>JAJJWW010019339.1:0-19160 GCA_023531295.1 Papaver armeniacum | reverse complement strand
AAATATAAACCTAAAAAAAAAATGAAAAATCTAAGAACTCTAGCCTAAAGACAAGTCCGCGTCGGCGGCGCCAAAAATTGATGTGATTTTCAATTGAGTTGTAGTAAAAAGTTCGTTGAGACTTGTGAAAGCAATAGATTTTAGACTTAATAAAACTTAAAAATAAAGAAAACTTAACTCAAATTTTGATTTCAAGATATTAGGAATAACCAAGACACTGATTCCACTATTACACATGAATAAATTATGGTAAATAAGCCAAAACTCTAATTATCTTTTAAGTCCCCTATTTCTTAATTCACATATAAATCGGACAAATTCTCAAAAATTAATTGTATCCCCCTAAGCATAGATTATCTAAACAAAGCATAACCTATCTAATTGAATCACAACTAATGAAGAAAATTTTGCGAACAATTAAAAACTCTAACGGTGATTGAGTGAATTATAAATTATAAATCGGAAAATAAATAATTACCAATTATTCATGCGTAAATAGCTTATCATTGCCTTGGTTGTGAGAGGAATTAGCCGCTCATCATGATGGAAACACGCTCAAAATTCATTTTTATTGCTCAAGGAGGTGTACAAATGATGAAATGGAGAAAAACTATTAAAAACCGGGTTTGTAACAATTATATTTGTTACAAACCGAACTGTTAAAAGTACGATATGAATGAACTGTCGTTGTCACTATAGCAAATAATGCATCCGCTCCTTGTGTGTCTTATGTTCTTCAAGACAGTAAAAACCTAAGGTGATTCTCTGCCGGCTTAATTTTCTCACTGTGATGTTCTAAATTCTCCCCAAACTCTCCGTGCCTTTCTCCCCCAGACCTTATATACTCCTTCAGACACCAAAATCACGCGTCATAATTGCATATGTTCTTCAATTACTCGATATTATTCTTTACGCCCGATCAGGATTTCTTCCATTTTTTTACGACTTCTCATGGGTACGCAGACATCTAACATACTCTTAACTGACTCATACACATCCCAGAATAAGATATACATCCTCTGACCTCATGCAATCTTTCCAAGAATAAAGAAAATCTTGAGAATTACTCAAGGCGATATATGGTGCTCTGTTTTCTTCTAATCGGAGATACAACCGTATTTTGACGAATTCAAGAGTCTTACCAGTCATGTTTGTGGATAACAGGCCCAAACCAAACTAATCCTTCGATTTAATATCACCAGAAACTTTCCAAACCAAATCGAGAATATCCAGGTAGCTTGATAATATTTTTAGTGAACACGAACTCTTTTCCTTCTCACCGATTATCTGGTCAACTGGAATGAATTACCATCTCTGTTTATCTCAAATAGACAAACCCAAAGAGTTTTGGCCCTTGAATTTCCCTAGAGCATGATCAAAACTCGAACCCTAAATCTGCCGGTGTCTTCACTATTTTCCCGCCGAATTTGAATTTTGAATTTGAGAAGAAGGTTCCCCTTATCCTGCTGTGGAGTGTAAATAGCAGTGTCCAACTGAGATGCCCCTTATAAATTGAGGTGCCCCTTATCCGAAGCTGGGGTCCGAATAGCAAATATCCTCCGGGGGTATTCCGAGCAACTTTTCGAGCCGAATTTTCCAAAAAATTACCTACAAACACACAAAACACCATAATAAGGACAAAAACGAGTACTAACAATACGAAACATTGAGGACAAATTAGACACATAAATGCGTCTATCATATACCAACCCCAAATTGGTAGTCACCTAAATAAGAAGTCATCTCTTTGGCAACAGAGGAAGCAGCCATTTTCGAAACCAATCTTCGCCAAACCGTACCAACTGCAAGTAACGAGTCAAGGGCGCACTGGCAATGAACTCACCTAAACTTTCGGGGTATTTTTCGACCAACCAAAGATTGACAACCCCAGTAATCGAAGTGAGTAAATCGTCCGCAACTGCTGCTGCAGCCCCACTCATCACATAAACTAAGTGTTGCGCACGTAAGCCATCACGGCCATACGATATACCTTTTGGAAAGCCTCTGATAGCTCCCAAAACTGTCCGAGAGTCCGGTCAACCATGAAAGCATCGACGGGAATAGATGGAGGAGGCACTGGTGGGTGCTTAGCTTACAGCTCATTGTACGTATCTTCATTACAAGGAGCCACCCCAGATGAAGATAGCACACGAATTGCAACAACAAAATGGCCGCAACTTATCTTCTTCTAATAGGTCACTATATTAGCCACTCCCTGCTTCTTCAAATTTGTCTTCTTAGTCCTCAAACGAATAGGTTGTTTTAATAGTTTGTTCACCAGGACAAAGCACCAATTGGGCTCTTTCCAAACCGAAAGCGCTTGATTGATGGTAGCGATTTATAATCGCTTTCTGTTACCAGATTTTTCCTCAGCAGCACTTCTCGGATTGAATAATGTTAGAGTACAGATAGGAAGAAGAACAAGCTGTAACGAATCCGAAAGATTACCTGGGCTAACAATGATCTTATCGAAACAAACCTTCAGCGCTCTTGAGAATGCAAGCTTGCACTGATGAGGGATACAGGTAACAGTAGTGAACTGTCGTTGGAGCACGGCATTGAGTAAATCAGTTGAAAGAATTCCTACATCAACACCATCGTCTCCCTCGCAAACTACAGAAGAAGGAGTACAACTAACCTCCGTAGAAGCATCACCGTCTGAAGCACTTGTAGCTAAGCAATCAACTCTGTCTTCACTTGGTTTAACTAAACCATGAATTAAGAAATCAACACCTGCACCATTGAGAGGTCCAGTGATGATATCTCCATGCGCAACTCCCTCTCAGCCCTTGCATGGCATTCTCCAAGTATGCGGATGCATACATATACAGCACAGCCACATACGCAAACAAGAAAGAGATTTCTCCCACACAATGTAAATACTCAGGTTATTTGCAATCAGCTATCTACATATGGTTTTGTTTTCATCAGAGAACAAATGCATGTCATGCAAATGTTTCACCAAAGAGCCCTTATCATTGCGTCGGCCGTTAACTCCATTCCGACATCCATGAGGTTCTTGAAGGGGCAATGACAAAACCCAGCATCTGTTGTAGTTAAATCTGTAGATGAAGAAGAAATGAAGGGCTCCTGTGAAGAAGGGGTTGCAGGCGTGAAGCAAAAAGAGTCAGACATCTAGTCTAAAGGCAAACCCTAAAAGAAAAACACGAACCCTAAAAAGAAAAACCAAAGGAAATAAAACGAAAAACAACGACCAAGATTGGAAAACCGTGGAAAGAAAATAAAAAAGAGATTAAAAACGAAAAGAAATCTCGAAGGAGACATGGTAAAAAGAAAAGAAGAAAAAATAACAGAGTATTGCTCTACTTCCGTTTGATAAAAATATACCTTAATAAATTAGTTGTATATATCTTAAATTTGATCTTGGTTTTCGGGTTTTAAAGAAGTTTTGATCAGTGGAACGCTGAGATTTATTAGTTCTTAAATTTCCAAATGTGATTAACCATTATACTTTTTAAGTTTTCGCGTAACTGTCTGAATTTGAGTCTATTTGTATACCAATCGTACCATGAGGTAGATTTAGCATACAAGATATCAAACACTATTAGGCATTGTAATATAATGTTTTATGTGCAATGAAAAAAAATGATAGATCTTTTCGTTGTGGTGTATTTTTTTGTTTGTTCCTCCTTCGCTGAAATCCTGAATTCGTCGATGTTCATGATACGAAATTTCTTTATAGTTGTATAAATGTTATTAGTTAAGCACTACAAAAAGTATTCTCAAAGAAAAGCATGATAAAATATTGATGATGCATTCATAACATCCTAATGTATATTTTATTATGTTTATTAATACTAATTTAATCACGAAAGATTGTCTCATGTACTAAAAACACAACACATAAGGTAGCAATAAGAAAAGCGCATCATAAAATATACTCATATGTGTATAAACGCCAGCAATAAGCAAAGCGCAGCATCACCAACAAAAAGCAAAACGCAACAAAATGAGCAACAAGTAAAACATACTATCAGCGCAACAAAACAACCAAATGTCGTACTGTGATTAGGCATTTCTCAAGGAAACTCATATGGTAAATTGGCCATGATTCCACTAGAACAGAGAATCATATGAACATAAAGAAAAATATAATTAAACGAAGATTAAGTTGAAACCCTTAATTGAAACGAAACAAACGAAATTGAAAGCTAGGGTTTTTGCTGCCTAAAGTCGCCTCATTTTTATTTTTTTTCTAGTCTGACTCGAATCTGAATCAATTCTTTCTTCTATTACTACTTTTTTGCATTTTGTTGGGCCACACAATAATAAGGCCTAAATCTTAAAAACAAAATGGGCATATCATACTGCATTTACTTACTTACAATAGTAGCATGAATGAATGATTACCTGCTCTGGGAAAGAAGGAGGAAGAGGAGGAGAAGCCGAAGCGGAAGCCGAGCCAGCAGCAGACAAAGAAGGAGAAGCAGAGGGACTATAATAAAGGGTAGAAGAAGAAGAAGAAGAAGATGATGATGATGCATCTTCATAACCTGGCATCCCATAATAATCTCGATGATCATAGTTCTTAAATTTTGATGCTAGAAAGTTTTTCTTGAACTGTTTAGATTCAGGAGAATCGCACCATAAATCACAAAACTTGTTATCTCTCCTCATTTTCTTAAGAATCACACCTCGGGCTAGATCAAGTTTTCTGGAAGAGAGGAAGAAGTTGTGATCATAAATGTAATAGAGAGGTAGAGGGTGCACTTGATTTCTCTTACAAACTAACTTTGGTAGATATAAGAAAAACAACCAGGTCAATAATCTTCGGGTTTATTTGAAGAACCTCAAATGGCTGGGAACGGAGTTGATGTTTCAATTCATGACTCTGTTACTGCTAAACAACTTTGGTTATTCGTATTAATCTTCAAATTTGTTACTTTGTCTTGAACACCTTTTCTACTCATTCTTATGGATATTCTTATTCCTTAGATTTCTATTGTTTCTGTACGTAAAAAGAAAAGAAGAAAAAATAACGGATTATTGCTCTACCTCTGTTTGATAAAAAATACCTCAATAAATTAGTTGTATATGTCTTAAATTTGATCTTGGTTTTTGGGTGAAGTTTTGATGAGTGGAACGCTGATATTTATTAGTTCTTTTTCATGTCCCATGTTAAGGGCACCTGGGATTGATATGTGTAGTTAGCAAATTCTGTGTGACAGGCACATGTGCTCTCTTTAGGGTGTAGCAGATAGAATCGTGTACTTCGCACATGTGCCTTTCTAACCCTATTTGTATTGAATCGAACTTCTTTTGTTGGTAATGAAAAAGATAATCAGTTTTGTTTCTCTGCCTCTCTGAGGGTTTTTTATCTCTGAATCATCAGTGTAGATCCTGAAGATTTAGTTATCGTTGTCAATTGTAGTGTAGATCACTACAAGTGGTATCAGATAAGGTCTTTCCTAGGCACCAATATGGCTGATGGCACCAGATTAAAAAAATTTGGATGATTCCACCAAGCAATTGAGCTTGGATTTGCAAGAATTGAGCGATGAAGTTAAAGGGGATATGTCGAAGATGAAGGATGATATCGATAATCAACTGCATCTTCTTCGTACTGCACAAACCTCTATAGACCAGAAGTTGCAGTTGATTCTTGCTAAATCCGTCTTTTCACCAGGTCCACCTCATGGAGGTGACACTAATCATCCTTGGGAAGAAGGGGAACTACCTGATCCGTCTTCTAACAATCAATTCCAGGGTTATCAACATCTTAATCCTCAGAGATTCATTCAGCATCATCACACAGGTGAGTGGCAGTTTGCTAATTACAGACCTACGGTTGATTTCCCACGTTTTGATGGTACTAACCCTAGAGCTTGGATCCGTAAATGCAATAAATACTTTTTTTACATCACATGAATGATGAACAGAAGGTACACATGGCCACCTTGTACTTGGATGGTAAAGCAGATGTCTGGTTTCAGGATTACCAAACAGGTAAGGGTATTTTGTATTGGGAGGATTTCATTATAGATGTATGTACTAGGTTCTAAGACTTAGGCCATGATAATATTATAGGAGAATTTAACGAACTTGATCAAACAACTAGAGTTTTAGATTACCAAGAACGATTCGAAGAATTTAAAGCTTTGATGTTAGCTAAGAATCCATCTCTCTCAGAAGAGTATTTCATACATGGATTTATTAGTGGCCTGAAAGAAGATATTAGGTTAGTAGTGCAAATGTTTAACTCTACTACCTTACAACAAGCTATCTTTATGGCTAGAAGACAAGAGCGTATCCTTGACAAATTTGCAAAACTCGCCTATCTGGTTCTCCACCAGACCTTCTTATGGGGGTAAGCCATTAACAGTTCCCAACCAAACATCACATTTTACTCCATCGATTCTTTGCACCAATCAATCCATGACCACACCACGCCCAAAAATACAAATAAATCAAGAAGCTTGCATATGCTGAAATGCGTGCCAAGAGGGAAAAGCGACTATGATATAATTGCGATGAACCCTGGACAAAAGGTCATGACTGTCGAAAGCAGCAATTGTATATGATATTAGCATATGAAGAGGAAGGACTCCATTCTGGGGAAGGACTGATAGACACATTTTTGTGTCTGATATAATCTCAATTGCATATACTGTTAGTGCTCGATTTTGTGCTTATTTTGGTGTTTTATGTGTGTGTAGGTATTTTTGGCCAATAAACAATTTTGGGAGAAATCGGCTGAAAGGTTGTTAAGGGATTTCCTGAGGACACTTGCTATTCGACCTTTCACATTGGATAAGGGGTAACCTACTGATAAGGAGCATCCACCGTTATTTGCACCCAGGGCCATTGTTCCCACCCCTAGTGCTAAAGGCACTCTAGGAACATATAGGGCACCCATCCCCATCGTTTAAAAGTGAAAAATGCGGGGGAAAAGAATCACAGAGCAGCGTACTTTGCTTTGAAGAATTTGGGCGAGTTTTACTTGGATTTTCCTATTGGATAGGTTCGATTTGGGCCTGTTTCACTAGAACATGATGGGTAGGAGTTTTAGAAATCGAAAAAAATAAAACGAGTTACACGGAATCACGATTAAACAGGGCTGTGAGATATTATCTCCGGTGATGGCTTAGATTTGGAAGTTTCGTGGAAGAAGAGAAGTTACGTGAAGGTTTGAAGAACAAATATATCCTCCGTTATATTTTGGGAAGTTTAGAATGCTAAGTTAAACGAAAGCGAGAGGAGGCGAAATTAAGGTAACTTGCCGCGGGGAACGAAAAAAATCCGAGAGTTTGGGAGAGTACGTGGAGTTGAGAGAGTATATTAACGGCTGGGATTACTTTATATGTATTGAAGAGAGTTTGGATGATTACAGTTGACGCGTAAATAAGATAACAGGATAGGAAATAAGCCATGACTTCCGGTGAAAGTCAGGGAAGGTTTATGGAAGTTTTCACGAGATATTTTTGGCCTGTGGGGTATATATATGAGCTATGGGAGTCACAGAAGGGGTGTCGAGACTTTGGGGACCTAAGGGAGGTTGCAGAGGAAGAACCAGAGGTTGCAGAGAATTTTATCTCATTTGGTGTATATCTGTAGGAGAAGAAGAATAAGAAGAACATAAGACGCTCACATAACTGTCAGCCATGAAAACTATCGAAACTGTGAAACAATGAGAGAACACTTGTATCGTTTATAAGGCGGACTTATTACGCAGAATATCGTTTGTAACGCCACCCCGCCGTTGCAAACCTGCAGTCATTAGTTTTCTCTTGTTTTTCACCTATTTGAGCTATGAACTATTATTTTGAGAACGTGAATAATATGCGAGAGCTAAAACCCCAACACTTAGGACGATGGAGGAAGCCATTTTTCATCCGTGGGTAATTCTATTAATTCTTTTTATGACTTATTGCACTTGATTTAATTGTTTTATGATTTTCACTAATTAGTTGTGATTTCGTTTGATGACGTATGCTTGGTTTTAGTACTTTTGATGCGTCATGCTTGTGATTTACAATTAATCTTTTAAAAATCTACTTTGGCAATAAATTAGAGTCAATTATTTGAGCTATGAATGTCTAGAATTATTAGTTGAACCACATGAATATAAGAATTGGTGGAATCCTGAGTCCTAGTATCTCTCGATATCGTGACAAACTTGTGTATATATTTTCTTTGATTTTAGTATTTTCTTAAACCGAGTCTTTACAAGTCTGAGAGGAACGACATCTTTCTTACCATTCTACTACAACTTTAAAAAATCACATCAATTTTTTATGCGCGCCGATCGCGGGACTTGTATTTAGATTTGTTTTAGGTTTCTTTTTCTTATTATTATTTTTGTTCTTTTTTACGCGTTTTGGTATTTTCGATTCTTTCGAGATTTGGAGTGAAGCTACAAGGAAAGAAAAAAAGGGCTATAAAGGAAAGCATCGCCAAAGAAGGAAATAAAAGAGGAATCCAAAAGGGTGAAGAAGAAGATTTTGTATATAATTATTTTGTTTTATTTTTTAGAAACGTAAATAGGGTTGTATTTTTTGTAATTTTTCTTTTTATTTTCGGACACTTTTTTGGACTTTATTTTTCTTTTTGGACTCGGACATTATTTTTTTTTTTAAAAACCCTAAGGAAGGGTTGAGATTAAATATAAACATTTTTACGGGGAAGGACCACCGATTCGATACTGTCTCTCGGCCTCGGGTTCGTACACCGACATAAGTCGGTGGCCCGAGTCGACTTCAACGGTTCATCGCCCGTCCGGGTGCGGGAGGTAAGACTCTATCCACCCACGAATCCCCGTCGTGGGTTTTATTTTGTGTGACAACTCACACCCGCGAATAGAATGTCGAATCGTATTACAATAGCCAATACAACGAATATCCGACGAGTTTCAAAATGGACGTTACTACCTTGACCATAGTGTGAATAGTGGTTGGGAACATCAGCCTTTTCAAGGTTATGGCTCATACCATGGTGAGCCCAATTACTATCCATACACCCACCAATCATACGAGCAAAATTCCTCTCTACTAGAGTCCGCATGTAAGTTAGCCGAGTCAACACAAAGTTACTTGAGTCAACACGTAGTTGGATGAGATGAATAACTTAGTTTTGGACGAAAGCAATGAAACGTGTGAACCTTCTTTCCTAGATCAAATCGGAAGTCATGTGAGTCGACTCAGAAAATGTTGTTAGAGGCCCAGGAAAGAACTGCTCAAGATAGTCTTAATTTCCAATATAGTGTTTCCAATAGTACCTTTGAAAATGAAGATAGTTATTCACATAATCAAGAAGACGAGGTTAAACTTGGTAACACTACTTTAGATGAGGTTCAACCATTTTCATGTTATTATAATGACGATTATGATGAGGATAGTGTTGATGAAGTATTTGGAATAAGTAGGCATAGTGATCTGGAATTTGCTACTCCAATTGAGCTTAACAACGATAATATTATTTCTAGTTTGAATCCAAATAATTTTATTAATTATTCACCTATTCAAAAGGACGAGGATTTGACTAGAGATACCACCGTTTTAGACGAGGTAGTATTTCCTTATGATTACGAAGCTTATTATGGTTTAGAGAACGGGTATATTTTGAGTCTAGCAATTTAGAAACAATGACTTAGAAAAAGAAAATGAACTCGTAGAGATGAGTGAGGATGAAACCCGACTTAGAAGAATCAATTGACCATTTTCAGAATCAAATGACCTTGAAATTAGGGAAGTTGTGACTAGTCTATCTAGAGACACCGAAAACTCTAAGTTTGGGGGTGATTATCATTCGCCATGTGCCTTAACTCTTAGAAAGGTCCCTCACTTGGGACTTGACATATGTGCCTCAACCATTTTAAAAGATTATCTTCATACACGTTTTCTTTAACCTAGTGATGTCCATAGGGAAGTTCGGTTGTTAGAAACCCATCCTCCGGTTGATGTGTTTTATCCGAGCTATGATACCCAGTTGATTTTGTTTTCCCACCAAATATTTTTCAACCAATTGTGGGAATGTATGAGTTCAAAATGTGTCAGTTATTAAGTTCTGAGACTAAACCTAAGTACTTTAGGAGAATAGAAATGACACATTTGCTTAAGATTGACCATAGCCAGTTTCATCGTGGTCAATTGTGTGAGTCAAAACGATTGACTTTAAGGATCGCAATTATTCAGGTTATTATTACGTGCTTCTAAGTTTTTATTTGAGGTTTTACAGACTCTAATACCAAACCTGATCTTAGCTTGAGGAAATACATACCATGAGAATATTCTATCTCGACCCCGAGTTATAGAACCCGAACCTCAACCACGGCTAGATGTAGTTGTCTTAAAAAGGGAAACTAGACAAGGGTGTGCATTATTTGTTAATTTTCTTGGCATGTTGCGATTCCTTTTATTTGTGATAGCTCTATTTGGTTTTGATGACCCACGGATATTTCGGCTATTACTTTTTATGATTTTATGAGGTGACTAATCCTTTTCTTAGTCCATTTGAAGACTTTAAACTTAGCACTTTTTGGGAGGTAACCCAATATTCATGCGACACGGTAATATCTTTCCTTAACTCTTTACTTCAAATGGTAACGGTTTCTCCTTGTTCATGCTTTTAATTTTATCTTTAGAACATTGAGGACAATGTTAGATTTAAGTTTGGGGGTATGGGAGAAACTTTTAGTTGCATTAATAAACTCGAGCCTAGAAATTTATGCTTATTAAGGATGGCACTAACCAATCTAAGTGGATGGAAGCATTTTGGTTGTAGGAGATGAGGAACCAATCTGATTAGATGGCAACGTCTAAAGAGTCTATTCATAAATGCACAGAGCTCAGGTGTTAGAAATAACATGATAGTTTCACCAATCTCGTTGAGTCCTTTTCACTTCTGTTTTTATTTTATTTTGTTTTTAAACTATGTTTCTCAAGTGATTAGGTGGGTCCCACGATTCAAGTTGTTACCAATGCTAGGGTGAATTAGAGTGATTGAGATACCAAAAAAAAAGTTAAAAAGTTAAAAAAAAAAAAAAAAAAAAAAAAAAAAAAAAGACCAGACCAATTAGACCAAACGGAATAAAATTAACACTTGGGAATAGCAATATGTGTGTGTTTTCCCTGTCTCGTCGCTAAACAAGCGTGGAATGCGGGATCCACGGGAAACTATCATATCTATCACAAGAAGCATGCGCTTGGATCCAAAAGATCTAATCATGCGGTTAAATAAAAAAAAATATTAATGTTCGGTGAATAAATCACCATTGGTTCCCTTGTATATGCCAGACGTGTTGATCTAGATTAGATTATGCGACCAACGTTCCCTTGTATATGCTAGTTGTGTTGATATTAGTCGACTAGTATCTCGGTCAAATAGGATAGGTTCATTTTGGAGGAGGCCTTCGTGAGATATGGAAACATCGATCACTTAGTAAACATCAAAACCATCTATGTTTTTCTATATCCATCTTCTTGATCTATCCATGTGATTAGTTTTGACTCGGTATTGATGTCCATAGTGCGACTATCCGAGTAGAGCTGTGACTTATATATGAATTTTAGTATGCTTGAGTGCAACCTCGTGTCTGAACAATTGGAATTTCGCATCGTGGTACTTCCTCCTTGTAGTCAATAAGTATGCCAACCAAGGAGATTCTTTAGTGCCTTCTAAGGTTACGCATAAATAGTTAGATGCAGGTGTAAGGTTTTGTGGGTACACCTCTGGTAAACCCTCCAGAGACTATAACTCATTACACACTAGCCACCTAGGGGTTTAAAGGGCTGTTGCATACGCTAAATGCAATCGACGATGCAAGCCCAGGTGAGTTAGGATTTTATTTTCTAGATTTGATTTGCTCGAGGACCAGCAAAGAATAAGTTTGGAGTATTTGATGACACATTTTTGTGTACGATATAATCTCAATTGCATATATTGTTAGTGCTCGATTTTGTGCTTATTTTGGTGTTTTATGTGTGTAGGTATTTTGGCCAATAAACAATTTTGGAGAAATCGGCTAGAAAGGTTGCTTAAGGGATTTCCGGAGGACACTTGCTATTCGGACCTTTCACATTGGATAAGGGGTACCCTACTGATAAGGAGCATCCACCGTTATTTGCACCCCAGGGCCATTGTTCCCACCCCTAGTGCTAAAGGCACTCTTAGAACAGAATAGGGGCACTCCATCCCCATCGTTTAAAAAGTGAAAAAATGCGGGAAAAGAATCGCCGAGCAGCGTACTTTGCTTTGAAGAATTTGGGCGAGTTTTACTTGGATTTTCTGTTGGATAGGTTCGATTTGGGCACGTTTCACTAGAACAGGATGGGTAGGAGTTTGTCGAAAAAAATAAAACGAGTTACACGGAATCACGATTAAACAGGGCTGTGAGATATTATCTCCGGTGATGGCTTAGATTTGGAAGTTTCGTAGAAGAAGAGAAGTTACGTGAAGGTTTGAAGAACAAATATATCCTCTGTTATATTTTGGGAAGTTTCGAGACAACGTTAAAATGAAACGAAGAGGAGGCGAAATTAAGGTAACTTGCCGCGGAGGAGCGAAAAATCCGAGTTTGGGAGAGTACGTGGAGTTGAGAGAGTATATTAACGGCTGGGATTACTTTATATGTATTGAAGAGGAGTTTGGATGATTACGGTTGACGACGTAAATAAGATAACGGGATAGGAAATAAGCCATGACTTCCGGTGAAAGTCGAGGGGAAGGTTTATGGAAGTTTTCACGAGATATTTTTGGCACATGGGGTATATATATGAAGCTATGGGAGTCACAGAAGGGTGTCGAGACTTTGGGGACCTAAGGGAGGTTGCGAGAGGAAGAACAGAGGTTCGGCAAGAATTTTCTCCGCCTGGTGTATATCTGCCTGAGAAGAAGAAGGGTGAAGAACATAAGACGCTCACATAACTTGTCGCGAGAAAACTATATTTGTTAAGCAGTAAGAACACTCTGTATCGTTTATAAGAGCGGACTTATTCTTCTCAGATGCATTTGTACGCCTTTGGGCGGCGTTATGGCCCAACTGTCCGAGTCATTAGTTTTCTCTTGTTTTTCACCTATTTGAGCTATGAACTATTATTTTGAGAACGTGAATAATATGAGGGCTAAACCCCAACACTTGGGGCGATGGAGGAAGCCATTTTTCATCCGTGTGGTAATTCTATTAATTCTTTTATGACTTATTGCACTTGATTTAATTGTTTTATGATTTTCACTAATTAGTTGTGATTTCATTTGATGATGTATGCTTGGTTTTAGTACTTTTGATGCGTCATGCTTGTGATTTACAATTAATCTTTTAAAAATCTACTTTCGGCAATAAATTAGAGTCAATTATTTGAGCTATGAATGTCTAGAACTATTAGTTGAACCACATGAATATAAGAATTGGTGGAATCCTGAGTCCTAGTATCTCTCGATATCGTGACAAACTTGTGTATATATTTTCTTTGATTTTAGTATTTTCTTAAACCGAGTCTTTACAAGTCTGAGAGGAACGACATCTTTCTTACCATTCTACTACAACTTTAAAAATCACATCAAGGACATGCTAGCTCTAGTCCAACTATTGTGGAATTGGATGAGGAAATGGAAACATCCGTCCATGTGCGGCCCCGTGCATCTCTCACTCTACCATTAAGATCAAAGGACGGTGAAGACTCATGGATTGACTATTCTAGTAGACGGTGGTGGTACCCACGATTTTCTCCCGATCCCTCTGCTTCCAAACAGAAGTGGTTGCTATCAAAACCTTGAACATTGGATTACGGTGGCAGATGGAAAAAAACTGCTTTGAATCAATCTAAGTGTCCAAAAGGTTTGCCAGGATATCTACGGGGTCCAACTTTTTCTCATGATTTGCACCTTCTTGACTTAGGAGGCTGTGATATGGTTCTCGGTGTGGAAACTGGTCATTGAACTGAGCCCAATGTTTTTTTATTTCAAGAAGCTTACCATTGATTGCGTTTAAACATAAAGGCAACGATATTGAGTTAATTGGTCACAGGGAGGAAGAGGTTAGCATCTCTCTCATGTCATGAAGAAATTTTAAGAAGCTTCTTCGCAGTGGTGACCAGAGTTTTTGTTGGTCAACTATCGTCCCATCTCGACCTTCTGACTTCATCAAGCAACATGTGACTCCAATTGAAGTCTTGGACCCGGTTCCCTTACATCTTTCAGCTTTGCCAACCTCACTTCCACTAGCGATAGCACAGGATCATCACATTCTCAAGAAAAGCATGATAAAATATTGATGATGCATTCATAACATCCTAATGTATATTTTATTATGTTTATTAATACTAATTTAATCATGAAAGATTGTCTCATGTACTAAAAACACAACACCGGTGTCTTGTTGTGGTTGTTGCAACAGTAGTGATTGGGCAGCTTCATTCCTATGGTCGTTATACTGTAGTTGTTGTCGTAAGAGTAATATTGGTTGAGCAACTTCTCCATATTCTTCGACAAATACAGTAGTCATTATGTTCAATCTGTGTATTGAGTTTGTATAACATTTGTATATACCATTGCTAGAAAAATATTCCTTATAATAACTGACAGACCAATTCTATCGAGCTAGATCAAACACAAATCAAAAAATGCTTACCAAATTTAATTTGATAATACAATGTGTTTTTAATATTAAATTGTATAAAGAGAAAATGAGGCATGACTGCAATCAACAACGAGAAAAAATTAGTACACCACGTTTGAAACACGATTTTTAGAAGATTCGGAGAATGGGAAGCGATTTAAAAATTTAGAAGAATTGGAGAATGGGAAGCAGTTTAAGAAGAAAATGGGGTAGAAGTGGGATCAGAGCGTGGGCAATTGTGTAGTTATGGGTATACGATCGGATTTTATCCACATGCCTTTTGGAGTAATCTCGACAGTAAAAAATCCTATTTTTATCA
Organism: Papaver armeniacum; assembly: GCA_023531295.1. Lineage (NCBI taxonomy): Eukaryota > Viridiplantae > Streptophyta > Magnoliopsida > Ranunculales > Papaveraceae > Papaver > Papaver armeniacum. The sequence continues at coordinate 4,269 of JAJJWW010019339.1, read as the reverse complement.
TTCTAATTTTTAATTTTCCGTGTCAAAATCTTTTTGAGATTGAATTTTTTCAGCCGAAAAATTTGTTGCCCAGCGGGAGAATAATTATCCCTTTTTTAAAACTAAAACAGAGAAAATTATAGTTCTTTAAAAGTAACAATAACAAATAAACCCCTTTTCAGCATAACATCAGGGTTTAACACCAACTAGCCTCTGGAGAAAAATTCTCACAAACCTTTAAAAACTCATGCTGGTGAAATGAAATATAAACATCAGTATTCATTCCCCCAAAAAGTATTTTAAAATAAAATTTATATAATGCATTCGTAACATCTTGATGTACATTTTTCTACGTGTATTAATTCTAATTTAATACGAAAAGTTGTCTCATGTATTAAAAACGCAAAATATTATCAAAAAATATTCTCCTAGCTAGCTATGAGAAAAAACAAAAAAGAAAGAACCATTATCCTAGCCACTATCCACACCGTGGTGGCATGTCGAAGTCAACACACCATACCAAACACCATCTACATGTTGTCAAAAATTTCGAACGAAAAAAATGAAAAATGAAAAATGTCTCAAAAAGAATGAATAAAAAATAAGCACAAGTTAGAAAAAATAAAATGGATCAAAAGAACAAAAAAAAACACACATGTTTCTTATTACAAGAGGCACAGACAAAAAGATTATTAGGATCTTTAGTTTGCCTCTCTTACTTCGGTGGTTTATTTATGAGTAGTTATATCTTTTGTTGATGTTTTCTCCTCACTCAATAAATCCTTTAAAGACGACAACAACAATGAAGCAAAACTAGAACCACGAACTCAAATCTTCTAATCTAACCATTGAAATCTCACCTAATGGTATCAGGGTTCGTTTTTTTTTTTTATCTTATTTCACTAATAAACGATTGTTTCAAACACAAGAGAAAAAATAATATATCAGAATCAGAATCAATAATGCAGCCAATCCTTCTTCTGATTGTACCAAATAATACTACCTAAAATAATTTTACAGCTCAAAATACTCACTTGTTATCATCATACAAGCATATTGGATATGCATGATTGGTGATCATTCAACTGGTTCTTTTTAACTAGTTTTCCTGAGATGATTGATGCCAAACTTAATGAGAAAAATTGCATGTCATTTCCTTGGATGCTCATACTTCCTATCAAGGCGTTCGATGTAGAATGCACCACCAATGGCGCACTGGGCATGGCAAGGAAAGTAAGCTAAGTTGGTATGCAAGTTAGGAAAAACTTGCATAAGCCACTTGCATCATAAGGATGATGCAAGGCAAATACGACATGATCCTGAATGATTCACCCTTGGTATGCGCAAGACAAATGCATGATTTGAACAATATTTAAGCTAAGTAAGTAAGCTGAAATAGGCTTGGTGCCTATTTGAAAGTCGAAGGCATTGCCTTCTGCCTGGACCAGACTCGGAAGCCAGAGATGCGTGCAAGAATACATTGACATTAGCCTATATGGCTTTAAACCCTTCGCATAACAAGCGTAAATTGGAACATTGTGAAACCTGTCTCACGATTGTTAAGCATGTTTGCAAGGGAAAATGGACGTGCATTTTCCTGCCGCAAAAAGAAGTTTTAAGGCCCGTTTACTTGTATTAGAGTGGCGCATTGGAAAGTTATGGCATGCGCATCTTGACGTGTTAGGCATAATTTTCCGATCTGCCACTAAAAAGGTCCGGAAATCAATAAAAATGAATTTAAGTATTATTAATGGCCTAAAATTTCAACAAAAACTCATACCAGAGGACAACGATAGGGAATGATCATGTGTTACTCGTGTGCATCATAGGCTCGTTTTCCTTAACTCGGATACTTCCACATGTAGGGTGATGCTGCTCTGGCAAAATGCAATGTGGGCAGTAAGACAGGTCTCAAATCTCCCAATGCTAACTGGAGTCCCTCCGTTCCTAATTAATAGGCTGGTTTTGTTTTTAGAGGAAATTAAGAGAACTAATCATTGAAAGTGGTCTTCATGACACCATCGATAAAAAAGTGAGGTGAAATGGTGCATGACATAATCGTAAAGTAAATGAAATGAAGTTGTAATGATATTGTCATCAAAAGTTAAGAAAATTGATTAAAAAAGCTAAAGTAATATTTGACTTTCGATTAGAAATATTTATTTTTTGAAAGCGTATTTATAATAAAAGCCTCTATTATTTAGGAACGAAGTACAGTACGTAAATCATAAAGAGCGGTTTTATGTTTTCCCAAAAATGAGAGGTGCACACTACAGAATTTCACACTTACACATCAATCACCCAGCCAACAAGATATCAAATTGACATTTACATCTTAATCAATTAATATTAGACACCCACCATTATACAGGACTACATATAAGACCCACAAATTGAAATTCCACAGCAAAGAAAAAAGAAGCAAAAAAGAAAAGAGAAGAAACCAAAAGAAAACCCACCAATTCCAAACATGATTAACTATCAACCCGTGCGCTATTAAAGATTTCATAGCCATTATACCCCTCTCTCTATACTATATTATTACCATGAATGATACAAACTTTTGAGTATTTATTTTATTTTTGACATGAATTTTTTGCTGCAAAAAGGAAAAATCAGTTTTTGCCAGTTACCTCCCTGCTTAAGTCTCATTTTTTCTTTTGGGACTAGTAAGTTCATGTTGGTCTGATTTTCTGCGTCCTCGATTCTCAGACGAATACTTAACTAATTATCAAACTATAACTACCAAAGAATACCCAAACTCATAACATAACTGTCTTGGATTGGACATGTTTTTATCAAGTACAGTCAATCTTACCCTCTGAGTCTCTAACACATTGCCATATGCAATGCACGCTTCTTTCTCTGGAAGAAAGAATGAAAAGAAAAAAAGGCTTAAAAAGGCAAGGGCATTTTTGACTTATTTCAGCTGAACTTTGGAAAAAGCTAGACACAAAATCCATCATGTCTACACGCTTTGTGTGTTAGCCATAATTTTGAAATTCAATTCAATTGATTGTATATCTCTTTAACTACGCGTGGTGATGTAACATTTAACAAACTCAACTTTCTTCTTTACTACTACTACATGCTTTCTTTGAATAACATATCTCCATCCCATACTCCATGGATTTTCTTTTATTAAGCGTAAATAGAAGCGAGAAGCGGCTATATATGTGACTTTGTGTCAATGTGAAACGTGACATTTTTTCAATTACACAAAAAGATTTGAATTTTGAGTGGGACATTTGGAAAAAGCTAGATGTCCCTCTAAATCAAATTTTACCTTTTTTTCCTTTAGAAAATTTTAGTAAATAAAAGCGAAGGAGGGGAATAAGGTATTAGACATTTTAAGTAAATAAACCAAAAGAAAGGCACAACGGTAAATGCATTTTTATATATTTAAAAACCTGTTATATTTCAAGCCTAATTCGTATTTTTATAAATTTTATATATTTGGAAAGCCGCTTTAAATTAGCTACGCAATGAGCACAAACAATGATATAAAATTTTTGTTTTTATTTTTTTATTATTCTCCAATTTTTGTATCTTTTCTCCTTAAAAATTAGGCATAGAACTAAATTAGGCATATCTTAAAAAATTGAAAAAAAGCTACTAAAGAAAAATAAATGATTGACTAAGTATAAAAAACAACTAATTTTAAAATGAAAAAGCACAACATATGGTGTTGAATCACCACAAATTATTTCAAAGTAAAAATATACCATGGCCTACACATGCGGAAAAATGATACTTTCGCGTCGTGTTTGGAAAAATTATACCTTCGTGAATTCTCGGGAAAAATAATATTTTCACCCTACGGGCGAACTAAATTGTGAACACAAAATTTAGTTTTTACGTCCAATTTTTCGGTCGGCCATCCCACCGTGGTAGCGGTCATCTAGTCTATTTTTTGACTTTGGCTAAATAGATTTTCTTTCTGGATTGCCAGTGAATGAAGATGATTTGAGAGAAATTTTCAGAAAGCAGAAGAGTCCTCGTTTAGCAAAACAGGTTTGAGAGTCACCATCGATGATGGGCACTTAATTCATAATCACCTACTGAAAAGACGGGGTGTGCATTATTGAGAACCAAGAAAATACAAGCATTTTGGTAGATAGCTAAAACAAGTTTGTTAGGTTTCAAATGCACCAAGTATGGTTTAAATGGTTTTCCGAATATATAAAATTTATCATGTAATAGTTTGTAATAAATTATAAAGTTACTTAGGTGGAAAATACAGGAGCAGTAATGAATGAATGAATGAATAGGTTTGTTATGGTACCCAAA
>JAJJWW010019338.1:0-24428 GCA_023531295.1 Papaver armeniacum | reverse complement strand
AAACTTTCAAACCCAATAGGCTCGTCGCCTCCGTCTCCTTCTTTTCTCCCTTTTACGACCTCCTCCAGTCAACGACTCCCCCTTCTGTACATTCCACAATCGATATATGTAGTGTTGTTGAAGAACACCAATCGTGACCTAGCCATTCTGCCGAGGGCCGGGTCCATTCTCGGTACCCACTTTGGACCCAACTTACCACTTTTCTATTCGTTCAAAGATCAATTTGGTTGCCAAAGTCTCTCCGTCAATCCGTGTCTCCACCTTGCCATCACCGAAGACTGTGCTTTCCTCCACTGAACTTCAGTTCATCTCCTACTACACCTTCCCCTGAATTGGCCAACATATGGACCACCTCAACCAATTCCATCTTCTCTCAATCGATGCCACAACAAACTCATCTCTCGAGACTTCTCGGCTTCCCAACTCCGTACATACTCGTTCAACCAACACAACTCCACTTGGTTTTCCTGCTCCTTTGCCTTTGTTTCACACACACATCACTTGCCTTGAAACCCCGAGGTCTCAAGTCTTTGTTTGCTGCCAAATCGATCACCATATAGGCTACAACACCAACCTCCAATTCCTAAAACTCGTTAACTGCGATTGCAAGTATTAGACCCTCAAAGTCACAACAATGAAATCACTAAAGCCCGTAACATACAGACCATCTCCATCATTGCATCACCGAGAGTGTTCAGCTCCTCCCTTACAGACTCCGTTCTCGAGCATGTACAACGACAACACCTTTTCCATTCCATAAACTTCTAACTCGAGTCGACCATCACTCACCTGAATTCTACCGACAAACACCACCCACAAGCAATTTCTTCTCGATTGTGAAAGAACAGCTCCACCACCCCACCATCGATTCCAGCCAACATGCATCCATACTCTTCACAGTTTCATTTCTCCCAGTTAACCCATTTACTCAACACCACTGTAATACAAACGCCGCATCTCGGGTCACTTGTTGCTGCCAGTTCAATCTCCTTGCTCCAACTCCAAGACATTGTTGTTTCTCTTCCATTCACGTCATGAAGTTTACCGATCAACTAGCTTTGCTGCTGCGTTTAAGTTTTTCGCTTTGTAGCTGTACAAAAAATGACTAGCTCCTTCGAACCAACAAACCCTCTCTTCCTCTCCATGTTCTACTTGAATTCACCGTCGATCGTTGCTTCAGAATGATGCTTATGATTTCGGAGAAGAACTCCCACTCTTTCCTCAATCCAACTACAAGACCACTCTTTAAAATTCCTTTGCGATCATACAAATTCGGTGGAATTGATTACTCGACACATCTCCACTTCCCCCGTTGCATTCATGCCTTTGTCTCACCTTCTTGCCGCGACTAAAACGACTGCAAACATCCCTTTCTCCACCGATTCAAAACGTCAATCACCGCCAGACCCCATTCCAAGAGTTATTGCTTTATCGCTGGAGTGAACACCATCTCGATGCTTCCAAATATACAACAAATTCTCCATACAACCTTCGTTTCGTCTTCTTTACGTCTTCTTTTCGATCTTGCCCAGATTCCATCCATGTTTGTTGTTGTTGTGCAATTGAGACAGGGGACAATGAAGCTCAAACTATTTGTTCGATAAGAACATGAAATGCTTTCTGCTTTGTTATGAAATGAAATGGGAGTGTGAGAGTCGGACACGTCCCATCTTTCTTCCTTTTAACTCCTTTAGACGACACCTAACAAGTACAAGCCCACTTTGAGTAGTAAAGTTCCACTTATTGTTTTCCCACCATTGGAATCTAGGTGCTTGGACTTTCATAAGAGAGATCAATTTCTTTTCCTTCCATATGAGCTGAGAGGAAGTAATTTAAGTGGCAGCCAACTCAAGCACATAACAAGGCGCGTCTATTCGTCGCCTTCTTCTAACAACATTTTGTTGTTTTTGTTCTAAACGCCATCTTAAGCTTCTTTCGCCATATATTGACCAATGATCGGATTTACTTGTACTTTCTACAAAAGCACTAAAACGATATTATTAGTAAAAATATTGAGTCCTAGCTCATGTAACTATGGGTATAAAATATAGCACTTACGTGCTTATCAACACCCCCACACTTATATTTTGCTAGTCCTCGAGCAAAGCAAAGAAGACAGCTACACAGTTGGTCATAGAAAATAACCTACAAAAGACCTGTTACACAGTGGTCATAACCTAAAAATCATAATGATAAGGATTTTTTTTTTTTTTAAAGACCCGCTCTACAATCGGTCATGAGAACCTAAAATAGACCCGCTCAACAGTGGTCATAAACTAAGAAAATTCTGAAAAAGAAAAGTAAAAAGTTAACCACTCCCCACACTTAAACATTACATTGTCCTCAATGTAATTGAGTCATCCAACGTAAAAATTAAGATGAGAAATTCATAATATGCGAAAATAAGAAATCAAAAATAAAACAAGAAAATAGAAATACCTACTGGAATATACATAAAGGATTCTCATACACTAATAACATAAACATTTGGGGATCAACCCAGAATACAGTATTTACAAATGACAGCTTTGCACTTATGTTATGATACCTTGAAGAAGCTGAAACTATCAAAAACAAATGATAACCCCCAAACCTAGTTTTTACTACACTTGGAAGTGCATAAAGAACGAAATATGAGGATTCTATTGAGACTGGAGAAATATCAATTGGTTCATGCACGGTATCGAGAATGTGGCAAGTCCTCTGGGTATTTGGATGCAAAGTGATCCAACAAAATTTGAGAAGCACACAATTCTAACCCTAAATTAGGTAAGTTTTGGAAGTCTAAGGGTCTAGAAACAACCTCTAAGTCGGGTGAATGATCTTGCGAGATAGATTCATCTATGGAATTAGGCAAATCATCTAAACAATCATCCACATGGTCATCTATATGTTCTCATGTCGGAAATAGAGAGTCACTACAAGACTGATCATCTTCAAAGAAATAATCTTTGGCATTCCGAACTCTCAATCTTTGTTCCAAACTAGGTGGTGTGTGTTTGTAATACTTCTCATATATAGTTAGAGGGGATTCTTCACTTACCTCATGTGAGCAGAAACTCCATACCGTTGCCTATGCTTATATTCAACAAGCGTCATCTCAGATGAGGTTTCCTGATATTTTGACTTTCTACACTTATATTCCGCCAGTGTCATCTTAGGTGACGTTTCCTGAAAAAGAGTCATCATCCTCAAAAAGGTACCTGAAACGAAATTCTAAAAAACAAAACAAGTAAAAAGGAAAAATAAATGCTAAAATAGAAATACTGTACAAAAATAAAAACCTAACTATTTACAAATAAAAAATACTAATTACAATATTCCTTAGCCAGCTCCCAATGAGCGGCGCAAAAATTGATAGGATCCGGAGATGCCTATATTATAATAAACCGCAATCGCATGAGTGTCTAACTAGTAGACAGAGGCAAGTACGGGTCGTTCCCACGAACAATGTGAAAATACCGTAATCAATATCTCTAATAAGAATAACCAACAATAATGTTTTTGAGTTTTTATAATTGAAAACAAAATAATAAAATTAAACTAATAAAATAAGACAAATGGAAAATTCGGTAACTAGGGTTTATTGTATCCACCACTATTTCTATTCAATTACGAAATGAAACATAATTCATGAATTATTTATTGTCGTTCTATTGACATCACCTATATATTATTTGTATTAGAGTCGCAAATATCACCGGGACGCCTAAGCATGGCACATCAAAAGATTATACCAAGCATGCACCATCAATTGCATTAGCGAGAAAGTTATACGAAACTAAAGTATTGATTCACAACTATTAAATGGATCTTCTAAGCATAACCCATCAAAGAAATTAACCCAAGCATGGAATTATCAAATAATGAGACAAAAATATATTATGAAGCTAACAATTATGCACAAAGGTTATTGTAACCGGTGAAGCAACAACTCATATCATCGTTAAAATCAATATATAAAATCATGGAATTAATTTATTCAAATCATAATAGTCTTTTGCTCGATTAATCAATTCATGATAGCCTCATACTCCAAGTGGTTTCAAACATAAAACCCTAGCTACAATAAAACTAGCAAAGCATGGCTTTCTCAAAAGCCATAAACAAATCAAAGAGAACTTGCTAATCAAAAACGAAAAATGGGAGAAATAAAACTTTCAAACCCAATAGGCTCTGTCGCCTCGTATCCTTCTTTTCTCCCTTTTACGACCTCCTCCCGATCATGCGGCTCCCCTTTCTGTTCATTCCTCAATCGATATATGTAGTGTTGTTGAAGAACACCAATCGTGACCTAGCCAATTTCTCGCCGAGGGCCAGAGTCCATTCTCGGTACTCCACTGGACCCAACTTACCACCGTTCGTTCTTCACGGCATCAATTTGGTTGCCAAAGTCTCTCCGTCATATGTGTCTCCACCTTGCCATCACCGGACCGTGCTTTCCTCCCTTAACTTCGCTCAGCTCCTACTACACCTTCCCTGAATTGGCCAACATATGGACCACCTCAACCAATTCCATCTTCTCTCAATCGATGCCACGACAAACTCATCTCTCGAGACTTCTCAGTGCCCAACTCCGTACATACTCGGTTCAACCAACACAACTCCACTTTGGTTTCTGCTCCTTTGCCTTCGTTTCACACACACAACACTTTCCTTCGAAACCCCAGGTCTCAAGTCTTTGTTTGCTGCCAAATCAATCACCATCCAGCTACAACACCAACCTCCAGTTCTAAAACTCGTTAACTGCCGACCGCAATTTTTAGACCCTCAAAGTCCGACAACAATGAAATCACTAAAGCCTGTAACATACGGACCATCTCCATCATTGCATCACCGAGTGTTCAGCTCCTCCTTTACTGACTCAGTTCTCGAGCATATACAACGACATCACCTTTTTCCATTCCATAAACTTCTAACTCGAGTCGACCATCACTCACCGAATTCCACCAAAGAAACACCACCAGTGCAATTTCTTCTCGACCGGCGAAAGCTCACTGTGCCACCATCGATTCCGGCCAACATGCATCCATACTCTTCACGGTTTCATTTCTCCGTTAACCCATTTACTCAACACCACCGTAATACAAACGCCGCATCTCGGAGTCACTTGTTGCTGCCGCCTCAATCTCCTTGCTCCAACTCCAAGACATTGTTGTTTCTCTTCCATTCACGTCTGCATGAGTTTACCGATCAGCTAGCTTTGTTGCTGCATTCAAGTTTTTAAGCCCGTAGCTATACCAAAAATGACTAGCTCCTTCGAACCAACAGACCCTCTCTTCCTCTCCATGTTCTACTTGAATTCACCAGTGATCGTTGCTTCAAGAATCGATGCTTATGATTTCGGAAGAAGAACTCCCACTCTTTCCTCAATCCAACTACAACACCACTCTCTAAAATTCCTTTGCGATCATACAAATTCAGTGGAATTGATTACTCGACACATCTCCACTTCCTCGTTGCATTCATGCCTTTGTCTCAGTCTTTGCCCGACTAAACCGATTGCCGCATCCCTTTCTCCACCGATTCAAAACGTCAATCACTGCCAGACCCCATTAAGAGATCTGTTGCTTTATTGCTGAATTGAACACCATCTGATGCTTCCGAATATACAACAAATTCTCCATACAACCTTCGTTTCGTCTTGTTTACGTCTTCGTTTCGATGCTGCCCAGGATTCCATCCATGTTTGTTGTTGTTGTTGTGCAATTGAGACAGGGACAATGATGCTCAAACTATTTGTTCGATAAGAACATGAAATGCTTTCTCTTGCTTTGTTATGAAATGAAATGGGAGTGTGAGAGTCGGACACGTCCCATCTTTTTTCCTTTTAACTCCTTTAGCCGACACCTAACAGTACAAGCCCACTTTGAGTAGTAAAGTTCCACTTATTGTTTGCCCACCACTGGAATCCAGGTGCTTGGACTTTCATAAGAGAGATCAATTTCTTTTCCTTCCATATGAGCTGAGAGGAAGTAATTTAAGTGGTGGTAGGCCCGAGAAAGGGTATAATTTACGGCCTACGGGTTATAATCCGCAAGTGCACGGCGTCTATTGGAGACGCGGCAAGTACGGGTCGATCCTCAGAGACGAGGGTGTGCTCTTATATGATCTATGGCTTGCTCTACTGAGTTCTAAATAAGTGACAAAGTAACACAGATATTGAGTTGCCGATACGGCTAATTGAACTGAAGTGACGCTATGCTAAGGTAAACAATGATAAAAGGATGCTACTAGGGCTGCAATTCCACCCCCACTTACACTGTGTCTTCACTCATACAACTACTCTTGTTCTTATGATCATAAGGAAGAGATGTCAAGTCTTCCTTACGTCTCGATTGTTTCTCCTACGATAGTATTGATCACAACTAATATGTTTATCCTAAGTATTAACTATCTAAATAAAAATCTGATAATCAGAGATAACACTAATCTAATTGAACTAAAGTTGTAGCATCATCATCACGGGGGGATCAAACTACGAGTGCATCCATGGCTTTGGTATGCACTTTGTGAGAGCAAAGTGTGATGTCTTTGAGATTAATTCCTATCTTGAAATTAGTTAAGCTATCAAGAAGCAGTTCATGAAGTATGAAAATCACGGTGATAAGCTAGGGTTTCATCTCAAACCCTAGCACTTTCAATTAAAACATAATAAAGCAACAAGAACAAAATTAAACCAAATTAAAACTAACTGATCAGACCGGCTAATCCAAAGCGTCTCTAAATTCATCATCCTCATTTATTTATACATACCAAGCAAACCCTAAAACGAAAACCCTAAATCAATTAAAAATAAAAATTAAATGAAAAATAATCGAACCCATACTCTATTCGGCTGCAATCGAGCTTCCTCTTGTCCAATCGTGCTCGGTTGATTGATTGGCTAAACCCTAGCTCTAGATGTCTCTGATTCAGTTTCTAGGGTTGGTAGAAACTAGAAAAAGAGATATCTAGTGCTGGGGTTGTTGGCTGGTGATGGTGCGGGCGTCGAGAGAGTTGTTGGTGAGGTGGTTGCGGCAGGAGACGGTGGCAGGAGATGGTCGGGGTGAGGGGGAGTTGCAGAGGTAGGGGGAGAAGAAAGAGAGAGATGGAGAGAAATGAAGCTAGGTCGATGGGTATAGGGTATGGGTGAATTTGTTGTTGAGCGGGTGCAGCGGGGTCGATGGGAATGGCCCTAGCGAGCGTCGGATGGAGCCGAAAAGATCTGAACGGTCGAGGTTGGTAGCCGGTTTTTGAGTGATCTCGTGTTGCACGGAGCATCGAGATATAGATGTAGCGATGGAGCGGCCAGTTGGATGTAGCCGAGGCGAGATCTTGACGGCTCAGTGAGCGGGCTCGGATCCGGGTCGTGGGTAGCTCTAGCCCATGTCTTCCTTGTTGGGTTGCAAACCGATTCGCCTGTGAGCTTTGGCTATCTGCTCCATAGATGCTCGACTCAATTCTTTGCTCTTTTGCTCCTCGATTCTCCGAGCTTTATTTATTACCTAAAAACACAAAATTAATTAATACAAATATTTATTCTTGAAAACAAAGAAAATACGAATGCTGGGATAATATCTGATTCTTGAGCACAAAAGATGAGTAAAATGCCAATAAAAAGGTGTATAAATATGCACTATTTGGCACTCATCAAATACCCCCAAACCTGAATTTTACTTGTCCTCAAGTAAAACAGAAAACAAGAAATCCTAACTATACCCCCTGTCGCAGTCTCTCGAATGCATTTAGCGTATGCACTAAGCCTTTAAACCCTCAGGTGTCCCTAGTGGACGAGTTGTAGTCTCGTGAGGGTTTACAAGAGGTGTACCCACAAAACCTTCTCCAACTTCGAGTGTAAAAGAGTCTCAAGCATCCTAAGAGCTATGAGGACATAGAGTTTCGCATGCTAGTAACGAAGTTAGAACTATCGAAGAACGCATTCTCATCCTTAAGTGCTAAGCGAGAAGTAACCATACCATATGAAAGAATTCGGATTCGATTGTGATCATAAGTCTCAACTTCTCCTCACCATTAGGTTTTTATGATAATTGCACTCAAAAAGATCGCTTTTTAGTCTCTCATGTGTGCAAAAGGGAGTAAAGAGAGAAATCCCGCACACGTTGTAGGTAAGAAGGATAACCTTCCGAAATAAAAATGCGGAGACTCCACGAAATGTGGACAAAAAGAATCTTTTCTCGATGATCTCTAAGAAAGGAAATCAACCATTAGCAAGGGTGGGAGTACTCACTCACTTCTCACCCGATCGGCAATTAATATCAATCTCTCATAAGAAACCATAGAAACGTCTTCAATCTTCGGTCTCGGTCTTCAACCGTTGATGACGAACTTCGATCTTTACAAAATTTGAATTTTTTTTTTTTTTTTTTTTTTTTTTTTTTTAAGTACATGAAATTAAAATAATAATACAAAACAATTTTTTTTTTTTTTTTTTTTTTTTTTAATTGGTTACAATAAAACGATAAACTAAATTTTTCACAAACTTCATTAATTCTCATCTTATTTTCTTTTCTTTGTTGCACATAAACCTTGGACTATATCAATTTTTCTTTCAATATTCGATTCACGCCCGCTGTCGACGATGATGTGTTTATGGGTCTTGCAGATTGAGAGAGAGAATGATGCTAACTACAAATCGGTATTTAGAAGGAGTTTTCATCTTTAGACGTCACCCTCATGATTGACGGAATTAGCACTCAAGAGAACAAAAGTAGTCTTTGAAAGTGGTGCGAAGTTGGGTAGCTCACCATTCCTACCCGGAATTGACGTACGGTGACACACACTCTAAAAGCTTTTCTAGAAAGTCACAAAGAGTGAAGGTGGGTACCTCGCTTGATGTAAAATGGGTAGTCTCCACTATGGTTGATCACAATTCTACTACCGAATATCTAAACAAAGACTAATTAGCCCTCGGTATGGTTAAATCCAACTTTAACGCTCTAATCAATGCCTAAGAAACCCGATTGTGTTCTCCTAAGACTTCCAATTTATTATTTCGGTCGATTCTCTATGTAAACATAGCTAAAAGCATGCTAGTGACTCTAAAATCTCTAAAGTTGGAGGTTTTTACAAAAAGAGTTTTGAATTTTTTTTTTTTTTTTTTTTTTAAGTGAAAATAAAAGATTAAAAAGACTAAAAAATCTAAATGCAAATCACACCCCAAACCTAAATCAAACATTGTCCTCAATGTGTCGACAGATAGGAAAATTAAAATGATCACATACCATGAGAACTATCTTTGAAAAGATAAAAGGGAAGAGATTACCTATTTCGGCGGGAGCAAGGTTGAGCTTCATTCGTCAAGGCTAGAATCCAATATTCTCAACGGAGATCATATCGGATTAGCATAATATATGTGCAAGAAGACTCAACCGAATCAAGAAAAGAAAAAAATTTTAACAAGTCCTACTGGATATATACAATGAAAATGCACCATAAACCAACGTCTAAAGAGTTGAGGATCAACCCAAAAGACGATATGTACACACATTAACAGCCTTACACAAATATAATATGAGAGTGCAAGTAAGACTTGTAGATGTGAAGGAGTTTCCCCAAACCTAAACTTGTGAACAGTGTGTTTGTGAGAACAAAATCTTGCAATTTTAAAGGTACATCATGCAAAAGGTCTAACTCAAAATGAGTTTTGCTAATTACTGAGGCGGGCATACATATTCCAACTTTGTGGCTCTTTAAAAGTGTTATACTTTGATGCAAAATAGTCCAAGAGGACTTGGGAAGCACAAAGTTCTAGGCCTAAGTTAGGCATTTTTAGAAGAGTTGGTTTTGCAATTTTGTAACAAACAACACCTAGGTTTGGTGGAGGAGTTTCAATTTGTGACTCAGGAGAGAGGTTAGGTACATCTAAGTTGTTTTCATTTTGAAAATCATTTGCACCGTCACACACTTTCCTAAAGTCAGAAGAGGGTAAATCATGGTCATTTTCACAGGGAAATTCCACAGGTTCCACATCAACATCACATGCATGAATATCGAAGAAGCATCATTCATAGGGTTCACGGGAGAGACACTTAATGTCACGAACCTAAAAATTCTATTACATTTTCAAAATACACATGCTCTTCATATTCATCATCATCATCATCATCATAGCAAAAATCCATCTCTCCATTCAAAATTGTAGTATTTTTAGTGTACTCATCTACCTCTAGATTAGGTTCATATTCAATGTTAGTTGCATGAGTAAGACTAGAAACACTATTTTCAATCCTATCATTTTGTAACCTCAATCGGGTTCCTTTGAAGAATCATCTTGAGTTGTTCCATTGAAGGAGAATCTTCACTAGTGGGTATGCATTCCTCATATGGATATTCATTGTATGGTTGTGCATGAGGTTCACTAGAGAAGGTAAATTCAGACATGTTGCTATATGGATGGTCATGCATTGCATTCATTTCAAGCCTAGCATTTAGCTCCATGAGTGTATCCATTGTTGATTGCAAACTAGGAGTTGGGGAGTATAAAATTGTTCATCTCCCCACTGTGGTGAATGATGCATGTGTGCAGGTTGATTATGGTCCCAATAGTCACTTCTAGACACTTCGTTCATTGGATTATCATGGTTTTCCCTAGACTGTCTAAAATCATGCAAGATATAACAGTATTCAGCAGGGTGGTCTAAGCCACCACATAAAGTGCAAGCATGCGTTTCATATTGCCTAGAAAAACTAGATTCGGATGATTGCCTTTCTAAAGCGGATAGTCGAGCCTCTAATTGATCTAAAAGTGATGACTGGGTATGAGGAGAGTGTTCATTCTCAACTTTGTGATGGATGATACATGTGCTCATAGTGATTAGGGTATGTGAGGTCAGGGCCCTGAGAGGGCGCATAAAATTCCCTAAAGTCACTATGGTATGTGGGGGGTTCATCCTGTGAAGCGTGCCCATAAGCACGCTCTCTAAGGGATTTGTTTGAATCCCCAGATGCGGACCAAAATCCTGACATGGTCTAGCTCTCAAATTGAACTCAAAGCTTAGTTTGGTTTATGTGGGTTTGTTTGGTTTATTGGGATTTGGTTTCAATGGGATTCATTTGGTTTTGTTGGGAGCTTTGGTTTATGTGGGAAAGCCCAGGATTTGTGAAACTGCACAGCCCAGTTGTGTGCACAGCCCAACAGTAAGGTTTGGCAGCCCGGGTTGGGTTGAGCCGGGTGAGTTTTGGTGTAAACCAGTGTTGGGTTCGATTAGGCACAGCCCAGATGATTGCGGGGCTCTGTTAGCCCGATGGGCTGAACTTAGGTGGGTTTAGTCTATTGCACAACCCAGTTTTGGGTGTGGGCTCTAAGTTCGAATGGTTAGCCCATAGAGTGGGCTTTAGTCTATCAGTTGGCAACTCGGGCCGGGTGGGCTCCTTGTTTGAGTTACGCAGAGCCCAGCGATGGGTAACTTAGGGTGATGTTGTATGCCACTCACTAACACACAATTTTTGGCAATTTTAAGCACGAGAGAAGTGCTTGCCGAGTTCACGACTTGGCTTTGTGCGCAGACCTAGTTGTTCTTTGTTGCACGGCTTGGTCGATTTACTGCATAGCTTGGTTCACAAATTTAATCGGGTTATGCACGGCTTGAGTGCACAGATTTGGCGACTCAAAGATTAAGCTCTACGGGGGCGGATGTACGAGCTGACGAGTAAACACAATCTCACACAACGGGGGTTGACAGACTCGGGGCTAAAAGTAAAACAACACCGGCGAGCACGGTCGAAACAACAC
This sequence comes from Papaver armeniacum, assembly GCA_023531295.1. Classification (NCBI taxonomy): domain Eukaryota; kingdom Viridiplantae; phylum Streptophyta; class Magnoliopsida; order Ranunculales; family Papaveraceae; genus Papaver; species Papaver armeniacum. Next base: position 12,694 of record JAJJWW010019338.1, on the reverse strand, counting down.
AAAGACAAGTTATCTTGGCTCGGGCTAGGTGCTCGGGTTTTTGCTCACGGGGCTTGCGAGAGGTAAGGCTTGCCAAATGGGATATGCACGACAAGATTGGCAGATTAAAGCTCACTCAAGGTTTCACACAGTCGGAGTCCGAGTGCACGGGTTATGGAGATTGGCGGTGTAGATCATGCACGAGAGCTGCCACGGTTTGGTTCAACAGTGGTACCTCAACTTGTAGGCTGAGGGGCTAGCAAGGGAGTTTCACGAGGCATGCATTCAAGGTCTACAAAACACTATAGGGCAGATTCATGGTCTACAAAACACAGATTTTCGAGTCGGGTTTAAGCATGCATTCGTGTCACATGGCGGATGGTTATGCTCACCCACAAGATCATACAAAGTGCATAGAAATGATTATGCTCACCCACACAGATTATGCTCACTCACTCAACAACTCAATCATTTGTCACAAGATCACACAGATTGCTTAAACTTACTTAGCTAACATGGTTCAGCTAACATCAGGTTTCCAAGTTGTGACCCACCCTCAACAAATGACTTCAGTAGTGGGGTTTTGGCACAACTTGGCTCACCAGGCATGTTACTCTAGAATATGCAGCTCGGGTTATCAAAGATTATGAAAACCAGCTCGGGGTTAATCACCTGGCAAGGCAACAAGGTTACCTCATTCACGGCTCATGCGCAAATGTGCCGGGGCGAAAGCAAGACAAGCTAGGCAAGCAAAGCAAGTGCCTTGAGTCTTGAGTTTCTCCTTGGTCTAAGCTCGGCCTTGCCACTTGCACTGTTGGCTCAACAAGCAAATTTCAATCCCAGGAATGTGCAATAAAAATGCAAGTAAAGAGAGAAGAGTAAATGAAAAATGAGAAGAAACTTTAACAATACTGGGGCTAAAAGCAAAACTATAAAGTGAGTATGTACAAGGAGAAAGGGAAATCAGTTAAGCAAGAACAAAAATCACAAGGCACGCGCCAAGTCCCCGGCAGCGGCGCCAAAAACTTGGTAGGCCCGAGAAAGGGTATAATTTACGGCCTACGGGTTATAATCCGCAAGTGCACGCGTCTATTGGGAGACGCGGCAAATCTGGTCGATCCTCGAGAGACGAGGGTGTGCTCTTATATGATCTATGGCTTGCTCTACTGAGTTCTAAATAAGTGACAAAGTAACACAGATATTGAGTTGCCGATACGGCTAATTGAACTGAAGTGACGCTATGCTAAGGTAAACAATGATAAAAGGATGCTACTAGGGCTGCAATTCCACCCCCACTTACACTGTGTCTTCACTCATACAACTACTCTTGTTCTTATGACTGTTAAGGAAGAGATGTCAAGTCTTCCTTACGTCTCAGATTGTTTCTCCTACTGATAGTATTGATCACAACTAATATGTTTATCCTAAGTATTAACTGTCTAAATAAAGTACAAACTAATCAGATAACGCTAATCTAATTGAACTAAAGTTGTAGCATCATCATCACAGGGGGGATCAAACTACAGTGCATCCATGGCTTTGGTATGCACTGTGAGAGCAAAGTGTGATGTGCTGAGATTAATTCCTATCTTGAAATTAGTTAAGCTATCAAGAACAGTTCATGAAGTATGAAAATCACAGTGATAAGCTAGGGTTTCATCTCAAACCCTAGCACTTTCAATTAAAACATAATAAAGCAACAAGAACAAAATTAAACCAAATTAAAACTAACTGACTGCACTGGATAATCCAGGCGTCTCTAAATTCATCATCCCCTGCTTCTATTTATACATACCAAGCAAACCCTAAAACAGCAAACCCTAAATCAATTAAAAATAAAAATTAAATGAAAATAATCGAACCCATACTCTATTCGGCTCAATCGAGCTTCCCTCTTGTCCAATCGTGCTCGGTTGATTGATTGGCTAAACCCTAGCTCTAGATGTCTCTGATTCAGTTTCTAGGGTTGGTAGAAACTAGAAAAAGAGATATCTAGTGCTGGGGTTGTTGGCTGGTGATGGTGCGGCTGTCAGAGAGTTGTTGGTGAGGTGGTTGCGGCAGGAGACGGTGGCAGGAGATGGTCGGGGTGAGGGGGAGTTGCAGAGGTAGGGGGAGAAGAAAGAGAGAGATGGAGAGAAATGAAGCTAGGTCGATGGGTATAGGGTATGGGTGAATTTGTTGTTGAGCGGGTGCAGCGAGGGTCGATGGGAATGGCCTAGCGAGCGTCGGATGGAGCTGAAAAGATCTGAACGGTCGAGGTTGGTAGCCGGTTTTTGGAGTGATCTCGTGTTGCACGGAGCATCGAGATATAGATGTAAGCGATGGAGCGACCGTTGGATGTAGCCAAAGCGAGATCTTGACGGCTCGGGTGAATGCGGGGCTCGGATCCGGGTCGTGGGTAGCTCTAGCCCATGTCTTCCTTGTTGGGTTGCAACCGATTCACGCGCGGGCTTTGGCTATCTGCTCCATAGATGCTCGACTCAATTCTTTGCTCTTTTGCTCCTCAGATTCTCCGAGCTTTATTTATTACCTAAAAACACAAAATTAATTAATACAAATATTTATTCTTGAAAACAAAGAAAATACAGAATCTGGGATAATATCTGATTCTTGAGCACAAAAGATGAGTAAAATGCCAATAAAAAGGTGTATAAATATGCACTATTTGGCACTCATCAAGTGGCAGCCAACTCAAGCACATAACAAGGCTCGTCTATTCGTCGCCTTCGGCAGCATGTTGTTGTTTTTGTTCTAAACGCCATCTTAAGCTTCTTTCGCCATATATTCAGCCAATGATCGGATTTACTTGTACTTTCTACAAAAGCACTAAAACGATATTATTAGTAAAAATATTGAGTCCTAGATAATATAAATATGGGTATAAAATATAGCACTTACGTGCTTATCACCTGCTGATTTGAATCCAAAACCATAAAATCATTAAAATGAGAAGATAAACTCCTCACCATTTTTGCCGCGGAAATTCTCTTCCATAATAAGCCTATAACTTGGAAGTTAAAATGTTTTTTATCGATAAGTTTTTTTGATGTCCCTGCAAAAGTTGTCTTCATTCATGTGGAAGAATTTTCATAATTCATCGCCAACATTAAGTATATTAACGCATAAAGGTATTAATGTAATGAGACTTGTTATTTTTGTCAGAATGAGGAGGAAACTATAGATCATATCTTTCGCATTGCAAGTTTTTTATTTTAAATGCGGTTGTGGTTTGGCCCCTACATCGTTAAAGCATTCAAAACTTTTGGGTTTCTACCTAATTGTTTTAGGGTATTTTGGGACTGGAGGGTAAATACATTGAAAAGAGCAATGAAGTATGAACATGTCTCAATTATGTTGTGACATTTGTGGAAGGAACATAACTCTAGAGTTTTTGAAGGTAGGCTCTAAGACTCTGCTTCAAAGATAATCTTGCTTATTAAACAAATAATCGTTCTTTGGTTTTATAGGGATATTTTTTAAAGATATAACTGTTAATCAAATTTTGTTTTAATTGTGAGACAAGTATTCACATGTAATTGGTAAGTAATTGGCTTGTTTGTACATGTTGTAAGTAATTTTTTTTCCGTAAAAGTGTTATTATCACTTTTTCTTTTTAGCCTAGTAACACTTTTGAACAAACGACCAAAGTATTCTTTTTAGGAATATTTTTTTCCAATACTTATCTACTGTTACTAATCCATCGCAAAAGCGAGCAGCATATTACATGCACTACCTTACACATGCTTATATAACTTTGATGGCAAATTACTTTGAAAGAACAGAAAAAGTGTAAGCCAAGTGATTGTAAAACTCTTTTAACATCCTGGACACAAACTTTGGTTTTCAATATTGAGAACTTTTATTGATCAACTGATGAAACTTACAGTACAATGTGTTAACTATTTATACATACAAATACGTGACCTCCAAGTATTCTTGGGTCATACGATACTAAACTTAGAAATAACAGAACTTGGAATACAAGTAATGACAACTCAACACTCCCCCTCAAGATGGAGCATAGATATCACATGCCACTTGACAATAGAATTCTGAATGACTTGTTTGATCTGCCTTAGTTAACACATCTCACGCGATTGATCGAAGAACGACAAAAGGTACTTCAATAATTTTATCCTCTAGCTTCTCATAAACGAAGTTACGATCAATCTCAACATGCTTAGTTCTATCATGTTGCACGGATTTTGTGCAATCTTAATTGCGGACTGATTGTCACAAAATAACTTCATTGGTCAATTAGTGAATAAGCCAAGCTCCCCCATAAATTTGTTTAAGCCATAGTAATTCACAAATTCCTTTAACCATAGCTCTATATTCAGCCTCGACCTAGACAAAAAAACAACTTTCTGTTTCTTGCTCTTCCAAGTAACAAGGTTACCTCAAATAAATGTAAAATAACCAGTTGTTGATCTTCTTCTATCTCCTTTTCCACCTAATGCAATCAGGTATACCCGAAATATCCATATTTCCATGTTTTGAAAACATCAAACCTCTTCAGTGCATACTTGAGATACCTAAGTATTCTTATAACATCCATATGTTGTTTACCAGGATTATGCATAAATCTACTAACAACACTTACTATTAAGCAATATCAGTCTAGTATGGGAGAGATATATCAAACGCCCTACTAATCTTTGATATCGTCCCTTTATCTCGTTGGTACTTGATCGGAAAACTCATCTAGTTTATGATTTTGCTCAATAGGAGAACTAATAGGTTGACAACCAAGCATACCTGTTTCCTTGAGTAGATCAAGTACATATTTTTGTTGAGATAAGAAAATACCTTGATTAGATCGAACAACTTCAATTCCCAAAAAATATTTGAGAGCTCCCGGATCTTTCATTTCAAATTCCGAAGACAAGTAATTCTTGATTTTAACATCTCATTATCATCATTGCAGTTACCACCATATCGTCAACATAAATAATGAGTCTTTGTTAATTTATTTCCACACTTCTTTAAGAACAAAGTATGATCAGCATTACTTTGTTTATACCCAAACTTAATCATTGCCTTTCGGAATCTTCCAAACCAAGCACGTGGTGATTGCTTCCAAGCCATACAAGGCTTTATTCAGTCTGATTAATATTAGGATCTGAGTCACCAAACCACTGGTGGCAAAGACATGTAAACTTCTTCCTCTAAGTCTCCATGTAAAAACGCATTTTTACATCATATTGTTGCAGATGGCCATCCCAAATTTGCTGCTATAGACAACAATACACGGACGGTATTCATCTTTGCAAATCGGAGCAAAAGTATCATGATAATCTATACCATAAGTTTGAGTAAACCCTTTTGCAACAAGTCTTGCCTTATACCTGTCAATAGAACCATCAGGATTAATCTTTACGGTGAATACCCATCTGCAACCAATGCGGCTTCTTTCCTTGTGGTAGTACAACCTTCTTCCATGTCTTATTTTTCATAAGAGATCGCATTTCTTCAAGAATAGCGAAAAGCCCATTTAGGATCGAGACAATGCTTCTTGAACAGAAGTAGGAATGACAATATCGACATCGGTAACAAATGCCTTGTAAGATTCTCACAACCTATCGAGTTGACATGTAATTTGCGATAGGATATTTAACCTTCTTTATAGGTTAGAATATCTTTCTGCTGAACACCACGATTGCTTCTCAAAGGTAGTTGATACCTGGTATTCTCAACAACTTCACAATTTTCAGTATTAGTGTTAGTAGAAGTAGTAATATCACTACTTACCTCAAGACAGAGTAGAATCGGCAGGAGTAGGTACTATAGTAGCAAAGAGGGGTTATTTTCTTCAATAAGAATTTGATTTCATCTTCATCTCGTACTTTCTGCAACAATATTATTGATTGGAAAATCATCCTCTTCAACAAACTGTTGATCACTTTCTTCTTTATCACCATCAGTAGATAAAACTTCTTCATCTTCTGTAGATTCAACCATGAATTCACAATTATCGGAAACATTTCTAACCAATTAACATCTCCTCTTACACTCTCCCAAGTGAGAAGTATTAAATTCAAATGGGAAGAAATACATCTCATGTTCGGAAAAGTCACATCCATGGTAACATACGTTCTTCTTGTTGGAGGATGATAACATTTGTAGCCCTTTTGAAATTGATTGTATCCAACAAAGACACACTTAAGAGCACAAGGATCAAGTTTGAACGCAAATGTTTTGTATGTGTACATAAGCTACACAACCAAATACTCTTGGTGGAAGTGTAAGATTAGATGGAAGAGTCACAAATGATGCAAGTTTATCTGCTGGTGTCTCGAACTTGAACTCGTGTAGGAACACGATTAAGAAGAAAAAACGGCACTAATAAGAGCTTCTTCCCCAAAAATTTGGTTTCATATACGCTCCTATCAAACTAGCCCCTGGTAATTTCCAACAATTGTCTATTTTCCTTTCTGCAACTCCATTTTTTGTTGTAGATGGACATGTAGTTTCATGAACAAGACCATGCTCAAAAAATATCCCTTTAAGGTGCGATTTATATATTCTCCACCCTCTATCACCCGTACCCTTAAAGTTCCGTATTTATTGTGTCCGACTATCTTGGTGAAAATTACGAAAACAATCGGCACATCACTTTAATTCTTCATCATATAGAGCCAAGTCATCAGTACAATCATCAATAAATAGGACAAACCATCTGTTACCGGAAGAAGAAACAATCTTTGAGGACCCCAAACATCGAGAATGTACCAAAGAAAACGGAACAAATCTTTTATTAAAACTATCGGGATAAATAGCGATGGCTCTTTCTTAAAATGCAAGTTTCACACCTGAAAATCGGATGGTTTGCAAGAAGTAAATAAATTTGGATATAAATGCTCCAAGTATCCAAAGAAACATGTCCTAGTCTACGATGATGTAACCAAATTTCATCGTATGTGTATGAGATATTCTTTTTCTTTGACAAAGACCTTCCTTCACACACATCATCCACATAGTATAACCCCTCTCTTTTAGTACCCCCGCCAATTATTTCCCCACTCTTTGAGATCAAGAAAACAAAATCGGGATATATTAATACTAAACACTTTAATCGAGAAGTTACTTGAGGTACGACATGAGATTATTTGAAAGAGAAGGAATTAATAAGGTATGTTCTAGAGATAAAGAGTTCGTTAGATCAACTCTTCCTTCTCGATGAATAGATATGTTATACCATTAGCATTAGTAACACCGGAAACGAGGTTGAAGTAGTTTTGTCCTTTAATATAGACATATCAAAGGTCATATGATTAGTAGCACCTAATCAAGAATCCAACCATTATCCTTCTTAAAATTATCAGCAAGAGATGTAAGAAAAATATTACCTCGTTCGATTTCTGTTGTAGTTGTTGTAGGAACAATAGATGTACGGGTAGCTACCTTACCCTTAACTTTCCTTTTCCGACCTTTATACGCTTTTGGTAATCATCCCACCAATCTGGATAACCAATTTTTTCAAAACAATTTTCGAGGAAAGATGTTTTGTATTCCCCTGATGAACACATCTTCGGTATTATTCAAATTTGAGATATTTTTGTATTCAACGAATTTTCTCAATCTTCACGACAGACACATGGCAATTTGAGAATCAACCCCATGAGTTAACATAGTCTTGCGTCTTTGTTCTTCTCTCCTCGGTATGGTAAACGCTTCTAGCTTTGGTAAAGGATCGGTCTGAAGTATTTCTCCTCTAATCTTGAATCATAAGTATCATCAAGTGCGTGAAGAAATAAATATACCCTTTCTTCATCAATTTCTTCCTTTCGTTTCTTGATTACCTCTCGGTTTGTGTAAAGGTAATAGGCCTTCATGATCAAACTCTTGCCCGATTGATTTTAATTCGAAGAAAAGGTTAGAAATTGATCTACCCATTGTTGAGTCGACATAGCTTTCCGAGATAAGTCATAGAGAATAGACTTATCGGCTCCTTCATAATAAGTTTGAGAAACAACATCCCAAACATCCTTTGCGTAGGGCAAGCGAACAAATGGTTCATTAAATCGGTTCCATTGCACCAATCACCCAGCCCTTGACAATAGCATCTTCCATGATCCACTTATCATATTTATCTACGACTTCTTCATCAAAGTTTCCAAAGATTATCACAGGTAAGATATCCTTTCTTTCCTCTTCCACAACAAACATGGTCACCATTTGAGACCATAGAGAAAAATTGGTGTCATTCGGTTTATTAAAGTATGGAATTGAAGTTAGTGTTGGTTCGTATATAATACCACCAGTATGTATTCTTGAGAACGTTGGTTCCGATTTACCATCGTCACTGACCATTGTAGTTCTAAGTTTTGAAGGTTAAATTTGGTTTGTAGGTAAAATAAGATCGGAGAAAGTATATCCTGGATATTGAAATCGTTTGATGATTAAGGTTTTAGAGAAAGTATATCTACGGGTTTTTGGTGTTGATGATTAAGGTTTTAGAGAAAGTATATCTCGGGTTTGGTGATTAGGGTTTAGAATATATCTCTAGGTATTGAAAAGAAGGTAAAAAAAGTGCCCGAGGATCAACACGCTCTTGATAGCAACACAAACTTTGGTTTTCAATATTGAGAAATTTTATTGATCAAATGATGAAACTTCTGATAAATGTGTTAACTATTTATACATACAAATACGTGACCTCCAAGTATTCTTGGGTCATACGTATACTAAACTTAGAAATAACAGAACTTGGAATACAAGTAATGACAACTCAACACCTGGATTTCAACTTTACACATGCTTTATAACCTAATGGAATGGTGATAAATGTTAGAAACGTCACCATCATAAAATTATCCTTGTATCCAGGTGATGGAAGTATTGCTCTCATCGTCTCTTTAACAAATTTTTGTCAAGTGACACAATTGTGAACCTTCCTAACATAAATAAATAGCGAGAAAAAGCGGTTAATGGCTTAAAAAATAGACAAAGAGATACATCTGCAATAAACGTAAAGCTTGCGGTGTAGAAAAACAATTTGCTCTCTTTTTTCTTTAACTATCTGATTTCATGTTTTTGATCGACAAGAGGGGATAGATTAAAAAGCACACAAGCCGTTAATGTCTTGGTTGATACAAATGACAAAGATCATGAAGCCCCGAGAAACAAAAACAAAACTAAAGTAAAGAAGTTCCCAAGAAATCAAAGAGAGCAAAAGAAAACACAACTTGTGAAACCTAATGAAACCTAACAATCGAAGAGCAGCTTGCAGACACTGGTTATTGTCAACTAGCTGACTCGTCAGCGTTTTCTATATTTAAATCAACTATCCTGATTTCATGTTACAATACAATTTTGTATGTACGGTATCCACAATGGACATGCCGACAGCCTAAACTCAAATTAAGTGTAGCCATGTGGATACGAAACAAATATAAATAGGTAAAAAGTTCTTCATCATACGATAAGAAATACTATAAAGGCACGAGGAGATAATTATCTCGTTCATACCGATGAAAACAAAACAAGAGATTTCTTTGATTTATGAGGGATACATCACCTAACAGAACTAATTTTCAATATAGTGTGTGGGATGATGCAAATAAAATGATCGAAATTCCACCAACCGTGATACCCGGTTCATACACAAAGGTCTTTGCTAACTAGTCTGATTGTGCCACAGCCCTTAATTTATCATCATGCAGCAAAAAGCCTCCATGACTTTCTTTTTCTTGTTTTACTACCCTAACTTCAGAATGATCAGCGGCAAGTTTGCATGTCCGAATCAAAGGACACTATATGTGCTTAGGATATCATTAAGTTTGATTTGATGCGAGGTGGTTAAAGAATTTGAAACTACAAGCGAAGCAGTTGGAGGATTAATTGTACCAATATCACTCTGATTCCAAAATGTCTTTGGTGTCTCTTCATAATTATAGGCCTATAAGTCTACAATTGGAAGTGTGTATAAAATTATTAGCGAGAAAGAATGGCGGTTTTTCCTTCTATAATCTCTGAATTTCAAGGGCTTTTGTGCGGGCGGGGCAAATACAAGATGGAATTTTAATAGCTTCAACTTATTGATTCTAGATTGAGATTGCGAGGAAGCGGTTTGATTTGTAAGGTGGATTTTGAAAGCTTTTGACAACTGAATTGGAACCTTGCATAGACATCACTTTGGGTAGATTTGGTTTTGGCAAGAGGTGGAGGAGGCTGGATAAAATGGTGTATTTCTACACCAAGATTTCTTGATATTGAAAGGAGAAGCTCTTGCGATTTATTCGGGGAGTCGAGAAAAGCATAAGGCAGGGTGACCCTATCTACTCCTTTTCTCTTTATTTTATTATTGGGTTCTTTCTATCATGCTCAAAAAGCGCTTCCGATGATCTAATCATGGCTTTAAAGTTTCCCCGGATGATCTTGTGGTGTTTCTCAAGGATGAATTGCGGGTGTAGGATCGAGAATATCGCAACATTAATATCCTTACGAAATCCTTGAACAACACATTGCGAACATATCATGATTGGTAATAAAAATGACGCACGGATGACGATGCGGCTGAACACGAAAGATGTGAAGACCTAGCGAGATTTAGGAGTGTTGCGAGATTTAACATTTGAATACTTACGAGAATGTCTCAAGTCGGATCCGAAAATAAAGGACTGACTTAGTTGTCATCCACTATGTAATGTCCTATATAAAGGACCAGGAGTAGGCTTAAGAAGAAGGAGAGATCTTTTTAGAGAGTGGAGAAAGTTTTGAGGAGAGATAAAGTCTAGAGCAATAGTTGTATTCTTGATTTCATTTCCCCTTTGTAAAATTCTTTAACTCAATTTAATAAAAAGTGTGATTGTTGATCTTAAAGATGTGTTGAATGTTATGAATTCTTGTGAGGATGTATTGTAGGATTTCTGCAAACAGCATAATGGCGCTAGAACAGGGGAGATTGTGATTTGAAAGAATTTGGAGTAATAGATAAAAATTTCATATAATTTTCAACAACTCATTAAGATTGAAAAATGGCTAGAAAAAGAAATACATCAAAATAACCAACAACCGTGAGAAGGAGTAGGAGACTTCTTTAAAAAGGGAGAGATAAAATGGAGGAATCTTCAAGAGTGAACAAAAGAAACAATGGATAAAACCAAGTTCAACCAGCCAATTCAACGTACGAATACAAAAAAGAATCTGTGGATTATGACAGAGTGAGTGTACATACTTGGCGTCAGTTACGTGGATGAAATGGGAGAAGTGTAGGATCATAATATCGCCACAACAACAATTCGCGAAGACAGCGGATAACAACATTGCGAGACAGTCGCAGAGGGTTAAATATAAATGACGCATTGGATGACGATAGGAGGATATGAAATCTAGTGAAAGTTAAGAAGCGTCGCGAGTATGAATGTTTGTATTATGCGACACTTAGCAAGACATTTCGAAAATAAAGGACACCTTGGTTGTCATTCACTATGTACTTTACCCTATATAAAGGGATGAGTGAATGCATTAAGGAGAGGTCTTTTTGGATTGGAGAGTAAGTCATTAGGAGAGAGAAAGAGAGAGAATATTTGTAAGTTCTTAAGTGTAATTCCATTTTCCTGTGTAAAGATTCAAGAAAGTTATTAATAAACATTCATAATTGTTCATCTATCATCTTTTGAATGGATTAGTTAAACAAAATATAGTGAGGGTGTATTGTGGGATATCCTGCAACTACATATTGCCGCTAAAAAACGAAACTAAGAAAAGATTGGCATAGAGATTTAGAAGAATTTGAATGCGACAATTTTCAAAAGATTTACTACAAGAGCAATGGCTAGAAGAAGAAACGTGCTTGGACAACTTTGTGAGAAGAAGTGGAAGACTTCTTTGGAGAAAGGAGAATTGAACATGGAGAATGCGTCGAGGATGAATATGAGAAATGAGGAAGAAAATCATGTTCAACGTTTAATTCCTCCAATAACAAATGAAACTCTGTGGATTACGATAGAGTAAGTGTACATACTTGGAGGTCGAGTTCGAGGATGAAAGGGAAGAAGAAACGAGCGATTGATGAATAACGGACGGAAGGAGGAGGAGACCAAGAAATGAATCTAGGAAATGAAGAAATCACGAAGCATTGGAAACATTGAGACAAATAATACATGAAGAAAGGCGACTAGAAGCGAAAGAAGCGAGCAAATTTGACAAGAAGAGACAGAATCATGAATTAAGAATAGAAAATATAAGATTGCAAAGTAGAAGATCGAGAAGCACTGCGAGATCGAGTTCAAGATCGACTAGGGAATAAAGAAGGAAAGCACTTACCAAGAAATTCTGAGAGGTAGAAAACCAAAGGGAAGCACAAAATCTCGATTCGAACATCATGAAAGAAGAGAGGGCCGAGAAGATCGTTATATACCCCATCGTCAAATTTCCAAGATGCGGAATGAAGAAAATCGGGGGAGCTAGGCGATTTCGAGGCCAAATGATCCGGCACATTTGAAGGAAGAACAATACTACATGGAAGAGAAGCACCGAGAAGGCAAAAAGAGTGTGGATGACATTGAGAAACATTATCTTTGAACAAACTGCTTAGCCCGCGAGAGAGAGAGAGTAAGAGCGAAATGGAAAACCAGGGTGGAAGAAGAATCCTAGCAAAATAATCGACAACCGAGAAAGGAGGCGAAAGCACAAGATCGTGTCAATAGAAATACCCAGTGGAGAATACGAAAGAATGCGAGGTAGGATCATCAGGCATCGCCTGACAACA
>JAJJWW010019337.1:0-270761 GCA_023531295.1 Papaver armeniacum | reverse complement strand
GAAGCCATTAATATATTATGGGAATGAATGGAGAATTGAAGATTGAGAGAATTGAAGGGGAGGATTTGGTCGGTTGTCAATCCGGCAAATATAATTTCACTTTCTCAATCAACTAGATATAAATATAGTATGCGATAAGAAAGAGTTCGTATCCACAGAGAGGCTTTCGTTGTTATAAAATTTTAGTTTCTAAAGTAACCCAAGGAATGTTTGTTGTATTTAAGCAAATAAAAGTAATTGAAAGCAAAGTAAGTAATTTGAGAAATCAATAAGGAGAAGATATTGGTCACGGGATAGTATCATTCACAAACATGTATTATCATCAATGATTAGAATTGGTATTTTAATCTCGTATTTATTAAAAGTCCTAGGATACCTTGATCGCAAGTATAACCCGTTAATTCCCTGTTTTCATCACAACCACATTAAAAGATGCATATGTGAATTCTTCGTAGAAAGCAACCTAAAGTGTAAAAGCACAATTAAGTTTAACTCCCTAAAAGCATTAAGTTTTATGGAATAAGACTCATCAATGCAAACGAATGTGTAAAAGCACTAAACGTTTTAACAAAAGTTATGCTTCACTTGTGACTAGTAGGATATATCACTACAAGCACTACCCACAATTATGCTACTTAGAATCAGGGATAAACAACTTTTTCGTATTGAAAACCCTAATATAGCTCTAGAGATGAACACAAATCGGATTGATTCCGGACTCAACCTAACAAGTTTTCAAATCTAATAACACTATTAATTGTGAATCACAAACAATAATTACTGAGACAAAACTAATTCATTGAATCAAAAGCATGTTGAGAAATCAACTTTTATCCCATAACCAATAATATGTTTAGCTACTCATAGCTATGGAGTTCATCATAATCAATATTCAATAATAAAATAATGAAGAAGAAGAACAAAACCAAACCCTAGAAGCGTAAAACAAAACGGCTCTCCAAAATTCCAAGAAAAAGATATCACATAAGTTGTAGAAGACCTTCCCTTTATAGCTTTTCTCCAACTTCTAAAATTAGGTCTAGCCTTCAAAGTCCATTAGATGAAAATCCACCAAGCCCATAAGAAGAAGAAACCCATGTAGAAAATACAACCCAAAACGGTTCTTTAAGTCTGGTATTGTGGTCGAAATCGGCCGGAAAAAGTCACCGAATCGGTTCAGGTGACCGGCAAAGTCCGCCCGGTCACCGGTCAACGGGTCGGATCGGGTCAACGAGTCAGCTCGGCGGGTCAACTCGGTCAGCACCGAGTCAAACCGATTCAGGTTCATGAGTCGAACCAGTCAGGTCTGAGTTAGACCCAAGTCGACTCGACCCGAGCCGAGTGAACTTGGACTCAAGAAGTTGCACTTGGATGAACTTGTAGCACAATCATTGTGCTTCTGTTTGTAACATCTGTCGTGTAACTCAGCTCCAAAACATCCTGCCATTTTAACCATCCTGCAATGAGCCTTTCCAACTCCAAGCTGCTCTATAAGCCACTCCACTACACACATCACAAGCACTTGCTTATCTCCATACCACCAGAAGCAGCATTGTCTTGGCCCTTGAAACTGTAACTTCACAATCGCCGCAAATGCAACTCCAAGCCATTCAATCCACCAGCAACCACTTGCCAGACTCAAAGCCCCTGCTTGCCAGTTCACAATGCCAACAGAAGCATCACCATCTCCATGCTCAGAACCCAGCCATAGCCTGCACAATGCCATACTCAGTGGCAGCAACAACAGCTCTGCAATCTCAGCTCTACCAACCAGCACCTGAATTCAGCTCATTTGCCTCACATCATCCTAATTGCACCAACACCTGTAGCTTCATACTACCTAGCCATTGTCTCAGTCATTTCAACAATTCATTCCCTGTAACAGAAACATCACTACCACCTTAAATTTCAGCTTCAACAGCAGCAAAACCTCCCTTCCTTCCAGACTCCCTATTTCAATCAACCTCAGCTGCATCTCTCCACAGTGACTTCCACCTGAGACAACATCAGCACAGCTGTAGTTTCTTGCCTGCACTGTACTACAGCATCTCACTATCTCAGCCTTAACACCTGTAATTCCACTAGTTAGCCACAGCCATGGCTCCTAGCTGCTCCACCTGCAATGCCATTGCCTGCATTGTTCATCACCAAGACCCATCTGAGCAGCAGAAACCAACACCACAAGAACAGCCATTCATCACTTAGATTCATCTCTTAACACCCATTTAAGATCTTACATCACACCCCAGCTGAGAGCAACATCACCATGAGCATCTGTGTACAGCTCAACCTAACAGATTCGCAACTAAACCACCACAGACAACCAAAACCACCTCTGAGTCACACTTTCACAACTGCAACTCCATCTCAGTCGAACCACCTGTTCATTTGTACAACTCCAATCATCAACCCATAGGCCATTCCTCCATTTCTCTCAGCCTAGCAGACTCTCCCTTGAATCTCAATGCATAACCTGCCCTGCCCTGTAACCTTCCAACTCACTGGCACTTTCTTGGCTCAATCTCTCAAGCCACTGCTCCAGCTCATCCTGCAGCTTGAACTGTATTAGCTTCTCTTCCTGCTTTTCCTTTAGGTGCTTAGCACAACAACCTAGCTCCAACACATGACAATCTCCACAGAATTCCACTGGCAATGCCACCATGAGCATCAAGCTCAAAACAATAACACCACCAGTTCTGTTGTGTACAGCCTCTTGCTCTGTAATTCCAGCTACCATAGCATATTGGTTAGCCATACATCACCACTCCCCTGTCATTGGCAACACACAGCCCCATCTCCTGAGTTCAAGAACAGACACAGCACCAACTCCATTACATCCAATCCCTAACTTCACCATTCTTTAAATCTGAACCAAACCCTAATCTCAGAGCCCTCAAATTTTCATTCGATTCACAAGCTCAGGCCTCAAGCAAACCCATATCTCTGCCAATTTCATTGAATCCGACCTAGAACTGAAATTTCTTCTCAGCTTCTAAAACCCATGAAAACCCATTCATTCCTTTCTCAGCTCAAGAAGACAAATGACACAATCTCCCTCAATTTCTTCCTCATCCTCTTAAATCGAGAGCAGCCACAAAATCCGAGAAACCCCAACTCAGAATCCCCAAATTCAAACCATACCACTGCCATATACCAAATCCGTTCAAACCCTTTGTTCCCTGTTTGTCTTTCAACCATATATGACTCAGAACCCTAACCAGAACCATCAAATCTTCCTTGTTCTTCACAGTATCAGCATCATTTCTTCCTCCCTTTCCTGGTACTCGATTCAATCAGCCGCTTCTCATCCTTTTCCCTGCCATTAATCACTTCTTCTCTCGTCTAGAACAGCCGCTATATCTCACTCTACCTCTCCATTTTCTCTCTCGATCTCAGGTGAAGTAAAAGCCGACACATTCATGAGGAAAAAATATTTGTCGATATTCTTAGGTTTTGTGTAGGAGATGAAACTAGTTAACTCCACTCAAGCAAAGTAGCTAAGGGGGTACTCAAATGACTATAAGCACCCACGCTTCGATAAAGGCCACCGATGTAACTTCCTCGTAAAAAGAGTTGTCCCTTAACCTTGGCTGGGCTCCAAATATCACTTGCCTGTGAGATGACAATTTCGCCCTTTTTGCTCAAATTGGACAATTTCTTCTTCTTTTCCTCCGTGCGACTCCAGAGTACCTAATAACTCAAAAACACGCGTAAAGTACATAATTCACAAGAAAAATAGCAAAGAAAGCGTAACTACTAGATAGTAAATACGGTGTATTCTACACCTATCAGGATTACAGTAGCAGAAGCGCAAATTGCGGAGGAAGAAAGTTGAAGGAAAGTTGCAGAGGGAAAATAAAGGAGAAAAGGAGAAGGGTAAGAAAACTATATAGAGAGAAGAGAATCCTCGAGAAAATAAATGCATTTAATGCGAGATGGGACGTGAATGGTCAAGAATAAGCGGTTGAAAGAGACGTGTCAAGAAAAGAGTGGAAGAAGAAACACCTGTAATAAATTCCGTACATAAATAAAACGGATAAAAGTGAACAATCGCGAGATAAAGATGAGCAATTGCGTCATTTTATAATATGGGTTCTCATGACATTTTCTCCTTCGCAGAAAAGACATGAGAAGAGGCAAGATGTAGGCTCAGAATATCGCGACATCAATACTTCGCGAGATTAATAAATACAACATCACGAAGGAGTCGCGGGGAAGTAAAATAAATGACGCAATGGATGACGACAGCCAGAACATGAGGAAGATGTGAAAATTTGGCGAAGGTTAAGAGTGTCGCGAGGACGAACACTTATACACTTGCGACACTTCGCGAATTATTCCCGAAAATAAAGGACGGCTTAGTCTGTCATCCACTATATACTACCCTATATAAAGGGTTGAGTCATCTACATTGTAGGAGGCTTCTTTTTGAATGGTTAAGCAAGACATTAAGAGAGAGAACTTTAGAGTGATTGTAATTTCCTTAATTACGTTCTATCTTTCATTGTAAACATTTCAAGAAAATAATCAATCAAATTCATAGTTATTCATCTTCAAATGGATAAATTGTGTTGAATCTAATAAGGGGTGTAGTGTAGGAAATCCTGCAACTACGTAACCGCCACAGCTAGGGCATGGCAGACGGCCAGTAGCCCTGGTCCCGTGACACCTTCCCCTATTTTTATTATTTTTCATCATTTGAGGAAAATCTGGAGAAACCGTGAGTTTTTCTCAAACAAGGAAAGTTGCTTGAATGGAGGAGTTTTCATGAAATCATGAAAATAATAAAATAAGAAAAAATAAAGGAAGAGGCGTGGGGGACTGGCCACGGCGGCATGAACGGCCGTCCGGTGAGCCCGGCCCTCCCTAGGCGCCTCTTTATATTTTTTTAATATTATTTTCTCTCTCCTATTTTGTGTAGGTTTCCTCGTTTGTCCATATTTTGAATGCTCGTTTGTGCATTTGGGTACTCGTTCGTGCATCATTGTTGAGTACACTTCACCATTTTCTTGGGGCTTACTCGGTGATAGTCCAGACGCCCGATTGTTGAGTAATTATTACTAATTCATGGAATTCAAATGAGAATGATCATGAAACGGAGTAATAACAATGAGTATCTATTACTAATCCATGAATCCAGCCGGGGAATTCAGGGAACGAAGTAATGAGATAAATGGTTATCTATTACTAATCCATAGAATCAGCCGGGGATAGCCATGGAACGGAGTAATGAGATAAAATAGATTATTTTCTAGGAATTCAGTCGGTGAATGTCACGGTAGAATTAATCTATTGTAGAATCGAGATATGAGATAATTGAAGCATCATACTCGTTCAAGAGTGCATAGTCGAAAACAACGTGCGGCGTTGGTGTCCACATGCGTTTAGCCCTCCAAATGGAGAGCCGCCTGAATCTATACACCCGTCTCTCCACATAGTCGGGAACATCGAGTATCACCGACGTCCCCGAAGGCGTTAATCCTTCGACAAACAATTATGTCCAAGAGAACCGCCCAATCGTTCTTCTATGTAGAGGGGGGTCTCTCTATGTAGTCAAGGAACAACGAGTATCGCCGACGTCCTGAAGGCGTTAATCCCTCTAACAAACAATTATGTCTAGAGGACCACCCAATCGTTCTTCTACATAGAGGGCACGATGAAATGCGTAGCATCGAACGCTCAGCTAGTGGGAGGCCTTTCGAGAAACATATTCATCATGGCTCTGAGAGGAATGCTCACTCGGTCAGAGATCGTGAAACGGTTCACGTATCGTAAAACACGAATCGTCACATGCGTTCCTGAAGCCGGGTCAGAAACATACAGTATCATGATTTTATGATTTTAGCCCTTGTTGAAAATCCACCATCAACATTAATCGAGGGACTTCAAACTTGTAAGAATGAAGCTTCATCGTGCTTGGCCGGCTCGCAAATTGGAGGAATTAAGCTTCACGTGCTTGGCCAAACATGCAAATTGCAAGATGAAGCTTCACGTGCTTGGCCAAACTTGCAAATTGCAAGAGTAAAGCTTCACTGAGCTGGGGACTTACACAATTGGCGCATGATGATGAGTGCCAAATAGTGCATATTTATACACCTTTTTATTGGCATTTTACTCATCTTTTGTGCTCATAAATCAGATATTATCCCATATTCTGTATTTTCCTTGTTTTCAAGAATAAATATTTGTATTAATTAATTTTGTGTTTTTAGGTAATAAATAAAGTCCGGAGAAACTGAGGAGCTAAAGAGCGAAGAATTGGAGTCAAACATCTATGGAGCGGATAGCCAAAGCCCGCGCGCAAAACAGTTGCAACCCAACAAGGAAGACTTGGGCTAGAGCTACCCATGACCCGGATCCGAGCCCGTACACTCCAATCCGTTGAGATCTCTATCTTCCACATCCAATGGTCGCTGCCTCCACGTGCATCATAGATCGCTGCTCCGTGCAACACTAGATCAAGCCAAAACCGCTTACCTCCCCGAGCCGTTCGAGATCTCCATCGCTCCATCCTACGCTCGCTCCGTCATTCCCATCAAATCTTGATGTACCCGCCTCACACCACAACACCTATATAACCCCCTTCACCAAAACCTAATTCATTTCTCCTCCTCTCCACCCGACTGAGCTCGCTCTGCAAAACCCTTCGTCCCGACCATGGCGGAGCGCCACCACCTCCGTCCTCTCTCGAGCACAGCCGCCTGCCACAAACCACCGACAACACCAGCAGTGCAACAGAACCACCTCTCCGCCTCCCTCTATTTCCCTCATAGTTTCGCCCTAGAGACTAAGTGAGAAATAGAAGAGAAGAGGGCTAGGGTTAGGGTTTCTCGAGCATGGAAGCACGCATCGGCTCGGAATCGAATCGACAGCAGAGTCGAGAGCATGGGTGAGAGTGTTTGTGTTTTAATTTCTGTTTTGAAAGAAATTAGGGTTTGGGATATTTTGAGATGTATAAATAGAAGGTGTTTGTGTTTGTTAGGGTTCATGCACTCGGCTAGCTTGAGATCATTTTAGTGTAGTTTGTAGTATCTTAATTATGTTTTAATTTTATCGGCCGGGGTGTTTGATGAAACCCCATTGCCTATGTTGAGTAACTCATATCAAAATTTGTGTTCTTGCTGTTATGAATTGAATTGAGTGATTGTATGCTGTATGAATCTAACAAACTTGTGATAGTTTGTACTGTGAAAAGACAAGCTATACTAGGAGTAAATTAGGAGAGTTTGCTAAGTAATTTCTTTACATGAGGCCTTCAAAGGGAGGCACAAGACATGAATGGAGTGTGTTTTGCCTTAGCATAGGGTTATGAGGTGTAATCTAACAACCTGGTAGCTTCCAATTAGTTATAACTTATTTAGTTACCTTAGTTTAGTGTCACATTTACACTCAGTCGCATCGACAAACCCTGAATTGTATCACTTACCTCTTAGAAATTCAGTAGAAGCAAGCCATAGATCAACCATAGCACCACAAGTCCTTGTGGGATCGACCCGTACTTGCCGCGTCTCCGATAGACGCCGTGCACTTGCGGTTATCACCGTAGGCCAATTTATTTAACTATCTTCCAGGCCTACCACATGAAGATGAGCCAACTGATGCCAAACCAACTAGTTTTCCATACCAACGTCCCTTCCCTATATATGTCTTATTTGCATTTCTACAAATAAGATTAGGGGAGCAAAAATCATTCATCAACTCCCCGAGGCCGGATCTTGCCGAGCCCTTGCCCAAATGAAGCTTCATTATGATCGAGGGACTTCCAACTTGTAAGAATGAAGCTTATTCGTGCTTGGCCGACTCGCAACTTGGATGAATGAAGCTTCACGTGCTTGGCCAAACTTGCACTGCTTAGTGGGGGACAATCATGTTCCGCAGTAAGCACTGGATGGTGATTTTCCAGTGGACGAAATAAGCAGTCGGGCTTAGTCGTACAAAGGCATTTTCAGAATCCCCGATTTGCTCAAATGGTGTCATGTACGAGCAAATGCCCAGGTAAGGACCCTGACAGTATGATAGAGTGTCATCTCACGAGCACGGGAAGATGAAGCACTGCTGATTTGGACGACCAGAGGTCAAGTTTTGGTCGGTTTAGCGTTTGTGGGCCGAGCCCAAAAGGAAAATCCTTGTTTTAGGAACGGATATTCGTTCGCTAGTTTAAGAAACAAGCAATGATCCCTAGCATAAAAGGGTTTTTTTATAAAAAAAAAAAATTTGTGAGATTTCACAAATGGAATAAACTCTCGTTTCAAAGTTGGATGCTCAGACGAGAGAAATTTTGTCTATGAGCTTTCATGAAATTTTTTATTTTCGATATGTGAGCTTTCATATATTTTTTGAAAATATGCTCTCGTTTCAAAGACGGATGCTCGCGAGAGGGAGCAAAAAATATATATACATATACTTTCAAAGTTATGTGAGTTTCACGTTAAAATATATATTTTTTGTAAAATCGATGTTCTTATTTTGAGAAACTTTTGAAAGTAGACAATTATTCACGGTGAAATAATGTTTGTATGTGAGTTTTCACAATTGTAGAATGGACGTCCATCAATTTTTTAAAAACTGTGTGAATGTTCACACAGTGAAAATTTATGCGAAATCAAATTTTGATTTTCGGCAATTGCTAGAAGTAAACAATTTTTGATAAAATATTATTTGTATGGATTTTGTGAGCTGATAGTGTATGCACAAAAACCAATGAGTGTTCACTCGGTGGGAGTCGCTTACACGGTGAAAATTTTGTGGATTGCTCACATAAAAATCAAGTTATGATTTTGAATAAAATTTTTGCTCGTGTTTGCAGGTTCGAGGAGACGATCAAATTTTGAAGTATTAACTCTTGTATCACAATCACTACAAGTTAGTGGAATCGTAAACAGATAAGAGTTGAAAGTTACCATTTTTGTAGACGTTGTTGTGAGCACCTTTATTCCATGATTCATTGTTTTGTTGAATCCTCGCGCTTTGTATGAACGATGTCTTTGAAGTAGAAATGTTATGCATCTGTCATAACCACTTTGCAAGAATGACTGACTTGACACTTCCAAAGATGGTGTTTCCAGAGATGACATCTCTACGGATAAAACTTTAAGAAATGGTACTTCTGGGACCTCTGAGTGATGGTGAGAGATCCTTCATATTGAGTTGTACTCCTGGTTATTTCATTAAATTTATCACAGGATGATCGTGTAGTGAGATCCCGGATCAATGTAGATTTCACGGCGATGGAAGAAAGTCTTCAGGGCGGAGAACCCAGAAGTAAGGACTACAGGATGTTAGTAAATGACGTGCAGTCCCCAGACGTTTCTTTGGTGATTTCTCGATGTTTCCTCCGTCATGACTTTTCTTATCCGTACAATTAGGATCACAAACAAATGTTTGTTAATATCAGAATTTTGCTCCATTGATCATTGACAGTCTTCATCTTGCTTCTGGGCAAACAATTCAGGAATCCAGCACCGATGAGGGAGTTGATGTAAGTATCTCTTTTCGTGTAGGCGATCATGGCATCTCCTTGAATGAAGTAATATTAATTGTTGTCGATGTATCCATGAGGAGATTATTGCGGATAGACAACATATTGATGAAGCATATTCTTCCTTGGAAAATGAGGAGACGAAGAATCTTCAAACCCGGAACTGCATGGAGTTAGTAATGCCACTAACAGTGACTTCAACAACATTAGTCATTCGAACGGTTTAGAGGCTCCTCAAGTAAGTATTCCTCCTGTAATTTCAGAAAAAATCCAGATTTCAGTCTTTCAGTAAAAACGCTGTAGAATCTTCGTCCGATGTCGGATTTTCGCGATCTACCCATGTTTTTTCATGCCCAGGAAATTTCCAAGGTTTAGTAAAGAATATTTTTGAGTTTTAAGCATGTTTAAGGACCGAAATAGGCGAAATAGTAAACTTCCATGAGACTTCCGAAAATTTTCAACTGGCATGTAGTCTAATGTTTTGGCCACATCTCTTTGCTCTTTTCTCCAATTGCCGTGAATTTTTATATGTTGTAGAAGACATCTATACGAAGAGAATGGTATATGACCCATCCCTAGATTCTTCACAAATTTCTCCTAGCTCGCTTCTTTGTGCGGGACAAGTAAAATCATCTCGGAAAGAGCTTGTTGTAAAACACTCATGTTGTGTATTTAGACCATTCGCTTGTGTCTTGAACGACTGTGGTGAAGGATTTCAATGTCATCGATTCATTTGAGATCAGGACCCTTGATTGATACATGATCATGGTGCTTGCAAGTGCCATCTTGTTTCACGATCGTAGAAACATCACTTCTGAAACTCTGGTCACGGGACCATAACTGAGGTTGCTCTCAAGAGGGGGTGATGTAATTACCATGGTTACATGTTCCTGGTAGCATTCCTTTTATGATGAATGATCAAAGCACATGAGAGTCTCAAAGCTACGGGTCTTGGACTGTGAAACCGACGCCATGATTAGTGGACCGTCAGTCCCAGTATTTTGTTAAATCTCTCCTTTTTGTTTTCCCTTCTTCGCAAGACTCGTGGATACCGATCGATTGTGAAGGTAATGAATCTTGTCTAAGAATTAATCGCGCTGCATGCCGTGCTCTGAAGCAGTAAGAACCTCATACGACGCCGAATTCGGTGCTTGACCCCAACTTTTGAAGCTAAGAGACTGAGAAATCATATGCAAAAAGAATCCTTCAGTTTGGAGATGTCTAGGGAAGTAAATGACGCATGCACATTCATAACTTGTAATCCCGTGCAAATTTTTCAGATTAAAGTAAACATGAGTGTGGAAGCCATATCTTTCTGCTCGTATGTCTGATTGACGTGCCCTTTTGGTATGTTGTAGAAGAGACATAGACTAACATCTTTCATTGAGGAAGTATTGTCCCATTCCTCACCCATTGGTAAGTTTTTGTAAACCCATGGGCTGAAGTATATTGTATCTCATTCGTAGAGGTAATAAGAATATCTTATAGAAGACTTGGGATTGTGCCCGCCCCTCGTGCAAGCTTCGGATAGACTTTCATGTGAACATATTTCATGTCTACACACCTTGATATGAATCATTAGTGCTTGGAGAAGTCCGCTTCATCGAGCAATACTTCAGAGAATGGTTAATTGATGAAGCCATGTCATGAGGATGTTGCTCTTGAGACCGTTGTTGATGCTGAGATCACGATTGAATTTTCTACAGAAATTCTTGTTGATGCTGAGACCATGAATGGAGTTCCTCCACATATCCTTGTTGATGCTGATACTATGGTTGGGGTTGATCCAGATACCGAAAAGGCTATATTATCGACATGGTCTTTGCTCCTCCATCCAGTGAGTGTGAAGTGGCTTCGTCAAGGAATCGATGTTGTTGTGACAGATAACAGCGGCAGTCTCCATTCTGTATGTGAGGAGAAAAAGCTCCTTGGTTGTGAAAGGTTTGTGATGTAGAGAAGTTCCGTTGATGATGTTTCATGGAATCACACCAGGTTGCAATGACTTATTATGTGGATAGCATTTATTGATATATTTGAATCGATTTCTCCAATAAGATCAAGTCCCCAGTGTATGTTGAAGGAGTCTGTGCCATCCATGGATGAATGATGTTGTATCCGCTTCAGAAGTCTTATCATGGGATAATGAAGACTTATCGATTGTACTTCAGTTACACTTTGATCGTGCTGGTATTGAATCAGCGTATCATCGTCGAGATATTAGTGCTGAAGCAAGATGCACCGTTATCGAAGGTGTACTCTTTGATTGGGAGTACAATTTAAAGGCTTCTTAGATGCTTGAGCGTTGAAGCGTCATACCCCTTAAGCATCGAATGTCTTAGGTTTGATCGTCTCTACCCGAGTATCTTCTGTTGATTCAGCATCTCTTTCGTTGCGGTAGTGGGATTCAACACTTGTGCAGACATCAGAGCTTTATGATTTTGTGGTACACATGGACACTCCTGCAAGGCTATGGAGAATGCCCAAAGTGTTCTTTGCCATGCTTCGTACATCCTCAGAATGAATGTTTCAAGAGATGCTCGATTCGGAGAGGTGTTAGATTCAACCACTCAAGAAAATACTAATACGGTGAAGCTACCATTCATAATGTCTTGCGAAATTGCTAGCGTATTGAGTCACCATGCTAGGATAGCATGTGAGGAAATAAATGACATAGACATGGAAGGAATGTGACTTGCCCGAGTGTGGAACCTCTTGATGAATGTCTATGCATCTTTTGCGTGTTCTTGCTTTAACCTCGTCAAAGTTCTAATTCCTCCAAGTGCTTTGATGATGGGATGTCCGCCAAATCTTCTCGGATCGTAAATTTCTTCATTGGAGAGATGTGCAACCAAAGGCGCTTAGTCGGTAGCTATATTTTCAAAGATGGATCCACGCTCGTCTCAAGAACATGTCATATCCTGGATCTTCCTGATTATGTGAAACTTGGTTTTTGTCCAAGTTGAACTTATGTTCACTTTAAGAGTGATGTAGCCATAAGTATTTCCGAGCGTTCCTTCAAGGTCTTTGATTGAGATGGGATCACAAGTAGCTTCTTGTCGAGTGATGCCTGCGGCTCTGAGGGTTTTCAGTGGAATGATGTTGATGGCGGTGTCATCATCGATCAACATTCTTCTGAATTCGTTTCCTCTGAGATGGTCTGTGGTAAGCAGTCCCCATTCGTGCATCTCTTTGTCTGTGGATGAAGGTTCAAGGAGTATTTTCGGGATGGACAGACGTCTAGGATTCTCCATTTCTTTTTCAATTGGCTCTCTCTTGATGAACGATAATTTTATTGCACCATCTTGAACCCAGACTTCTAGTAACTCGATCACTCATTCATGAGAAGAGAGAATTTTGAGTCTATATGATCATTTCCCCGTTCGTTGATGCCGGGTCGAGGTTTGTGCAAGATTAGTTATCCTTTCTTTGCGCTTTCAGAGGAGCTTGGGATGTTGGAGAAGCGTTGTTCTTATGTGGCTGCGCTTCGGATTTTCTCTTGCTCCCTTCAGCAACATTCATGGAAGGTTGGAGATTATGATGCTTGTTGATCAAGCGCCTGGCACTGCCTCGAGTTTCTCGTGGTTTCTCGACTTTTGTAGTTCTTGTTCTTTTCAGTAAGGACGGAGTGGTAGTTGTTGATCGCTTGGCTGCTTTATGGAGTTCTGAGAAAGTCTGGAATCGTAGATTTTACAGTAAGGCTCTATAGTCTGGGATCATCCCGTTGATGCACAAGTCCACCAGTTGTTGTTCAGTGACATTCGGGTCATGACAATCCAAATCTTAGACTCTGAACCTCTTCACATAATCGTTCGGATGTTCATTGCTCTTCTGAGACATTCTTCCTAAGTTGGAGAGAGTAATCTGCTCAGAGACGAAGAAGTATTTCCGGTAGAAAGCATTAACCATTTCTCCCCAGCCAGTGATGCTCCCAGGTGCAATGTTGTTGTACCATGTGTATGCTCGACCTGTCAGAGATTTCGAGAATTCCTTCAGACATATGACATGGTTGTGTTCATGTTCTCCTAGTGCTTCCAAGAATCGAGAGACATGTTCTCGAGCGTAACTCGTTCCGTTGTACAATGTGAACGTTGGGGAGGTATAGACCTTCGGGAGAGGAATTCTTTGTGTAACAGCAGGATATGGAGGTTGATGACGGTGAACAGATGGTGTTTTTTCTTTTCCTCGATCCTCCATGAAGCTTTCCAGGTCCTCACGAGTGATGAAGCCTGTAGGTTCCTTTGTTGGTGGGTTATCAGCAGCATTGTGGACTTCATCGTCGTCTACTACATGGATTGGAGTGACTTCATGATCAGCAGTCGAAGATGTTTCTTTGGATTTTCCTATCTCTTGAGTTTTCTCTGACATCTTGTCGGTGAGAGTTTTGAGATAATTGCGTAACTCTTTCTGTGTTGCAGCCATGTCAAACTTATTTTTGGCGAGAGTCTATTGCACCTTCATGAGATCAGCTATGGTAGGCGGATTTTATCTGATTTCCTCGGGAGACCGGGCGAAGAGAGGATGGTTGTCGATGTTGGTTTGAGGAGGAGTGGTATCACCAGCATCGTTGTTGGAAGCAGGAGTAGTTTCGGGAGTTACACCATTGTTGCTAGTGCTAGCGTTGTTTTTGTTAGGATTTGTAACTGAACCTGACCTAAGATCAACCATTTCGTGAAAGTTTGAGATTGCAACCGAGAGATTAATCTCCTACTGTGGTCGCCAATATGTTGATGGGAAAAAGGATTCGCTGGTTTTTTAGGGAGGTGAAGAGACGACCGTGCGGATGAGAATGTTCAACCGAGCAAACTTCTTAACCTCAAACAGGTGCACTGCACAGGAGTGGTTTGAGTTCGAGATATCAATCTGTAGGACTCTCGCCTAAACCAAGTCAATGGTCGTTCCAGAGTCAATTTGGTCACAAGAGGGAGATGGGTTGATCTGTAGGAGGGAAGCTAAGAATTGTGTGGGATTAATGATGATCAAGGATTGTGGATGTGTTGTAGGTTTCTGCAAATGATGAATAAGTTCAAATGATTGAGAGAGTGTTGCTCACACGATGATTCTTGGTTAGACGATGGATTGTCTATTCAATATCTTGTGGGCTTTCTGTGTCTTGTTCAATCATGGATTCAGAGACTTATTTATATTGTCAAAATAGCGAACACATTGATCCCAGTAAGTGTGACGGTTTTTGGAGTGAAAGAGTGGGAAAGCAGGAGATCGTGGTAAAATCAGTTCCATGTCGTGTGGAGACTTGATTGATCATGCACCCACCACTTTGCTAACTCCTTCAACCGTTTGCACGACTTAATCACATTTTCCATCGTGGATGAACACACGTGCCGTATGCCTCCAGACCAAACCCTAATTGATATCCCCCCATGTGACGTGATTGATGTCTCACGACGCGAGTCTCGCAGCGTACGTGTATTTTATTGGTTAATTGTTGACTCGATTAGACGGTGAGTCTAAGTATTTTTGAATCGAGCATGATTGTCGAATGCTCGCGATTCATGGATTGAACATGTCTCAATGCGGTGTAGTTCTTGAATGACGTTGATATTGCTCATCCGAGCAAATATTGTAGATTCAACGAATTGTTGAATATTGAGTTAATCAATATTCGGCGAAATATTGAGTTAATCAATATTCGGCGAAATATTGATATATTGAGCAAGTATCGCTCAATTCGATAAATTACTGAATATTGAATATTGATGAACTGAGCAAATATTGCTCGTCTGAGCAAATGTTTCTCGTGTAATGAATTGCTGGATATTGATAATTGAACCAATATTGATGGATTAAGCAAATATTACTTGTCTGAGTAAAATTACTGAATATTGATAGTTGGGATCCAGCAAGTAAGTAATAATTCATCAATATTTATTTTGAAATAATTCGATCCAACAACTTATTTAATTATATAATATCGGTCCAGCTACCAATATTTTAATTAATATTTTATTTGGTCATGCTACCAATAATTCATCAAACGAGCAATATTCGCTCAGATAGGATGATGGAGGGACCGACCACATGGGATGATGGATGACCATGTGGTGCCCAAGTGCTCGAGTGAGCATGCACCAGAGTCCTTAGTTGACTACAGTTGGTGAAAGAATGATCAAATGTCAAAGTTGATCATTTATTAGAATAGTGCTCGTGCGAGCGTTAGGTGATAAAACCTAATTATGAAGAAGTGAGGGACCGACCAAGAGGGCATGAGATCGGCCCTTGGTGGTCGTAAGACCAGCTGATGGTCGTTTGAGCAAATTCCAAGTTGGTTGGAAAGAGTTTGGACCCAATATGAGCAATTGAGCAAATTAGGTCAAAATTATAATGATGTGTGGGACCGGCTCCTTGCAAGCCTTAGGCCGGCCACAGTCGGTCAAGGAAGCATGCTCGTGTCACCATAATGTCCGTGTCTCGCCTTAAAGAATTTTGGTATTTTCTGATGTGCATTCGAGCAATTTTTGGATTTTCAGAAGAGTTTGATCTTTGACTGAAATTCTTGATTTTGCTTGAATGAGCAAGTAGAACTTTGCTCGTTTGATCAGTATTTTGAGAATATTATAATAGTAATATTCTAATATTTTTCGTGAGTAGCCTAGTCGATCATGTGACCATTTGACTTTTTTGGCTTTATCATGGTTTGGGCAATATTTGAGAAAATATGGAAAAACCAGGGTTTTTGCTCAAATAGAGGAGTTTGATGAGATGAGGGAAATAATAATTGTGAAAACAAGGGATTGCAAGGTGTGCGACCGGCCACAACGATGGCATGGCCGGCTGCCCGGCCGTCTAGGTAGCCTAGTCCCGTGACACCTTCCCCTATTTTTATTATTTGTCATTATTTGAGGAAAATATGGAGAAACCGTGAGTTTTGCTCAAACAAGGAAAGTTGCTCGAATGGAGGAGTTTTCATGAAATCATGAAAATAAGAAAATAAGAAAAAAATAAAGGAATAGGCGTGGGGGACCGGCCTATTTTGTGTAGGTTTCCTCGTTTGTCCATATTATGAATGCTCGTTTGTGCATTTGGGTGCTCGTTCGTGCATCATTGTTGAGTACACTTCACAATTTTCTTGGGGCTTACTCGGTGATAGTCCAGATGCCGATAGTTGAGTAATTATTACTAATTCATGGAATTCAACGGAGAATGGTTCATGAAACGGAGTAATAACAATGAATTGAGTATTTATTACTAATCCATGAATCCAGCCGGGGAATTCAGGGAACTGAGTAATTAGATAAAATGGTTATCTATTACAAATCCATGGAATCAGCCGGGGATAGCCAAATGAGATAAAATATATTATTTTCTAGGAATGAAGTCGGTGAATGTCACGGTAGAATTAATCTATTGTAGAATCGAGATATGAGATAGTTGAAGCATCATACTCGTTCTGAAGAGTGCATAGTCAGGAAACAACGTGCAGCGTTGGTGTCCTGAAGGCGTTTAGCCCTCCAAAGAAACAATTATGTCCAGAGAGCTGCCTGAATCTATACACGGTCTCTCTACATAGTCAGGGAACATCGAGTATCACCGACGTCCTGAAGGCGTTAAGCCCTCCGACAAACAATTATGTCCAGAGAACCGCCCAATCGTTCTTTTATGTAGAGGGGGGTCTCTCTATGTAGTCAGGGAACAACGAGTATCGCCGACGTCCTAAAGGCGTTAAGCCCTCTAACAAACAATTATGTCTAGAGGACCGCCCAATCGTTCTTCTACATAGAGGGCACGATGAAATGCGTAGCATCGAACGCTCAACTAGTGGGAGGCCTTTCGAGAAACATATTCATCATGGCTCTGAGAGGAATGCTCACTCAGTCAGAGATCGTGAAACGGTTCACGGATCGTAAAACACGAATAGTCACATGCGTTCCTGAAGCCGGGTCAGAAACATGCAGTATCATGATTTTACGATTTTATCCCTTGTTGAAAATCCACCATCAACAAGGGAGAATGCTTGAGGATGTTGTAGGTGTCCTGAACAAGGGTGAAGATGACAGTGGTGAAAATCCTGACTTGGTTGAACTTCTCAAATGTTTCCAACTGGTAAGAGTTAAAGACAGTGGAGGGAATCTAGATCCTCCCAATATATCTAAGGTCAAGGCTAGTATTCCAGGGGGTAGTCCCACAAGGGCATACATATATGTGAGTTATAAAGGTTATGGACTCGTTGGTGTTGATGGTGGATTTTAGTTCAGGGCTAAAATTGTAAAACCAGTATTTTTACGCGCTGTCACCCTGCAAAGGGAAAGGCCGTTTAAAAGTGGCAGCGTGCAGAAAACCTCCTCACTTTATTTATTCGAAGCAATTCAATAAAATACACAAGATTCACCCAGATAGTGCGTGCAACAGCAATCCCAAATATTCTGTGGATCTTATTAGCATTAACAATTAATGCATGATTTTCCTAGTACCTTCCGTGCTATGTTCTCAGCCGAACTCTTATTATTGGCATGACATGACGAATGTTTGTTCACTCTCAGCAGAGTAACACGAATCTCCGTGCCAATATTGAGACATGCACGAAGTACTCACACATGCTACATCACTCTCTGACAGAGAGAGTCTCGCATCAACGCGCTTTAGTTAGCCCGATCGAGCATGCTTAATTTTCTTAAGGAAAATCTAGACTCTCCATATCAGTCTCAGAAACGATCGCGGCCACACAAGTTGGCCGCACAATTTAACAAGCCTAGCCAAACCTTGGCAAAAATAGGCGATTGTCATGATGAACACCGGTGGTCCCACTTATGCCTTAGCTGGTCGGGCATCACACGAACACCTCCTAGCATCATCAAACGCCAACCCTAAGTAGGATGGTCGTGCTGCTTTGTAAAGGTTCGATCGAACATGGACCGATCAAATCGGTCTTAAAATCATCACGACCGTCCAACCGCCGACCTAGTTGGACGGATTAGATCATCCCAGGGGATGATCGGAAACGCTAATACACACATTGGTGGGCCCACTTTTCCCTCACTTGATCGGTTTTCTCACGACAAGCCATGGAGTAGTAAAACGTTTGCTCAAACCATGGAGGGCGTAGTGCTCCTAAGGGTCGCGAATTCCACTAGTGTCTTAAATTGATCACAACCATCCAACTTAGCCAGCCTATTTGGATGGCTTAGATCGAACTTAGGACCATCAGTAAGGTGCACACACGTTCACCAGTAGCCCAATGTGGGCCCCACACGATCGGCCTCCCCTAAGAGAAGCGCAGCTTGCCAAACTATTTGGCCAAAGTCACATGCGCGTGACTGTTTAAAACCCTAATTAGGGTTTGCGGCGATGCATATCTGTCGCAGTTCGATCGTGTCCATCCATCTTCGCCAGCCTAAACGGAGGGTGTAGATATAGACTCAAGAGGTCCCAAGGATGTCGACATGATCACCGTGGTACCACCTGTGCGTGTGACCGGTCGGCCAAGGTGGACCATGGCCGGGCGCCTCAAAACGCGCGCCCAAAGATGGCATGCCATGGCCCCTAAAATCCTTTGCGGCAAAGGATTTACATCCGCAAATCGATCACGACCACTCACCCTTGCCAGACAAATTGAGTGGCCTAGATTGCACCTCCGTGAGACAGTGGCATGGACTTGTACACCGGCAAGCCGTCTACACGCGTGCTCGATCGGTCCCACCAAAAACTTTGTCCATGCTTGATTTCGGTCAAGCTAAAGAGTGATGCTTGCGCACCTCTTTAAAACCCTAAAATCCATCAACGGTCGCAAACATGTTCCGCAGATCATCTCGTCCGTCCAACTTTTCCAGCTTGGTCGGACAGCCTACGCTAAGATTTAAATGGCCAATGAGGCACCTTGGTGATCACCGTCCGTCACTCTTCCACAGGGAGTGATCGGCCAAGGGATGGCCCGCCCATGCGGCCTCCAAACGATCACTCGAAGATAGTTGGACGTGCAACTATTTTAAGATGCTTAATCCGCGACTTACTCTGTTAAGCTTTAAAACAGCGATGCTTCATACATATTGATTGTATTCGATGCATTACATGCATAAAGTATATACGATATTTCATGAATATCGATTTCCTAAATAACTTAGTTATTTAACCTAATAGCATCACGTGCTATTTTCTGCGGGACCCACGACTCGACCCACTCACTCGAGACATCAAACATGTCACAAACTGGGGGATACTCACTGGGGTATTGGTCTAGCGGTTTACAGCATGCAGTATGCAACGCTCCATTACAAGAACGTGTCAGGAAGAGTTGACGGTTAATAGTGATGAGGGAAGTGGGAAAAGGTGTGATCGTGTAACAATCAACACTCCTGCACGACCCCACTACTACATCACTTCACCTCCTCCACTTCCTATGAGATGAGGGTTGCGCTCAATGACTTGTATAAATAGGTATTTCACCTATTTCCAAACAACACAGACGAACACAAAAAAAAAACCAAGTGTTGTCATCAGTATCTAGAAATCACCATTCTGATACAAGTCATAAACAACAACACCTTCACAATCTCAACACCTTCTTCGCTTCCCTCCCTAAGATCAACCCCATCTCATTCACTTTGTGACCGAAGCAAGTCTGGAATGGCCATTTCTTGGTTTAGGCCAGAATTATACAGATTGATCTCTCGAATAAAAAGCACTCACGTGCAATGCATTTATTTAGGGTTTAGATTCATTTCTCACCCACACACCCAAAATTACCGAAACCAGCAGAAATAGTTTTGACCCATAAACAATTGGCGACCACAGTGGGAGATTAATCTCTCGGTTGCAATATCAATTTCCAAATTACCAATTTCATTTTTCAATTCCGATTTCAAGATGGTAGAACTTAGGTCAGGATCAGCAATCAATTACGATGGAACTAGCGCTGGCAACACTCTCGGTGTCGATGTCCCTGTCAGTGGAGCTGCCTTGCAGAATGTGAGCAATACATCTCATGGAGCCGCCTCCTCTACCACCAACACCAGCGGAGCGGGAGAGATTCCAGTAAGCGTGACGCCCCCTATCACCAGAGCCAGAGCAGCCGCAAACCCCGATATTTCTTCAAGTGTAACGCCTCCAGTCGTCACCAGGGCAACTGCCACTCCTCCGTCAGGACGAGGGACTGGAGGAACAAGGGGAGGACAACCCCCTATTACCATTGTGGATTTGATGGAAAGGCAGGAAGTTCTTGCTAGAGCCCAAACGGATATGGATGCAACTGATGAGTGCCAAATAGTGCATATTTCTACACCTTTTTATTGGCATTTTACTCATCTTTTGCGCTTAGAAATCAGATATTATCCCAGATTCTGTGTTTTCTTTGTTTTCAAGAATAAATATTTGTATTAATTAATTTTGTGTTTTTAGGTAATAAATAAAGCTCGGAGAAATTGAGGAGCCAAAACAAAGAAAAGAATTGGAGTCGAGCATCTATGGAGCAGATAGCCAAAGCCCGCGCGCAAATGATTGCAACCCATCCACAAGATGTGGGCTTGAGCTAGACCCGGATCCGAGCCCGTCCATCCCCAACCGTTCGAGATGTTCCCCGCTTGCATCCTACGGTCGGCGCTTCCACGTGCATCGAAGATTGTTGCTCCCGCTCAACACCGTATCACCCCATTCTTCCTCGGCCGTTCGAGATCGGACCGGCCTTCATCTAACGCTCGCTGATGCCCTCTCATCAATCCTTGCTGTGCCCGCCTTACACCCTATCGACCTAACCCTATACCTATCGAGCAAAACCAATTCTTCTTCTTTCTTCTCTTTCTTCTTCCCCGACCTCTGCAAAACCCATCCTTCACCTTCTCCTCCCTCACCCGATTCAGAGACCATCATCACCACTTCCATCACTTCCCTGACACCAACAGTACCACCACAGCCTCCAACCGCACCACCTTCTCCCCCTAGCTTCTCTCTATTTCTCGCATAGCTTCTTTCCTAGAGGCTGAGTGAGAAATAGGAAGAACTAGGGTTAGGTTTCGATCAATCAATCAAGTGATGGAGTTCTCAGAGCCGCACGACAAGAGGAGAAGGCGATTCATAGTATGGGTTTGATTTAATTTCTGTTTTATAATAAATTAGGGTTTGATATTTTGAATCTTGATGCATGTATAAATAGAACCGAACTGGGTGTGTAGAAGTCATGCCTGGGCTAGCCAGTGCTTCAATTAGAGTTAATTTTTGTTCTTTGTTGTTTTAGATGCTTTAAATCAAAGTGCTAGGGTTTGAGATGAAACCCTAGCTTATCACCGTGTTTTTCACCCTTCATGTATTATTCTTTAGTGCTTAGTTATTTTTAAAGATAGATTTTAATCTCAGCATGTCAATGCATTGCTCTCACAAAGGCATGCCTTGTATGCACTTTGTTTGGAATATCCCCGTGATGACTATGCTACAACTCAAGCTCAATTAGACTAATGTTTGTCTTCAGATTAATTGTGCTTTAGTTAGACAGTTAATACTTAGGATGAATACCTTAGTTGTGATTAAAATTATCAGTTGGAGAAACATCTTAGACATAAAATGGACTCGACACCTCTCCCTTAGCTGTCATAAGGATAAGAATAATATCATGAATTGAAAACATAGTATAGGTTAGTGGTGGAATTAAAGACTCTAACATCCCCATTGTCACTGATTACCTTAGCTTAGGATCACATTTCAACATCAGCCGTATCGGCAACCAATTATCTGTTACTTGCACTTGTTGAATTTCAGTTGAAGAAGCCTTCATGAATTTCAGCCGTAATGAATTTCAGCTGTATCCCCATTGTGTGTTTAAACTCTGTTGAACTATCTTGAATGATTAAAATTATAATTATGTCTTCAATTAGGGCATTCAATACTTTTCTCTCACAATGGATGTCTTGCATCCATTGTAGTTAGGTTCAATCTGTTTTGAGTTTGCCACAGCTCATACTTTAGGCACAATAGCTAATTCCATTGATTAGTTGTACTTAATTAGACAACTAGTGCTCTGGGTTAGCACTTTAGTTGATTAATTGAAGCATAACATGGAGAAACCCCTTAGCTAGGTGATGGAATTGACACACCTCACTTGTTTACCATAGGAACAAGAAACTCAACATTAGTTGAACACATGAGAGGAATTAGTGGTGGAATTGAAGACCTTAGCATACCTTTGTCACTGTTTTATACCTTAGCTTAGGATCACATTTCAACATCAGCCGTATCGGCAACCAATTATCTGTTACTTGCACTTGTTGAATTTCAGTTGAAGAAGCCTTAGATCATACAAGAGCACCACAAGTCTCTGTGGTTCGACCCGTACTTGCCGCGTCTCCGATAGACGCCGTGCACTTGCGGTTATCACCGTAGGCCATAATTTATAACATTCCGAGGCCTACCAAGTTTTTGGCGCCGCTGCCGGGGACTTGGCGTGTGCCCTGTGATCATTGACCTGTCTTTACTGAGAATCACTCACCCTGTACATTTTCATACTGTATTAACTCTTTTAGTCCTGTTTTAGTGTAACTTGTGGTAGTCTGCTTTCTCTGTAATTTGTAACTTGTATTAACCTTTGCATCATCTTGTGGTTGCATCATTTGTTCTAGCTATTTCTGCTCCCCGTATATATTTGTATTTAACTTGTTTTAGTCTTTGTATGTGTAACTTAGTCGTTAAACATCCAGTGCATAGTGTATTGTAGTTTCGCATTGTAGTTCGTATTTTCTCATTGCATCTCGGTTAGTCTACTTGCATTGTATAAATACTTGCATTGCATTAACTCCATCCGCATTTTCACTTAGTGTTAGTTTGTAACTTTCACTTTCCCCTTCTTAGTTTATATCTTGTTCTCTCTTCTTTGTCATTGTATGTTGTTCATGGCATTTCGGTTATCTGGTCATTGTAACCTCGGAAGAGCTAACCCTTTCAACGAGCCAGCAGGTGCATGCTACCTGTGCTTTGCGTGGTTTGCAAAACCAAGAAAGGAGAAGGCGCGAACTTGAGCTCACAAAGCTCTAAGCAGTCGCAATTCGGGTAAGTGGCTCCATGAGTGAATACACCTGAGTTATATGAGCATGACTTGTAACCCATGTTAGACTAGCATCTATACATGTTTTTATGAGTTGTATGTCTTGTTTGCGCACTGTGTACCGGTGGGAAACCTTGTAAGGCTGCCATCACTGAGCATAACTCTTTATCATTTTGTAGTTGTATTTTCAAACTTTCAATCTGCCTCGAGCTCCACCCCTGAAAGCTGTTGAGCCTCAGCTGCAAACCCTGTTGAACTAATTGTTTGCTTGAGGTAGCCAGGCTAGCCCCTGTATTTCAGCTGTGCATCTGAGTTGAGAATATAATCTGCTTGATCTGTACTATAATTGTTAAACTCAACCATTGTGTATCTGCCTTGCCAGTCATTGAATGTATGCCCTGTAACTTGCTTGTTGAACGAAATTTGCATGCTCTGAGTTGATGTTGCTTGCAGCTGTACTTAAACTATAGCTAGGTTAGACTTTGCTTAAACTCTAAGTTGCAACTGTGATTAGACTTAGCTTGAACTGTGCTTAGAACCTATTTTCCTGCCTAAAGATTTCACCCTGCAACTAGGATAGATCACCAACATCTGGAATTTGCAAATTTTAAGTTTTTGAGTCTTTGGGCTGTAGCTTGCTTTTGCCTGAGACTTTGCATAATCTGTGCACCATCTGAATTTTGCAAAGCCCTATCATTGCTCTGCAACTTTACTTGTGATATCTCAATCTTGCAATATTGTGTTATATCTCCCTTGCTATATTCTTGCATGCTCTTAGTTGGAATTTTGCAAACTGTGCTGTCCTTGTTTAATTTACCAGCTGGGTAAATGTTGTTTCATGAAATCAGCCAATTCTTTGAAACTTTGAGTGAGATCGGTTTGAGGGTTTCTTTGAGTGAAAAATTTGAGAATCACCGAGAGTTTTGAGGGTGTTTTGTGATTGAATTGTAAGAATTTGGCTGAGATTTGGCTGGACTTAGCCCTGCCAGATTTGAGCAACTGAAGCTCTCAGTTGTGAGCTGAAAATCTAAAAATTTTGCTTGATATCAACTACACTTGTTGACTCTGAGTGAGCCGAGTGAGGGTGAATAGAAAACTTTGACTCAGTGAATAAAAGTCTCGAGCGGAGAGCCGAGTGAGTGAATCGGGTTCTCGTTCACCGAGTTGAACCGCCGAGTTGAGTTGACTCCCTGAATCGCTGAATCACCATATCAGCGATTTACCGAGTTGAATCGGTTTTCATTTTTCAACATAATTTGGGCCGTGCAGCTACTAGACCGAACCCATTCCAACAGGGCTGTGCATCAGCCCACATACCGGGTCATTCAATTGCTGGGCTGCACTTGTTCATCTAACTTGGGCTCTGCAACAACTAGGTTCTACACAACCACTAGGCTTAAACCAAACTCAAGCCCACCTAACTTAGCCTTCTTAGTTGGGCTGTGCAAGACTGAAGCCCACAAAACCAAACCAAAACCCACATAAACCAAACTTTCCCAACAAAACCAAATGAAACCCAATAAACCAAACCAATCCCACCAAAACCAAACTTAGTCCACTTCAACTGGGCTTTGAGTTCAATTTGAGTTGATAAATCATGTCAGGATTTTGGTCTCGCATCTCGGGGATGGAAACGGATCCATTAGAGAACTCGCTTACGGGTATACTTCACAAGATGAACTCCCCCACAGACCATAATGATTTTAGGGAGTATTATGAGCCTTCTCAGGGCCCTGACCTTGAGTACTCATACCCTAACCATCATGAGCACATGTATCAGTCACCACAGTGGAGAGATGAACAATTTTATACTCCCCCGACTCCTTGTTTACAATCACTAATGGAAACTCTCATGGAGCAAAATGCTAGGCTTGAATCGAATGCAATACATGACCATCCATATAGCAACATGCATGATCATCCCTTCTCTAGTGAACCATGTGCACAACCATTTAATGATTATTCATATGAAACATGCATACCCACTATTGAAGACTCTCCCTCCATTGAACAATGTCACATGTTCTTAAAGATGAACCCGATTCATTTAGAAAAAGAAGAATGGAAGGCAGTTCATGATAGAATGATTATTGTCCCTAATAAAGAAAATCTTGAAAATAGTGTTTCTCTTCCTACTCATGCAACGAACACCGAATATGAACCTAATCTAGAGGTAAATGAGTATACTAGAAATGCTAATAGGGAAATGCATTTTTGTTATGATGATGATGATGATGAATATGATATGTTAGAAGAGCATGTGTATGCGAGATAATATGATAGAATCTTTGAGTTCGAGAGACGTTAGGCGTCTCTTACTATGAACCCTATGAATGATACTTCTTCTAATATTCATACATGTGATATTAACTTTGAGCTTGGGTTTGTGAAATTCTTCAAGTGAATGTGAGCATGCTTTACCACCCTGTTTGTGACCTAGGAATAGCTGAATTGTCTCATGTTGACACGTATGATTCAATGCATGTGCCTAATTCCATGCCTAGGTTACAGACATGATATCTCCCCGGTTATTTTGAGCATGAGAATAATGATGAATATGACATGGAGATTGATGAATTGTTCTATGCGGGTGAACATGATTTACCCTCTTCGACTTTAGGAAAGTGTGTGATGGTGCAAATGATTTTATAAATGAAAACAACTTAGATGTACCTAACCTCTCTCTGAGTCACAAATTGAAACTCCTCCACCAAACCTAGGTGTAGTTTGTAACAAAATTGCAAAACCAACTTTTCTAAGAATGCCTAATTTAGGCCTAGAGCTTTGTGCTTCCCAAGTCCTCTTGGACTATTTTGCATCAAAGTATAAAACTTTTAAGGAACCACGGTTGGAATGTGTATATCTGCCTGTTCTTAGCAAAACTCATTTTGAGTTAGACCTTTTGCATGATGTACCTTTAAAATTGCAAGATTTTGTGCTCTCAAACACACCTGTTGACAAGTTTAGGTTTGGGGGAAACTCTTTCACATTTGCAGTCTTACTTGCACTTTCATGTTATATTTGTATAAGACTGTTGATGTTTGTACATATTGTCTTTTGGGTTGATCCTCAACTCTTTAGACTGTTGGTTTATGGTGAATCTTCTTTGTATATAATCCAGTAGGACTTGTTAAAATTTTCTTTTCTTGAATCGGTTGAGTCTTCTTGCACATATATTATGCTAATCTGATATGATCTCCACGGAGAATGATTGGATTCTAGCCTTGACTAATGAAGCTCCAACCTTGCTCCTGCCGACATCCGGTAATCTCTTCCCTTTTCTCTTATCAGCATAGTTCTCTCGGTATGTGACTTGTTTAAATTTTTTATCTATCTGTCGACACATTGAGGACAATGTTTGATTTAGGTTTGGGGGTGCATTTGCATTTAGAGTTTTTAGTCTTTTATTTTACCTTTTATTTTCAAAAAAAAAAAAAAAAAAAAAAAAAAAAAATTAAAACTCTTTTTCTAAAAACCTCCAACTTTTAGAGATTTTAGAGTCACTAGCATGCTTCTAGCTATGTTTACATAGAGAATCTGACCGAAATAACAAAAGTTAGAAGTACCGGAGAACACAATCGGGTTTCTTAGTTGATTAGAGCGTTAAAGTTGGATTTAACCATACCGGAGGGCGAATTAGGTGTTGTTAGATATTCGGTAGTAGAATTTTGATCACCCATAGTGGAGACTACCCAATTTACATCAAGTGAGGCACCAACCTTCAATTTTTGCAACTTTCTATAAAAGCTGTTAGAGTGTGTGTCACCGTACGTCAATTCCGGGTAGGAATGGTGAGCTACCCAACTTCGCACCAATTTCAGCACTACTTTTGATCTCTTGAGTGCTAGTTTTTGTCAATCATGAGGGTGACGTCTAAAGATGAAAACTCCTTCTAAATACCGATTTGCCGTTAGCATCACTCTCTCTCTCAATCAGCAAGACCCATAGAAACACATCATCGTCAACAAACGGAGCATCATCAGAATATTGAAAGAAAAATTGATATAGTCCAAGGTTTATGTGCAACAAAGAAAAGAAAATAGGATGAGAATTAATAAAATTTATAAAATCAAGACAATACAAGTGTGGAAAAATTGAGTGTTAAAGTCCTTTGTCCATGGAGTTAGTTGTTTCATTATTTGTATTTTTATTTTCACCTATTGTAAAAAAAAAAAAAATCAAAAAAAAAAAAAATCAAAAAAATATTGTAGTTTATTTTTGCTACCACCATGGTAAAGAAGAATTTAAAAAGAAAAATCCAAACAACAAGGAATTTGAGTAGAAAAGCTAAAAATTGTCAAGTTTTGTGAAGTTTAGAAGTTCGTCATCAACATTTGAAGACCGAAGACCGAAGATTGAAGACGTTTCTATGGTTCTTATGAGAGAGTGATATTAATTGCCGATCGGGTGAGAAGTGAGTGAGTACTCCCACCCCTTGCTAATGGTTGATTTCCTTTCTTAGAGATCATCGGAAAAAGATTCTTTTTGTCCACACTTCGTGGAGTCTCCAGATTTTATTTCGGAAGGTTATCCTTCTTACCTACAACGTGTGCGGGATTTCTCTCTTTATTCCCGCCGCACACATGAGAGACTAAAAAAGCGATCTTTTTGAGTGCAATTATCATAAAACCCTAATGGTGAGGCAGAAGTTGAGACTTATGATCACAATCGAATCCGAATTCTTTCATATGGTATGGTTACTTCTCGCTCAGCACTTAAGGATGAGAATGCGTTCTTTGGTAGTTCTAACTTTTGTTACTAGCATGCAGAAACTCTATGTCCTCATAGCTTCTTGGAGGCTTGAGACTCTTTTACACTCTGAAGTTGGAGAAGGTTTTGTGGGTACACCTCTGGTAAACCCTCACGAGACTACAACTCGTCCACTAGGGACACCTAGGGGTTTAAAGGCTTAGTGCATACGCTAAATGCATTCGAGAGACCTGCGACAGGGGTATAGTTAGGATTTCTTATTTTCTGTTTCACTTGAGGACAAGTAAAATTCAGGTTTGGGGGTATTTGATGAGTGCCAAATAGTGCATATTTCTACACCTTTTTATTGGCATTTTACTCATCTTTTGCGCTTAGAAATCAGATATTATCCCAGATTCTGTGTTTTCTTTGTTTTCAAGAATAAATATTTGTATTAATTAATTTTGTGTTTTTAGGTAATAAATAAAGCTCGGAGAAATTGAGGAGCCAAAACAGCAAAGAATTGGAGTCGAGCATCTATGGAGCAGATAGCCAAAGCCCGCGCGCGCAACAGTTGCAACCCATCCACAAGATGTGGGCTTGAGCTAGACCCGGATCCGAGCCCGTCCATCCCCAACCGTTCAGATCTTCCCCAGTTGCATCCTACGGTCGCTGCTTCCACGTGCATTGAAGATTGTTGCTCCCGCTCAACACCAGATCACCCCCATTCTTCCTCAGCCGTTCAGATCGGACCAGCTTCATCTAACGCTCGCTGATGCCCTCTCATCAATCCTTGTTGTTCCCGCCTTACACCCTATCGACCTAACCCTATACCTATCGAGCAAAACCAATTCTTCTTCTTTCTTCTCTTTCTTCTTCCCCGACCTCTGCAAAACCCATCCTTCACCTTCTCCTCCCTCACCCGATTCAGAGACCATCATCACCACTTCCATCACTTTCCTGACACCAACAGTACCACCACAGCCTCCAACCGCACCACCTTCTCCCCCTAGCTTCTCTCTATTTCTCTCATAGCTTCTTTCCTAGAGGCTGAGTGAGAAATAGGAAGAACTAGGGTTAGGTTTCGATCAATCAATCAAGTGATGGAGTTTTCAGAGCCGCACGACAAGAGGAGAAGGCGATTCAGAGTATGGGTTTGATTTAATTTCTGTTTTATAATAAATTAGGGTTTGATATTTTGAATCTTGATGCATGTATAAATAGAACCGAACTGGGTGTGTAGAAGTCATGCCTGGGCTAGCCAGTGCTTCAATTAGGTTTAATTTTGTTCTTTGTTATTTTATTATGTTTTAATTAGTTTTGTTAGGGTTTCAATGAAACCCTAACTCCAAATTGTGTGTTTAAACTCTGTTGAACTATCTTGAATGATTAAAATTATAATTATGTCTTCAATTAGGGCATTCAATACTTTTCTCTCACAATGGATGTCTTGCATCCATTGTAGTTAGGTTCAATCTGTTTTGAGTTTGCCACAGCTCATACTTTAGGCACAATAGCTAATTCCATTGACTAGTTGTACTTAATTAGACAACTAGTGCTCTGGGTTAGCACTTTAGCTGATTAATTGAAGCATAACATGCCTGGGCTAGCCAGTGCGTCAATTAGGATTTAATTTGTTTAATTTGTAGTTTAATTATGTTCTTGATGTTTTAATTAGTTTTCTGGGGTTTAGATGAAACCCTAACTTATGACTATGTTTTCATGCTCATGTTTTGTTCTTGAATGCTTGAATATTTTCTAGATAGAATTAATCTCAGTGTGATAACACTTTGCTCTCACAGTGTATGCCAATGCCATGGATGCACTGTAGTTTGATTCCCTCTGTGTTGTTTATGCTGCAACCCAAGCTTAATGAATTTATTATGATCCTCAGATTATTTGTACTCTAATCAGACAGGTAGTACTTTGGAAATATACTTTAGTTGTGATTGATTCTTCTATTGGTGAAACACCTTAGGTAAGTGGTAGAATTGACACTCTTCCTTTATCTGTTACAAGGACAAGAGTAATATAATGAGCTGAACATAAAGTGAAGGTTAGTGGTGGATTTAAAGACCCTAGTGCTCTTTAATTTGTAGTATTGTTTTCTGTTTAGATTCATACAACTTTCAATCTAATCACCAAGCCTCAACCTAGATGTAACTTGGCTCATGCGTTTTGCACAAACCCACTGTTGTCACATTACATTCCTTAGAATTCAGTCAAGTAAGCCTAGAGATCAACTAGAGCACCACAAGTCCTTGTGGGATCGACCCGTACTTGCCGCGTCTCCGATAGACGCCGTGCACTTGCGATATTACATGTAGGCTTAATTTTATACACATTCCGAGGCCTACCAGCAACTCATAAGGAGGTACTTACTTTTCTCAAAACTTTAACCGAACGATTGCCGCGAGAGTCACGACAGCCCCTAGACCCAACAAGGAACGTGTTCCGTACACCCTAAACTACTAGAAATACGCTACACCTATCAATTGCCGCGAGAGTCACGACAGCACTTCAACGGCGTGGGCCCACATGGATGAAGAAGCTCGTAATGCTCCTGAACGCCCAAGAGAAAGGGACCAGTCATCCAACTTTATTACATGTGAGGACCTGGAGCGACTCCTCCAAAACCGGGGCAAAGGAAATCCTGCGGACATGCACCAGCATCAACCACCATACCCTTAGGATGTACAACGGATTCTAAGGGTAACGCTCGTGATGGTACTGGTAACGCTCGTGAACACATCTCCCGATTTTTGGAATCTTTAGGGGAACACAAATATAATCATGTTCTCCGCCTGAAAGAGTTCTCAAAGTCACTTACTGCAAGAGCGTACACCTGGCACAACAACATCGCACCTAACATCATATCCAATTGGAGCGAGATGGTCAGTTCCTTCTACAAAAAGTATTTCTTCGTGTCTGATCAGATCACCTTTTCAGACTTAGGAAGAATGTTTCAACGAAACAACGAACATCCAAACGATTTCGTTAAGAGGTTCAAGATTCAAGCGTTGGATTGTCATCATGATCTGAACGTCACCGAGCGCCAATTGGTGGAGTCATGCATCAACGGAATGGTGCCCATATACCGTGCTTTG
Organism: Papaver armeniacum; assembly: GCA_023531295.1. Lineage (NCBI taxonomy): Eukaryota > Viridiplantae > Streptophyta > Magnoliopsida > Ranunculales > Papaveraceae > Papaver > Papaver armeniacum. Next base: position 239,512 of record JAJJWW010019337.1, on the reverse strand, counting down.
TTGGAGAATCTGGGCTTTCAAACATTTTCCGAGCTCCATGGAGCCGCTAAGCGTTCAGCTACAACGGCCCCAACATTGTTGGAAAGAACAAGAATTGTTCGAAACGAAGATGCACGTGAGAATCTGTGGATGGGGAAAAACGGTTCGCTGGTTTTTTGGGAAAGTGAAGAGTCGAACGTGCTGTCGAGACTCCTCAACCGAGAAAACTGCTAAACCTCACACAGATGCACTGCAAAGGGAGTGCTTAGATTCGAGAGATCAATCTGTAGGACTCCGGCCTAAACCAAGACAATGGCCGTTCCAGTATCAATTCGGTCATAAAGAAGGAGATGGGCTGATCTGTAGGAGGGAAGCTGATAATTGTGTGGGATCAATGATGATCAAGGATTGTGGATGTGTTGAAGGTTTCTGCAAATTTGATGAATTGTGGAGTTCGAATAAGTTCTGGGCGATTGATGGAATTTCTGAGAGTGATTGCTCGAAAAAATTGTTGTCGTTCAATCGTGGATCCAGAGACTTATTTATATTGTCAGAATAGCGACAACATTGATCCCAGTAAGTGTGACGGTTTCATGAGTGAAAGAGTGTGAAAGTGGAAGATCGTGGTGAAACCAGTTCCAGGTCATGCGGAGACTTGGTTAACCATCCACCCACTACTTTGATAACTCCCTCAACCGTTGCACGACTTACTCACATTTCTCATCGTGGATGAATCCACGTGTCGTAGGCCGCCAGACCAAAACCCTAATTGATATCCCCCATGTGACGTGATTGAAGTCTCACGAATCGTGGAGTCTGTATGACAGACGTGTATTTTATTAGTCAGTTGTTGACTGTTTAGAATCTAATATTTGTTGAATCGCACATGATTGGTGATTGCTCATCGATTCATGGATTTGAACGTGTTAGTTTTTATGTTGGTATTGCTCGTGTGCAATTATTGTAAATTCGAGCATTTGAGCAAGCATTGCTCGATTCAACGGAGAGTATTGATAGTTGGACAATTGGGCAAGTATCGCTCAATTCAACGAATTACTGAATATTGATAGTTGGATATATAATATTCGAGCAAGTGAGCAAGTATTGCTCAATTCGACGAATTACTGAATATTGATAGTTGGATCAATATTCGAGCAAGTGAGCAAGTATTGCTCAATTCGAAGAATTATTGATGAATTAATGAATATTGATAGTTGGATTAATATTCGAGCAACTTAGCATATCTGTGGATTACTGAATATTGACAGCTGGATCAATATTCGAGTAATTGAGCAAGTATTGCTCAATTCGACAAATTATTTATTTATTGGTGACGTGACCCAATAAAATATTAAAATATTGGTAAATTATCGAACATTATATAATTAATCCGTGTGTTGTTTGCTAGATTAACATAAATTTATTTAGTGTTTGAACTTGCTCAGAATGGTGATTTGTTGAGCGTTTGTTCGAAACCATAATTTTGAGCAATTGCTCATTGATTGACGAATTGCTGAAAATAGGTCATGAGCGAAGGAGGGACTGACCACATGGGACTATGGATGTCCATGTGATGCCCAATTTCTCGAGTGAGCGTTACACCAGGGTCCTGAGTTGACCAGCTGGTGAAGGAATGACGATTAAATGCCGGTTTCATCATTTATTGAAATAGCGCTCGATTGAGCATTAGGTGAGAAAACCTAATTATAGAAAAGTGAGGGACCGACCAGGATAGCATGAGACCACCCTTGGTGGCCGTGGGACCACTGGTGGGCGTTTGCACAAACTCTGAGTTAGTTGTGAAGAGTTTGGACCCAATATGAGCGATTGCACAAATTAGGTCAAAAAGTGTGAAAACGTGTGGGACCGTTGCAAGCCTTAGAGCTGCCCTTGGTCGGTCAAGGGAGCATGCCCGTGTCCCTGTTATGAGAGTTTCAGCATTTTCTGATGTGCGTTTGAGCAATATTTCGAATTTTCAGAAGAGTTCGATCTTTGACTGAAATCCTCGATTTTGCTCGAATGAGCAAGTATGCTCGTTTGATCAATATTTTGTGAATATTAAAATAATAATATTTTAATTTATTTTTCATGAGTAGCCTAGTCGGTCGTGTGACCATGTTGACTTTTTGTTTTTTCATGGTTCGCGCAATATTTGAGAAAATATGGAGAAACCATGAATTTTGCTAAAACTGGGGAGTTTCACAAGATGAGAAAAATAACAATTTATGAAAGATTAGGGATTGCAAGGTGTGGAACCGGCCACGGCTAGGAGAAACCACAAGTTTTGCTCAAACAAGGAAAGTTGCTGGAATGGAATAGTCTTCATGAGTTTATGAAAACAACAAAAATAAGGAAAATAATGGAGGAAGCATGGGACCGGCCAGCCGGTGGGCCCGGCCCATGGGCGCTTCTCCATTATTTTAATGTTATATGACCCATATGAAGAGAATGGTATATGACCCATATTTTGTGCGGAATTCCTCATTTGTCCATATTTTGGATGCGCGTTCGCGCATTTGGGTGCTCGTTCGTGCATCATTGTCGAGTACACTCCCACCATTTTATGGGGCTTACTTAGTGGTAGTCCAGATGCCCGATTGTTGAGTATTTATTACTAATTCATGAAATTCAGTGGAGCATGATTCATGAAACTTAGTAATAAAAGTGAGTAGTTTTTATTATCAATTCATAGGATCAGCCGTGGATTCGACCATGAATTCGGAATAATAAAATAGGTATTACCATTCCATGGGATCGTGGATTCGACCACAGAATCAGAGTAATGAAAGTAGTTATTACCATCTCATGAGATCAGCCGTGGATTCGATCATGAAATCGGAGTAATGAGATTATCTATTACCATTCCATGAGATCATCCGTGGATTCGACCATGAAATCGGAGTAATAAAATAAGTGGTGATATTACCATTTCATGAGACCAGCCGTGGGTTCGACCATGAAATCAGAGTAATATCTATTACCATTTCATGAGATCAGTCGTGGATTCGGTCACGAAATCGAAGTAATACATTTATCTATTACCATTTCGATCATGAAATAGGAGTAATGAGATAAGATAGATTATCTTCTAGGAATTCAGTGGTGAATGTCACGGTAGAATTTAATCTCTTGCGTATAGTCAGTGAAACAGCGAGTGTTGCCGAAGTCATGAAGACGTTATTGCTCTCAATCTTACGGAGAACCGCCTGGGTATATACACGACCTCTCTCGTGTAGTCAGGGAACAGTGAGTATCACCAACGTCCTGAAGGCGTTATTGCTCTCAATCTACGGAGAACCGCCCAATTATGTTATTCTACATAGAGGGCACGACGAAATGCCAGGGATCGAACGCTCAGCTAGTGGAGGCTTTTCGAAAGGCATATTCACCGTGGCTTCGTAAAATATGAATCGTTGCCTGCCTGAAAGCCATGTCAGAAACATGCATCATGATTTTATGGTTTTGCCCTTTGTTGAAAATCCACCATCTACAGAGTCGAGGAAGCAGACGTCTCATTAACAAGCAATATAACACCGATCCTTCTGTGAGTGTGGTGGGCGAAGGAGGAAAAAGGAAAGCTCCGGCAGCAGAACATCAACCTAAACGTGCAGCACCGGCACAGACAACTCCATCCCGAAAGAACACGGACAAAACTCATGTGCAATAAGCTGGAGATGCGGTCCCGGACTTCCCATTTCCCATGAATGAAGTCATAGAGCTCTTGGAAGCATGGATTCAAAACAACGTGATCAAGCTACCACCTCTCAAACGACCGCCGACTGAGGAAGAAATGGCAAATCCTAGGTACTGCCGCTACCATAGATTCGTCCATCACCCAACCAGTGATTGCAACAGATTGAAGAGCATTTTCAGAGAAAAGGTAGAAGCAGGGTGTTGATGGTGGTTTTTAAACAAAGGGTAAAATCGTAAAACCCCAAATAACATAATGTCACCGGTGACACATTTATTAGAACATTTAATGCACGTAGTCAGTAATTAATAGGGGGTATTTTTTCAAATTAGGGTTACAACGAACAAAACCCTAATTCCCCTCCGTGCCAATGGCAAATCATGCCAGACACACCTAGCCCAAGCTAGCCGAACCTCTATGCCAATGGCAAATCATGCCAGCCACACCAAAACGCGCCAAAGCATGCCAACCATGCTAGCCGCACCTCCGTGCCAATGGCAAATCATGCCAGCCACACCTAGCCCAAGCTAGCCGCGCCATGCCAAACGCACTCGGCCTTGGCCCTAGCTATGCTAGTCACACCAAGCGCGCCAAAGCATGCCAACCATGCTAGCCGCACCTCCGTGCCAATGGCAAATCATGCCAGCCACACCTAGCCCAAGCTAGCCGCACCTCTGTGCCAATGGCAAATCATGTCAGCCACACCAAACGCGCCAAAGCATGCCAACCATGCTAGCCGCACCTCCGTGCCAATGGAAAATCATGCCAGCCACACCAAACGCGCCAAAGCATGCCAACCATGCTAGCCGCACCTCCGTGCCAATGGAAAATCATGCCAGCCACACCTAGCCCAAGCTAGCCGCGCCATGCCAAACGCACTCTGCCTTGGCCCTATCTATGCTAGTCACACCAAACGCGCCAAAGCATGCCAACCATGCTAGCCACACCTCCGTGCCAATGGCAAATCATGCCAGCCACACCTAGCCCAAGCTAGCCGCGCCATGCCAAACACACTCTGCCTTGGCCCTAGCTACGCTGGTCACGCCACGCCAAGACAAACACCCTTACCTTGGCCCTAGCCGCGCCATGCCAAAGTAGCGCCCACACCTAGGTTTTCAAACCGTGCAACCTAGACCAAATTGGCCACGCATGCCATTGGCACATGCCAACACGCTCGTTGGTAGCTTTTCTCACCAAGGCGTGGCCCTAATGGCCGAGCATGCCATTGGCACATGCCAACACGCTCGCTGGTAGCTTTCTCACCAAGGCGTGGCCCTAATGGCCGAGCATGCCATTGGTACATGCCAACACGCTCGCTGGTAGCTTTTCTCACCAAGGCGTGGCCCTAATGGCCGAGCATGCCATTGGCACATGCCAACGCGCTCGCTGGTAGCTTTTCTTACCAGGCCGTGGCCCTAATGGCCGAGCATGCCATTGGCACATGCCAACACGCTCGCTGGTAGCTTTTCTCACCAAGGCGTGGCCCTAATGGCCGAGCATGCCATTGGCACATGCCAACACGCTCGCCGGTAGCTTTTCTTACCAGGACGTGGCCCTAATGGCCGAGCATGCCATTGGCACATGCCAACACGCTCGCTGGTAGCTTTTCTTACCAGGCCATTATCCGAATTGGCCACGCATGCCATTGGCACATGCCAAACACGCACGCTGGTAGCTCAACTTGCAAGCCGTGCAACCTAGGACAACTTGGCCGTACGCGCCATTGGCACATGCCAAAACCCACGCTGGTAGCCTAACTTGCAAACCGTGCAACCTACCGCCAAGGCATTCCGCACATGCCACACACGCCACTAGCAGCTCTATGCATTGCCACTTACACTCAACGTACAACCTACCACCAAGGCATTCCACACATGCCACACACGCCACTAGCAGCTCTGGCATTGCCACTTGCGCTCGAGGTGCAACCCGCAACAAAAGCATTCCGCACATGCCACACGCGCCCCTAGCAGCGCCACTTGCACTCAAGGTGCAACCAACACTCGAGACATCAACACAAACTGGGGGATGCTTTCTAGGGTCTTGGTTTGGCGGTCACAGCTTGCGGCATACACTACGCTCACATTAAGAAAGCGTGAATAGGAATAAAGCGGTCAAATAAATGAGGAAATAATGGTGAAAACGTTTTCACCCATAAACACCTTGCGGTTACCACCTCCTCCCATTATTTCACCCTTTACTCTCTTCCTTCATGAGGCCAGGGTACGTTTCAATCTCGACTTGTATAAATAGGTCTTACCTATTTCCACCATACAACAAGTCTCGGTCAGGAGAAAAATACAACACTCTCAGAAAAGGCAACTTTGCAAGCTCTCCAAAAAAGCTTTCATCTCTTGCAAGCTTCCGAAGCTTTCACCTTCTGATACAAGTCGAGATACTACTCTCTCAGAATTATTCTGGTCTCAACACCTTTCTTTGCTTCCCTCCCCAAATCAACCCTTCTCCTCCACTTTGTGACCGAAGCAAGTCTGGAACGGCCATTTCTTGGTTTAGTCCGGACTTGTACAGATTGATCTCTCGAATCTAGAAAGTGCTCACGTGCAGCACATTTGTTTAGGGTTTAAACCAGTTTCTCACTCACCTACCGAATTTACCAAAATCGGCGGAAACGATTTTTACCCATAAACAATTGGCGACCACAGCGGGAGGATTGATCTATCGGCTACAATATCAGACTGTCGATCTCGTTCTTCGACCCAGATGTCAAGATGGTAGGGAAGGCGACTCAATCCGACTCAACTGCCAGGACAACCCTGTTACCAGTTGTAAAAACTACACCGTAAAAACCGGGGACTCGGCCAAGATGCTACCAGGCGATTGGGGACTTCTTTGCGTCTTTGCCCGCCAAAGAAAGCCGCCTTTTACATGGAGAGGGGCGTGTTCGCAAAAACCTATGGAGTGAGTAAATTTAGACTGGGCAAGATATACGATCTGTTTTTAGGTTCTTAATAAAACCGTCATACTATCGCGTCTTGTGCCTATTACTAGCACACACTTTCATAAAAGCAATATTCCTTTCACAAAACATAATCGAGTTATATTATCAAAACCATTCATCCCGAAATAATCCAATATCCTCAAAAGCTACCACTGTCTATCAAAACCTAGTCGAACTTTGAACCGGACATCCAAGTATGTTTTTCAAAAAAAAAAAAAAAAAAAAGAAGAACCTAAATGAAAGTTTAACAGAGAAACATTCAAGGAAAATCATCCAACAGAGGTCTTCTCTTCTTGGAGAAAGTCAACTTTGCATCTTCAAGAGCCGCTCTCTTCATAGTTAACATCTTGGAAAGCTTTTCGAGTTCTACCTCCCGTCGTGCAATCTCCTCTGCAGAAAGGCTTTCGATTGCTGCATCTTTCGATTTCTGGATCTCAGCAAGGCCTTCGACAAACCACGAAGCGTTGAACTCCTTTTCTACACACACGTCGCGATGGTGCTCCCAGTCGGCAATAACGTCTTCAGAAACGGTGTGGCCAGTCACCTCACGCATGTCCTCGATGGAAGATAAAGCCTCTTCCACACGCTTAACCAGCGCAAATCGACTAGTGACCTTCTTGGTTGTGGCCATATGTCCATACTTCTCCCAGATTCTGGTGTACAACGCCTCATACTTAGCCAAAGACGCCGCCAACCAAAGACATGACCTGGATAAGGAACCAAGTACGGGGGATCGAAAATGGCGCCTGCAACTGGCCTCACGACTCGCAAAGGGTCTTCTTCCATGTCTACGGCAGCAACCATCAGAGAATCATCCACCGTTTGAACCACATCTGTGCCTGGCAATTGGCTAACTCCCATCTCCAAGTCACCGGCGGTGGTCACCAAAGGCAAGTTTTCGTGTGGCTCCACCCCAGAATCGTCCTCCGAACCGGATTCCTCCTGCGAACTTGAGTTAGACATTTTTCAAAAGAAGAAACGGAAGAAGAAAGAAAAAGAAGCGCGAAACTCACCGAACCACTTCCCGAAAAAGAACCAGTGCTGCCAGAGGAATCACTCTCACTTGTCGAACTTTCTTCTTTCTCTGACTCATCACCGCTATGAGAAGGCTCAGTGCCGCCGGAATTCTTCGAAGAAATTGCCGTCTCCTGGCAACGTGCAAGGGGAGCGAAAGCATTAACACTACCGAAGCCCTGGAAGAAACAAGACACATGTTTTCAGCAGAAATTCACGTTTTTTGAGACAAACCAACAAGGAGGCGACACATACCTGGTTATTGGAAGAACTGAAAGACACGAGAGATGCGGGAGGATCTTTTGAAACCGCCCGGAACCCGCCAAAGACGATTCTTCGTTCTCTGTTCCTTTGCAGGGGACTTTCCGAGTTGCCAGGAAACTTTCGCTTGGGATCTCTCAACATTGGATACTTCTTCAAAACTGCTGGGGAAGGTTTACAACGAACATTCTCCACCATGTTATTTACAAAATCTTGGATCATAATGAACTCATCGTACCAGAACTCATTCTAGCCAAAAGTCGTCGAAGTTACTCTTCCCGTTTGAAAGAAGGGAAGGCGGATACCCGGCTCAAGGGCACTGGAATTGAGGGCGGCATGCAATGAATCCTTAGGACCCACCAGTGGTAAGCAAGAGGCACCCCTTGATCGAAACCCATGTGACGAGCAAAGCACGGTCAATATTGTGGCGCTATTCGGAAAGACCCCATGAAGAAAGACGACATATAGCCGGACATGCGGTTTGAATAAACAAGTTTTCACCAACACTCAAGTTGCCGTCGAAGATAAAGACATGATCGGAGCAGAAGCAAAGGTGTCAATTTGAGTCACCGACCTATGGACCGGCTCCCATGGGCGAAAAATGATTTCATTGCGACTTATCGAGAAGACTAACCAAGCTCATGCCAACTCTTGGACGCCTGTTCACCCATCGAAGAATTCGGGAGCCGCCCCAACTCGCGGGAATCGAAGGCAACGGTTTCGGAGCATACTTTCAAAGTGCTCCCATAACCAGGCTTGCAGAAAAGCAACGTGCACATATGAATCCACTTTCATGAAACCATTCGAAACTCGCATGTTCGCAACTAGGTGATCCAGATGCACATACAGGGAACCAAGGAATAGCTTGCCAATGGGAAGAACTTCACCTTTTGCTAACTTCACAAAGCAATCACTAGCAACTCGGTCTTATTTCCTTCTTGCCGGAACCGTCATCAAAAATGTCTCTAGATAACCAGAGAGCCAAAAATGCTTTGCAACATGAAGATCACTCGCTTTTGTTTTAGGTTCCAGCTCGTCCGGAAACCATTGAGATATCCACCAGCTGTAAAAGCACCTTTCATCCTCTTTCCGGACAGAATCCTTCGACTTCAAAGTGGAGTCTTTTCGAGCGTAGTCTCCCAACTTAGCGGCAAGGTCGTCCCGCATCTTCTCCTCACCTTCAGACAATCGGATATTAAGATTCCCGGTTACCGGAAGATTCGGCAAGAGAGCCACACTCTCCAAGGAGAAATTTATTTCACCCCATCTACATATGATCGTATGGGTGTCCGAACACCATCTGGAGATGAAAGCAACCAAGCCCGGGATATCCTTCCTAGATTTACTGAAGCTCGACAAAGATCAATAATCTGCGCTCGAGTCAAGTTGGTATTTATGTGCTCCCTACTCACCATGAACTCAACCCATCTATCAAAAGAACGCAATGGGCTTTGACACATCCACGAAATCAATGTTGGAAGAAGAATATACCCCTTTATGAAGACAGAACCGTATGGTGTTCTCTCGGCGAACCGAACGTGTCTTCTTTTCATCTTCACCACCGGTTAACAAAATTGGCACGAAACCTCGGGTGATTCTTCCGAGCGGGGCGAGGGGTTTAGCAAAGAATTCATCATCCGTGTTTGGTTTGGAACTATGAACATCCTTCGATGAGGCGAAATTTTGTTCAGGTAACATCTTGTCGGATTTCTTCATAACAACTTAGTAACAAGATATCTGCACACGGAGAAAGACGAAATTATCTCCCTGACACATAACCGCACCCAACAAAAGGAAAACCTGAAAAAAAAAATGCTAAATATCTCGAAAAGTGTTCAGCTCAGGGGTTTGGTTTTGGTGTTCTTGCTTTCACCACCTTAGGGGAGTTGGGCAGCGATACGATAGATTTTCTAAAGAGATTACGTAATTACATGGCCAGTCATGATGCGAATGTCAAAGTTGGAGAGTTCCTTTTCCATAGATTAGGTGTTGTCATTCAAAAAGGGATTGGAGCTCAGCTTGTTGCGAGACTCCCATCCAATTCTTGTAAACTCCTTTCTGTTGATGATGAATAAATATTATTTATTTAAAAAAAAACAAAAAAAACAAAAAAAAAAAAAACAAAAAAAAAAAAAAAAAAGCTAAATATCTCGAAAAGTGTTCAGCTCAGGGGTTTGGTTTTGGTGTTCTTGCTTTCACCACCTTAGGGGAGTTGGGCAGCGATACGATAGATTTTCTAAAGAGATTACGTAATTACATGGCCAGTTATGATGCGAATGTCAAAGTTGGAGAGTTCCTTTTCATAGATTAGGTGTTGTCATTCAAAAAGGGATTGGAGCTCAGCTTGTTGCGAGACTCCCATCCAATTCTTGTAAACTCCTTTCTGTTGATGATGAATAAATATTATTTATTTAAAAAAAAAAAAAAAAAAAAAGAGGGTGTATTCTCTACGGGTTCAAAACTGCACACACAGTATTTTCTTCAGGGTTCAAAATTATATACGCAGTATTTTCTACGAGCTCGAATGCGTCTATGGTATCCTTCTTCGGGTTCAAAATTATATATGGAGCATTTTTCTACGGGTTCAAAACTGCCCAAGTAGTATTTTCTTCAGGTCCGAAATTCATATATGCAATATTTCCTATGGGTTCGAAGTCATATGAAGCACATATACAGTATTCTCTACGGGTTCGAAAATGCACACGCAGTATCTTCTTCAGGGTTCAAAATTATATACGCAGTATTTTATACGGGCTCAAGTGCGTCTGCAGTATCCTTCTTCGGGTTCAAGACTATATACGCAGTATTTTCTACGGGCTCGAATGCGTCTATGGTATCCTTCTTCGGGTTCAAAATTATATATGGAGCGTTTTTCTACGGGTTCGAATAATATATACAGTATTTCCCTTGGGGTGCATATATACAATATTTTCTACAAGAAGCACGCCAAGAAATCATATGCGCAATATCATTGCAAGGATTATGAAAGAAAAACGCCTACTTTTAGGGTTTGCACCTACATGAAAAGGGAAACAAGAGAAGTACTGGAAGACATACCTGGAAGCCGGTTTTTCTTTATGACTCTGCCGCTAGTATGAAAAGATGAAAGAACAAAGATGAGAGAAAGGGATTTTATATATATGGGCGTGGAGATTCTGAAATAGGGAAGGATTTCCCTATACCAAAAATTGTGCATATAAGGAACGGGCCCACAAGGGCGCCCAACTTCCCAACGTTTCCCAAGTAGCACCGGTCCCACCAATTGCGCCCAACTTCCCAACGTCGCCCAAGTTGCACCGGTCCCACCAATTGCGCCCAACTTCCCAACGTCGCCCAAGTCACGCCAGCTAGCACGCTCAGCTTCCCCACCTTGCACCAGTCCCTCCAGCTAGCGCGATCAGCTTCCCACTTTGCGCCGGTCCCGCCAGCTAGCACGCTCTGTTTCCCAACTTGCGTCAACTTCTCAATGCCGCCCAGCTTCCTGTCTCTCAATGACGCTGACTTCCCAATTGTGCCAGCCTCCAGATTTGTGCAAAACTGCCAGAGGCAAGGATTTCAAATCCTATTTATAAAAAGGTCAGACAAGCCTCCTCAATTCTCTTTACGATTTGTTGCGATAGTTTGTCACCATCTTATGCTTACCTCGCAACAAAGCTCCTGTTCCGAGCTAGCGGGGACTTAATGTTGATGGTGGTTTTTAAACAAAGGGTAAAATCGTAAAACCCCAAATAACATAATGTCACCTATGACACATTTATTAGAACATTTAATGCATGTAGTCATTAATTAATAGGGGTATTTTTTCAAATTAGGGTTACAACGAACAAAACCCTAATTCCCCTCCGTGCCAATGGCAAATCATGCCAGCCAGACCTAGCCCAAGCTAGCCGCACCTCTGTGCCAATGGCAAATCATGCAAGCCACACCAAAACGCGCCAAAGCATGCCAACCATGCTAGCCGCACCTCCGTGCCAATGGCAAATCATGCCAGACCACACCTAGCCCAAGCTAGTCGCGCCATGCCAAACGCACTCTGCCTTGGCCCTAGCTATGCTAGTCACACCAAGCGCGCCAAAGCATGCCAACCATGCTAGCCGCACCTCCGTGCCAATGGCAAATCATGCCAGCCACACCTAGCCCAAGCTAGCCGCACCTCTGTGCCAATGGCAAATCATGCCAGCCACACCAAACGCGCCAAAGCATGCCAACCATGCTAGCCGCACCTCCGTGCCAATGGAAAATCATGCCACCACACCAAATGCGCCAAAGCATGCCAACCATGCTAGCCGCACCTCCGTGCCAATGGAAAATCATGCCGCCCACACCTAGCCCAAGCTATCCGCGCCATGCCAAACGCACTCGCCTTGGCCCTAGCTATGCTAGTCACACCAAACGCGCCAAAGCATGCCAACCATGCTAGCCGCACCTCCGTGCCAATGGCAAATCATGCCAGCCACACCTAGCCCAAGCTAGTCGTGCCATGCCAAACACACTCTGCCTTGGCCCTAGCTACGCTAGTCACGCCACGCCAAGCCAAACACCCTTACCTTGGCCCTAGCCGCGCCATGCCAAAGTAGCGCCCGCACCTAGGCTTGCAAACCGTGCAACCTAGACCAAATTGGCCACGCATGCCATTGGCACATGCCAACACGCTCGCCGGTAGCTTTTCTCACCAAGGCGTGGCCCTAATGGCCGAGCATGCCATTGGCACATGCCAACACGCTCGTTGGTAGCTTTTCTCACCAAGGCGTGGCCCTAATGGCCGAGCATGCCATTGGCACATGCCAACGCCCGGGTAACTTTTCTTACTGGTCGTGGCCTAATGGCAGCATGCCATTGGCACATGCCAACACGCTCGCTGGTAGCTTTTCTCACCAAGGCGTGGCCCTAATGGCCGAGCATGCCATTGGCACATGCCAACACGCTCGCTGGTAGCTTTTCTTACCAGGTCGTGGCCCTAATGGCCGAGCATGCCATTGGCACATGCCAACACGCTCGCTGGTAGCTTTTCTTACCAGGCCATGATCCGAATTGGCCACGCATGCCATTGGCACATGCCAAACACGCACGCTGGTAGCTCAACTTGCAAGCCGTGCAACCTAGGACAACTTGGCCGTACGCGCCATTGGCACATGCCAAAACCCACGATTGTAGCCTAACTTGCAAACCGTGCAACCTACCGCCAAGGCATTCCGCACATGCCACACACGCCACTAGCAGCTCTATGCATTGCCACTTACACTCAACGTACAACCTACCACCAAGGCATTCCACACATGCCATTGGCACATGCCACACACGCCACTAGCAGCTCTGGCATTGCCACTTGCGCTCGAGGTGCAACCCGCAACAAAAGCATTCCGCACATGCCATTGGCACATGCCACACGCGCCACTTGCACTCAAGGTGCAACCAACACTCGAGACATCAACACAAACTGGGGGATGCTTTCCAGGGTCTTGGTTTGGCGGTCACAGCTTGCAGCATACACTACGCTCACATTAAGAAAGCGTGAATAGGAATAAAGCGGTCAAATAAATGAGGAAATAATGGTGTAAACGTTTTCACCCATAAACACCTTGCGGTTACCACCTCCTCCCATTATTTCACCCTTTACTCTCTTCCTTCATGAGGCCAGGTACGTTTCAATCTCGACTTGTATAAATAGGTCTTACCTATTTCCACCGGACAACAAGTCTCGGTCGGGATAAAAATACAACACTCTCGAAAAGGCAACTTTGCAAGCTCTCCAAAAAAGCTTTCATCTCTTGCAAGCTTCCAAAGCTTTCACCTTCTGATACAAGTCGAGATACTACTCTCTCAGAATTATTCTGGTCTCAACACCTTTCTTTGCTTCCCTCCCCAAATCAACCCTTCTCCTCCACTTTGTGACCGAAGCAAGTCTGGAACGGCCATTTCTTGGTTTAGGCCGGACTTGTACAGATTGATCTCTCGAATCTAGAAAGTGCTCACGTGCAGCACATTTGTTTAGGGTTTAAACCAGTTTCTCACTCACCTACCGAATTTACCAAAATCGGCGGAAACGATTTTTACCCATAAACACAGGGGAACTCCAATTAGAAAACGAAGGTGTTCATAGAGATCCTCTTCCTATTAGGAGCTGCATGATTTCCAGGGATTCTGTTCACAAGCCTGTACAACATATGATGGAGCGTTTACGTGAAATCTTATATTTCTCCAAGGTGCATCGTCAAGATATATTTGCAGCCCTCAATCGCATTGTGTCAGGCAGGCATTTGTATCCAGAAAAGGAAACACTTTCAGAACCTCAATCTTTCCTGGAAGATGCAACCGGCCAGGGGAACAGGGCAATCTTAAGCGTCGCTTGTTTGATGGATGTAGAGTTCAATAAAACATTGATTGATGCAGCCTCCGAATTCAACATCTGAGAACCGCAAAGATATTAAAACAATAAGTTTTTTGTAGCCCAACCGTAATCAGGAATTCAGAAGGGGAGTTCGTAGACGCCTATGGGTACATCGATCTCGAAGTTAAGATGGGTGATGCTCTGACACACGCTAAATTTTACATTGTCAAGGAGTATTCGAATTATGATATGATTTTGGGACGTTCATGGATACACGACAACAAAGCGAAGCTATGAGTATGCCCTTTGCTGATTTCAATACCTGAAAGAATTTCCAACAAGTTGTCCAATCCCGAAGATTACCTATTGCCGTATCAACAGCTTGCAAATGTGACACAACTTCCTGGAGAAAGCCCTTCATCATACCTTAAAAGGTTCCGAGCCCAAGTAAGTCTCATTGAACAACCATTTTTGCAAACAATCACTCCTCTCCCTGTTGAGGCTCGGGACTCGTTTCAATCAACAACCTGACCGCCACTAAGAGGTGTGAGTGGGATGCCGGTCCTTTCAAGCGTTTTGCTAAAAACTTAGAGGTTGTTTCAATCAAAGGAAACACGTCACAGAATCAAGGAGTTGTACCAAGTCCGAACCCGTTTCAAATTGGAGATATAGTAGTGAAGGTGGCCACATTTCAAGTTGGAAACGTAGCAGTGAAGATGACCGCTCAACCTGATTTGCCAACAGCAAAGGAGGATGAACCGTACCTGGTGGCAGATATCATCCTAGGTGGCTATTGCAAGATCATCAACGCTGACAAGCTTGAGGGCGTGACGATCCACTCACGATGGCTTAAACCCTACAATACCTAAAAACGCTGTGCTACCCTTTTCTCCAGCGTTCTCCGTGATGATTCCTCCAACAATTTCCCTTTCCACGCAATGTTTGTAATTCCTCCAAAATGATTGCACTACTCGCATTCATAATTATTAGGGTTCCAATTTCTCAATTAATCAAAGTATTATTTCCTTTCAGAAATTTCCTCACCTCCTGGGCATGACACAAAATTCTGAGTCAAGCCTGAGTCATCATCATTACCCACCGGATTAAACTAGAGAACCCTAAAAAGGAAACATTTCACACCTTCGGGAAGCGTTGGAGGAAAATAATAAGTGCAGAGAAAAAGGGGAAAGCGTGAGCAGTCTACTCAAACAAGAAGGAATCATGCGGGCTTCATATCAGGAAGACAGGCAGGTTCGTGGTGTCTCATTATAGCATTAATTTTTCATCGCAAGAATAACGTGCAATCACATGAAGACGCATCACTGCCTATACGCACATAGAAGATTCTAATATAGTCTTGCCTCGAAACTATGTAAATGAAAGCCTTATTTAAACGAGCAAACGAAAACGAAGTAAACCATAAACTCAAATTTTGCCCGAGTATAAGGAGAAAGTGCTCACAAACTACGGGAAAATACTCGTCCAAGAAAATAAATGAAAAGGAAATAGGGAGATCTAGTCATCAAGGGGATCAACCGCGCCTTCACCACCGTCAGAGCCTACTTCAACATATCGTGATAGGCTACTACTGCTTTCTCCTTTGGGTCCGCCTCAACTTCTTTTTCGGATATTTCTGCATCAGCAACGTTCTCCGCTTCAATATCCTCAGTAGGAACGGCTTCCATATCTTCCTAAAGGGCCACTGCAACATTGGAGATTGTACTGACAACCTTAGGATGCTCGAATTCGTCCATATCAGAATCGAGGATTATCACACCATCGTGGATCATATAATCACACTTATCTCCATTCGGAGGTCGTTTGTGTTCAACCCTCCGCCTTTTCAGCCGTGCTACGAATCTCTCAGCTCTTGCGCTTACTGATGGTTGCGACGCTTTATTATGCCTCCATCTCTCCTCCATGTCGATTGAAGCCAGAAGAGCCTGAATACGTTCTCGAGCAATGTGCGATGCGGAAATGGACATGCCCTGTATAGCACGACCGGTCTCGCGAAGTGGAAGATCGATTTTAGCCATCACCTCCTCGAACGCATCAGCCTCGGGCTTGTTGACTTCAAAACTTCTTTTCGGAGAGGTTACAGAGTAGTCATCACCAGCAACTTCCATGATGTTCTGCAAGAAGGAGTTACGATTGCATCAAAAAAAAAATCATCATCAATCAATCAAGATATTAATAAACATGGAGCAATACCTGGAATAGAGAAGAAAACAATTCTACGATGGGAGAAAAAGTCTCAGCGTCTTCTTTATATTTCACAAGCTAGCAGATCCCAAGAAGAAAAGGAGTCTTCACTTGCCGTTTATGAAGGCTACGGATAGCAATCAGATGATGCTTATCAATCCAAATATTTGAGGACAGTTATGCAATGAGAGGAAACGCATCTCGCCCAAAGAGACGAGCCAGATTATATCCTGGTAACATGCACTGAAACCTTTCCCGTGAATTTATTTTTTTACTGTCACCATCTAATGCCTACCCCGCAATAGTGCAACCATTACGTGCTAGGTAGGGGACTTAATGTTGATGGTGGATTTTAGTTCAGGGCTAAAATTATAAAACCAGTATTTTTACGCACTGTCACCCTGCAAAGGGAAAGGCCGTTTAAAAGTGACAGAGTGCAGAAAACCTCTTCACTTTATTTATTCGAAGCAATTCAATAAAATACACAAGATTCACCCAGAATAGTGCGTGCAACAGCAATCCCAAATATTCTGTGGATCTTATTAGCATTAACAATTAATTCATGATTTGCCCAGTACCTTCCGTGCTATGTTCTCAGCCGAACTCTCATTATTGGCATGACATGACGACTGAGTGTTCACTCTCAGTAGAGTAACACGAATCTCCGTGCCAATATTGAGACATGCACGAAGTACTCACACAGGCTACATCACTCTCTGATAGAGAGAGCCTCGCATCGACGCGCTTTAGTTAGCCCGATCGAGCATGCTTAATTTCCTTAAGGAAAATCTAGACTGTCCATATCAGTCTCAGAAACGATCGCGGCCACACAAGTTTGCCGCACAATTTAACAAGCCTAGACAAACCTTGGCAAAAATAGGCGATTGTCATGATGAACACCGGTGGGCCCACTTATACCTTATCTGGTCGGGCATCACACGAACACCTCATAGCATCATCAAACGCCAACCCTAAGTAGGATGGTCGTGCTGCTTTGTAAAGGTTCGATCGAACATAGACCGATCAAATCAGTCTTAAAATCATCACGACCGTCCAACTTCGCCAGCCTAGTTGGACGGATTAGATCATTCCATGGATGATCAGGGAAACGCTAATATACACGTTGGTGGGCCCACTTTTCCCTCACTTGATCGGTTTTCTCACGACAAGCCATGGAGTAGTAAAAACGTTTGCTCAAACCATGGAGGGCGTAATGCTTCTAAGGGTCGCGGAATTCCACTAGTGTCTTAAATTGATCACAACCATCCAACTTAGCCAGCCTATTTGGATGGCTTAGATCGAACTTAGGACCAGGAAGGTGCACACACGTTCACCACTAACCCAACGTGGGCCCCACACAATCGGCCTCCCCAAAGAGAAGCGCAGCTTGCCAAACCGTTTGGCCAAAGTCACATGCGCGTGACTGTTTAAAACCCTAATTAGGGTTTGCGGCGATGCATATCTGTCGCAGTTCGATCATGTCCATCCATCTTCGCCAGCCTAAACGGAGGGTGTAGATATAGACTCAAGAGGTCCCAAGGACGTCGACATGATCACCGTGGGCCCACCTGTGCGTGTGACCGGTCGGCCAAGGTGGACCATGGCCAGGCGCCTCAAAACGCGCGCCCAAAGATGGCATGCCGTGGCCCCCTAAAATCCTTTGCGGCAAAGGATTTCTGTCGCAAATCGATCACGACCAATCACCTTTTCCAGACAAATTGAGTGGCCTAGATTGCATCTCCGCGAGACAGAGTGGCATGGACTTGTACACCGGAAAGCCGTCTACACGCGTGCTCGGTCGGTCCCACCAAAAACTTTGTCCATGCTTGATTTCGGTCAAGCTAAAGAGTGATGCTTGCGCACCTTTTTAAAACCCTAAAATCCATCAACGGTCGCAAACATGTGCCGCAGATCATCTCGTCCGTACAACTTTTCCAGCTTGGTCGGAAAGCCTAGGCTAAGAGTTAAACGGCCAATGAGGCACCTTGGTGATCACCGTCCGTCACTCTTCCACAGGGAGTGATCGGCCAAGGGATGGCCCGCCCATGCGGCCTCCAAACGATCACTCGAAGATGGTTGGACGTGCAACTATTTTAAGACGCTTAATCCGCGACTTACTCCGTTAATCTTTAAAACAAAACATGCTTCATACATATTGATTATATTCGATGCATTACATGCATAAAGTATACACGATATTTCATGAATATCGATTTCCTAAATAACTTAGTTATTTAACCTAATAGCATCACGTGCTATTTCCTGAGGGTCCCACGACTCGACCCACTCACTCGAGACATCAATCATGTCACAAACTAGGGGATACTCACTGGGATATTGGTCTGGCGGTTTACAGCGTGCAGCGTGCAACGCGCCATTACAAGAACGTGTCAGGAAGAGTGGATGGTTAACAGTGATGAGGGAAGTGGGAAAAGGTGTGATCGTGTAACAATCAACACTCCTGCATGACCCCACTACTCCATCACTTCACCTCCTCCACTTCCTATGAGATGAGGGTTGCGCTCAATGACTTGTATAAATAGGTCTTTAACCTATTTCCAAACAACACAGACGAACACAGAAAAAACCAAGTGTTTTCATCAGTATCCAGAAATCACCATTCTGATACAAGTCATAAACAGCCAACACCTTCACAATCTCAACACCTTCTTCGCTTCCCTCCCTAAGATCAACCCCATCTCCTTCACTTTGTGACCGAAGAAAGTCCGGAACGGCCATTTCTTGGTTTAGGCCAGAATTGTACAAATTGATCTCTCGAATCAAAAGCACTCACGTGCAGTGCATTTGTTTAGGGTTTAGATTTATTTCTCACCCACACACCCAAAATTACCGAAACCAGCAGAAATAGTTTTCACCTATAAACAGTTGGTTGTTGGTCATACAAGCTCAAGCAACTTCCTAAATGGCAAGCGAGCTACCTACAGGGGAATAATGGCTTAATTACAAGGTACATAGTTAGTTTCAAACAGCCGTACTCATCTCTTGCGAAAAAGGATCAAGAGGTGGTGATGTCAAGGGGCCATGTTGTTGTTGAAATCAAGTCCCTGCTTATATATGCTTGTGAAAGAGACAGAGAGATACATTCTCATATCACTTCTTCCCAAGCTGTAAGCTTTGAGGATAGTGGGCCAAGGATTTCTATTAGAGTCTAGCAGCCACACTTGCCAACATTATCGACGACAATCTTGCTACCAAGTTCTTCATCCTTGAGGACAATGATGTTTTGGAGGGGAAAGTATTGTCATATCCCTAGTCTACGAGGGATGGCCCTTATCCATTATCGGCTTGTCATTAGCCTTTGGTGTTAAATTGTAGTAGTATCAATTTGTTACAGTTAATAGTAAGTAAATCTAGATAAATTAGTAGTAATCAGTTTAATTAGTAGTTGTAACTGGTGTTTCGGATGTGACCACCAGGGCTCCTTGTAGCCGTTATATTCTAGGTTTGATTGAGTTGGCTTTATAACCCAGAGAGTCCTGTAGAGAGAGGTTATCCAAATTATTAATCAAATATAACTTTGTTCTTAGGCTGTGTTCTTCATTGAACCAGATAATAGGCTTGATTCGTGAGAATCAAGAGAGGTTTATCCTCAAATCTACCCCCCCTCTTGTCATCGTACTCAGGTACATGACAATTGAATATTAAGGTTATGAAAACTGAAATTAGACATCCCATAAACCGAAAACACATAGAAATAATATAGACATTAAAGCACGGGCTATGTAATCGGAAACTATCACAAGAAAAAATATAAACTAATAATTTTATTCATAAATAATTGATAGTTTTATTCAAGAAATAGACCTTATACAATACTTGAAATAAATCAAAAACTGATGTTTATTTTTCTTGAAGAGATCTTTAAACATTTTTTAAAAAATCATCTTCAATTTCCTCAAATTTCTCAGGATCTTCATCAACAGCATCACGATTGATTTCCAGGATTCTGCACACAATACCTTGGTTATGTTCACAGGCTAAGGCATTAACCTTTCAACTAATATTATGAGCATACTCCCTATTATCGATTCCAAGTTTAATCAGCTTTCTTTGGTTAAGGATAACAGTTCTTAGTAATGATGCATGTCTGTGATGTGTTTCAATAGTACTGGGGAGGACTTGACGTAGATTGAGAATATCAATCTTAGCATCCAAACTATTTTTTTGGACAAGAAGATGAGTCACATCTTTCTTTTCTTTTCCTTTATCTTCACAACTAGATTTCTTGAAGGAATCATCAAGATTAACAGTTTCATTAGAAGCCATTCCACTCAACGCTTTCAGAATCTTAGCTTGAGATCTGGTTTGAGGATACATCCTTTAGTATAAGTTCTCAAACAAGATGATTACATATACCATAGAATGTTTTAACATATACCAAACATAGGTGCCATCCTTAAATAAATAATTCTAACCAGATTCGAAAAGCTTTTCGCATCTTATGTGTTATCAAATCACAAAGATTTTTTGGAAATAATCAATCTTCTATATCATGTATCTAAAAATACTTTAGACAAGAAACCTTATCATGTTTACACAAGTTGTTGTAAGACAAATTTTCTACATACGAGAACTTATTAAGTATCTTTAGGTAGATTGTGTATACTCTCTATGTTGAATAAGAGATATTAACAAGATACCAGATGCCCAGATACTTGTGCTTCCTTACATCAAATGATTGGGCATTGTAAGGATGCACTTTCCCACATGATTAAGTGTTAGGGTGAGAAGAACCTTCCTCACCTAGTACCATTTGAGCAACATCTTCCTTCTTATCTTTGGGGTCATGATCGTGTTCCCTTGTGTGGGTTTCGAATTCATCCTTTTTATCAGGAATATTGCATGATGCTATATTCTTGATTACATCTTGTGCCTGTGGATGGTATGATCTTCGAACTCGAACCCGTGTGATCTTGATCTTCCATTAAACAGATTGCAGATGTCTTTTGTTCTAGACATTTTATATGTCCCCTTAAGGTATCCATTCCTTTTTGAAAATGTTTTTCTAAACACTTATCAAGGTATACCTTTCGACATGTATCTGTAAGAAGTTCTTCTATAAGGATTTTATTCCTTATTTGTGAATGTTCCAGCGATTGATTAAGATATTCACACTATGAAGTTTGTTGATGAACTTCGTTGCACAAAGCTAATTTTTGTTCCAAATAATCTGCTAGATCATTTTGAAGACTGAGTGTTTCTCGCTTTCTTTCAAAGATTCTTATATTTAATTGAACAATAAGTTCTAGGACATCATCCAGGCTATCAATGGTTTTTCCTGCTTCTGAATAGTTTTCAACATGTTTGAAAAAACTTTCTAACATTTTGTTCGAGCATTGCTCGGTTGAACCCACCAAGTGTTGGTATGTCAAGTTTGGTTGTCATATTTTAGTGAACCAAAACTCATTTAAAGAGTCGCTTGATTATTTACTAGAGTCAACTTCGTACAGGTTTACTAGAAAGTTATTAGGATATTAGACTTACAAGTATTACGTGAAGACTTGAAGAATGTGAAGAAGTAAGGAGCTACAACGACGACATCATCCTTCCTCTTGAGGTTAGTAATATTTGACTTGAACTATTTTATTCCTAACATATCTTTCAAGTCGTGCATATTGAAAACATAACTGCGAAGCTGTGAATGATTATACTCTAGTTATACATAGTATTAAGGAATTACAATACGAAGTATAACGTCTATCTTCTGAACTTCCTATATAAGACATCGACATAATCGTATGAATGCTATTGTGATTATGTGTATGGGTATGGGTGAAGATTTCGTCCTAGGAAACAATGTTTTACATTCGTTTAAATGAAGTACAAATCATAAACTTGTTTTATGAATCGAAAGGGAAATCGCTAGGCTTATTGGTATTGTTATTCATTGAAAATCCTTGGATTACCAATATGTGTGTTTAGTATAACCGCTCATAACTTGTTTATGTATCTTGGTAAAAATATTTACAATGCCTGACTTTTGTATTGGTATGACTTTTATTAGTGAAACCGATCTTAAGTAATCACCTGAGATGGTATGATCGATATGCTGTAATTGGTATGACCAACTCTAGACATTGGGGAACCGATCCTATTAAGAGGTGCAACCGATCAAAAGTGTGTGGAATCGATCCTTGTAAGAGGTGCAACAGGTCTTATTTATTGGTAGCCAATCATATGACTTGTGCAACCGAATACAAGTTAAATACCATAAATATGTGGTAACCGATCATAGTACCTAGTCAACCAATTTTTGGAAAGCTAGTGTGACCGATCCTAGTACCCACATGGAGGTAGAACCGAAACTTGTTTTGGTAGAACCGTGAAACCCATGATTGGTGATTTGATAGGATAATCAATCACATAGTTCTTGGAAGTCAGATGAACCAATTCTAAACTTGTTTGGAAGTGTGGCAAATCGGTTCCAAGATTATAAATATGAAAAAGGATTTACAAAGTAAAGATGTCGACATACTTTGAACATGTGTAGTAACTCTTATCTTTTATTGTTCAAAGATATTCCTTAATAGCTAAAGGAGAATCCCGGATCAAAATTAATTGAAAATCTTTTAATTAAGGTTTTTAGTTTTATATGCTTTTAATTTCCAAAGAATTAAAATTCATATCTTTAGAAAATAAAAATTGGTAATGTGCATTTACTAATTGGAGATTTTCTACTGAGATTTCGGTCAATATTTGGACAAAGCATTTCTAGGAATTTTGGAAACCGAATTTGGAAATATATTGCATATCTTGAGAATATTTTCGGTTTTGGAAATTCCTTGGTGTCCAAACTTCCTTGGTTTATAAATATTGAAGTTTGCATTTCGAGCAAACTAATCCTCAGAGCCAACAAAACTACCTTGTTGTGGTTTTAATGGTGGAGTCGTCTATTCGCAGAGGAAAGTACCCTAATTAGGCGAAATCTCTTACGACCGATTGTTTTAAAGACTTCTTTGGGATTGGGAAGCTCTACGAAAACCGTTGGTGGGAAACTAGATAATTGCAGTTTATTATTAGTTTTCGATTGATTTGATTGACTAACGGTTGTTGAACTTTGATTGCACCTAGTTGTTTATGCTTGAGAATCTTCTCTTCTGATATAAGATTCACTCAAACAAGATCGAAGTTTCGACGGGGATCTTTAGATTGTTTGTAGATCTAAAGACGTCTTGTGATAATCCATTGTGAATAGACTTCGTTTTGTGTGTGATTGATCACAAGAGATTCAAGTTGATTGTGTGCAGGTGTTTATTGAAGATTTAAGAAGATGTGAAGACAAAGAAGATTTCTGATTTGAGTTCATAATCTTTGGTGTGCACAAAACTTGATCGGATGGGGATCCAACTCTAATCAGTTTATCTTTGTGATATATTTGATTGATTAGTTGAGTAGATCGACATCAATGCAATTCTTTGTGATTCAAAGTATTGATTGCATAGTCTTAACAATTACTTTGGTAGTTGAAAGATAGATCTAAGAACCTGACAAAGGAGTTTATTGGGATAAACGGAAGAGCCTTTTGTCAAACTCATATCACGTTGTTTGAGAAGAGTTGTTACCGAACAGATTTGTTGTTCCTTTACTGTTTGGAATACGAACCAAAGGAATTGTTCCAAGTGCGTGACTTATTGCAAGTTGGAGGCGCAGGGATACAGACGGAACTAGGTGAACTATAGGTTTAGTTGCTTGGTCTCAACTATACGAAGTTGGTTTAGATTTTGTATAGCGGCTTAATCCTGAGAGTATTCAATTCTGGACAAGGTCCCGGGGTTTTTATGCATTTGCGGTTTCCTCGTTAACAAAATCTTGCTGTGTCATTTACTTTTATTTTCCGCAATTATAATTGTTCTTATTATAATTTAAAGTAAATTACACAAACGTTAATTCCTATTTAATTGATAGCAATCCTATTATGTTTGGTTAAGTCTGAACCTATTATCAAGTAAACATACTTCGTTGTTGTATTGTCTCGATCTTGTATCCATAGTCAATCACGCAAGTTATCTTGTTATCGTATTGTCTCGATCTCGTATCCATAGACGATGACACGAAGTGTGAACCGATTAGTTGTATTGTCTCGACTCAATCCATAGACAATCACTTTCGGAGAAAGGACTTATAGGTGGAAAAGTTTTAGATTGAGCTATATTTGGGTACCCTCGTTTTTTCACATTTTACGAAATTCAGAATTTGGGTAGGACAGTGAATCAAATTTCTTTTCTCTTTCTGGAAAAGAAACAAAAGATTTTTCACCAGTGATTGGAGTATGATCCAAAACCTGTTCCTCTAGTTTTGGATACATTCTTTTCTGATCATGATCATGATTCTTAATCAAGTTATCAGTCTTTGACTTTCTTCTTGATTTTCGAAAAGACTTACGAGACCAATTGCCATTGACCTTTTCTGAGACCTTATTCTCAACATCTTGATGTATGTTAACTGAGTCCTTCATAAGATTAGCTTTGATTTTCTTATTTTGACTCATATCTTATAGGTTGGATCGCACCAAACACAGATTGTTAGATCTTTTCGTTATTGCCTGCTCTGATACCAATTGAAAAGACGAGGGTACCCAAATACACCACTGAAAAGACGAGGGTACCCAAATACACCACAATCTTTAAATTATCCACCTATAAGTCCTCTTACCGAAAGTGATTGTCTATGGACAAAGTCGAGACAATACAACAAATCAGTATTCACACTTTGTGTGAGCGTCTATGGATACGAGATCGAGACAATGCAACAATCAACATGTGATTACTTGATAATAGGTTCGGACTTAACCAAACTCTATAGGATCACTATCAAGTAATACGGAGTTAACGTTTGTGTAATTTATTTTAAATTATAATAACAACAATTATAATTGCGGAGAGGAAAAGTAAATGACACAATAAGATTTTGTTAACAAGGAAACCGCAAATGCAGAAAAACCCCGGGACCTAGTCCAGAATTGAATACTCTCAGAATTAAGCCGTTATACAAAATCTAAACCAACTTCGTATAGTTGAGACCAAGCAACTAAACCTAGTTCACATAGTTTCTTCAGTATCCCTGCGCTTCCGACATTCAATAAGTGCACGCACTAGAACAATTCCTTTGGATCGTATTCCAAACAGTAAAGGAACAACAAATCTGTTTGGTAACAACTCTCTTAATCCTTTCAGATGAAGATATCTCAAGTCATATGCAAAGGCTCTTCCGTTTAAATAATAAACTCCTTTGCCTGGTCAGATCAATCTATCCAACAACTACCGAAGTAGTAGAGTTTAGATTTGCAATCAATCAATATAGATTCCAACAAGAAACTATAAGATGATGCCGATCTTACAACTAACCAATCAAATAAATCTGATTCTAGTTAGATCCCAGCCGATCAAGGTTTGTGCACACCCAAAGATATAGAAACCAAATAAGAAATCTTATTTGTCTTCAAATCTTCTTTAATCTTCAATTAAACCTGCACAACACCACTTGAATCTCTTGTGATCAATCACGCACAGAACAGAGTCTGTTAACAATGGATTATCACAAGATGTCTTTAGATCTACAAACAGTTCTAAAGATCCCGTCGACACTTCGATCTAGTTTGAGTGAATCTTATATCATAAGAGAAGATTCTCAAGAATAAACAAACTAGGTGCAATCAAAGTTCAACAACCGTTAGTCAATCAAATCAATCAAAAACTAAAATAAACTGCAATTATCTAGTTTCCCACCCACGGTACTAGCAGAGCTTCTTGATCCCACAGAAGTATTTAAACGAGCGGTCGTAAGAGATTTCGCCTAATTAGGGTATTTTCCTCTCCGAATAGACGGTTCCACCACAACAAAAAGATGAAGTTTCCCTGACTCTTAAGATAGTTTGCTAGAAATGCAAACTTGGGTATTTATAGACCAAGGATGTTTGGATACCAAGGAATTTCCAAAACCGAATATTCTCAAGATATACATTAAATGCCCAAAATCGGTTTTCATAATTCCTGGAAATGCTTTGTCCAATATTTCCGAAATCTCTCAATATAAAATCTCCAATTATTAAATGCACATTACCAATTTTTATTTTCTAGAGATATTCATTTAATTGTTGGTAATCAAAGCATATAAAACTAACAACCTTAATTAAAAGATTCTTAATTTATTTCAGATCGGGATCTCCTTGAGTTATTAAGGAATATCTTTGAAAAATATAAGATAAGAGTTATTGTTCATGTTCAAAGTATGTTGGCATCTTTTCTTTGTAAATCCTCTTTCATATTTACAATCTTGGAATCGATTATACCACACCACCAAACAAGTTTAGAATTGGTTCATCTGTATTCCAAGACAACTATGTGATTGATCAAATATCAATTCACTAATCATGGGTTTACGGTTTTACCAAACACAAGGATCGGTTCTACCTTAATATGGTTACTAGGACCGGTTACGTCAGTTACCAGGATCAGTTACATCTATTACCAGGACCGGTTACCATATACTCATGGTATTACTTGTGATCGGTTACACAAGTCACTAGGATCGGTTACACCAATTACCAGGATCGGTTACACCAATTACTAGGATCGGTTACCCCAATTACAAGGATCGATTACACAACTCTGTTGTGATCGGTCACACCAATTACAAATATCGATCATACCATCTCAGGTGATTACTTAGGATCGGTTACACTAATAAAAGTCATACCAAATCATAAGTCAGGCACTGTGATTAGTTATAACAAGATACATGATAAGTTATGATCGGTTCTACTAACTCACACATATTGGTAATCCAAAGATATGCAATGAATAACAATAACAATAAGCCTAGCGATTTCCCTTTCGATTCATAAAACAAGTTCATGAATGTACTTCCTTTAAACAAATGTAAACATTGTTTCCTAGGATGAAATCTTCACCTTTACCCATACACATAATCACAATAGCATTCATACGATTATGTCGATCTCATATATCCGAAGTTCAAAAGATAAGCATTATACTTCGTATTCTAATTCCTTAACACTTTGATCATGTGATCATGTCTCACTACTAAAGTAAAATAATCATTCACAGCTTCGCAGTTAAGTTTTCAATATAACACGACTTGAAAGATACGTTAGGAATGAAACATCTCAAGTTAATATTACTAACCTCAAGAGGAAGGATGATGTCGTCGTTGTAGCTCGTTACTTCTTCACATTCTTCAGGTCTTCGAGTAATACTTGTATGTCTCATAATCCTAGAATTTCTGGTCTAACCTATACGAAGTTGTCTCTAGTACATAATCAAGCGACTCTTAGATGAGTTTTGATTCACTAAAATATGACAACCAAACTTGACATACCAACGCTTGGTGGGTTCAACCGAGCTATGCTCTAACAATATGCTTATTGGTATGATTAATGTGTGTGACTCTCAATTAAATATTCTTCGTGATTTATCAAAAACTTTACTCGAGGCCAAAATTGTGGAGAATGCTTTAGAAATTAAACATCTATTGGGTAAATCCTTTATTCAATGTAAGGTTTGTTCTAAAGAGTCCACTGTACCAATTGCCCCTGACACAACTGAGATATTAGAAAATGTGACTACTTGTAATCGTGTTTCTCTAATGAAACAGGTTTCAGAAGCTAAAGTGCAAACACTTCCTTTTGTTAAAGATGTGCTTGTAACTTCCTCTAATCAAGGAATCACCACATCTCACGGAATGAAGAAATCTTCTAACGATGATGTTAAACCTATTCACTCTAATCACTATGGCGATCATAAAGTGTGTCTCTTTTGTGATACAAAGGAACATGTTCAACAGAAGTGCAAATTAAGGTTGGATGACAACTATATTGGTCGACTCCAACACACCTTAGATTTTATACTCAAAGGTGTAACTGGCATTCGTATGTCTAAACCAATCGGTTTAGAACTCACCCTGTGAAACCTTCCAGGAAAATCAGTTTAATTTTTTCCTATAATATTCGAACCTGTAATAGTAGCTTTAATGCGAATCGGTCAAGGAGATTTCAAAAAGATCCTTCTCAAACTAGGGTTGGGGATGTTTTTCAAGGTGTGAAAAAGATACCAGAAGGTGTAAACCAAAATGGAGCTATGAAGGACAACCTAAATCTGATAATTGAAGGATACAAAGATCTTATTGACAGGCTGTCAAATTCCTCCAGAAAATCTTCAGGTAAGGATTCAAACTTAGTCTCATATTTTGATGATAGTAAGTTTTATGACGATTTTTCACATCAAAAAGGGTTTCCTCCAAGATTTAGAAGTAAAAAGAGGTTTAACCATAAACATTATTCATTGATGAGAGGTTTGAATTCTTACTCATGAAAATCCTGTTGAGTAAGATGTGCTAATAATCAGGTATACTTGATGGCAAATTGTTTTCTGTTTAGTCGAGCTATTTTTCTTATTTGTTCATAGCTAGTCTATTGTCTACATACAACATTTCTTAAAGTATTTCCTTTGTTAAGGATCACTTCAAAGTATCCACTCTTTAGTGTTATGTTATCTACAACTATGTTGTTACAAATAGTTTTTGTGCTACTCTTGTGCTCTAAATTTTCATCCTGTTGAAATTATAAATTTACCAAGCTAAGATATGTGAAAGAAAAATTTTCACTTAGAAAAAATTGATGTGTAACAAGGAAAACTACTGGTAGCAAATTTGATGCCCAGCACTATTGACCGACTGTTATGGACCAGATCTCTTGCTGAATTGGTCTATTACATTGTTGAAGGGAGGAATATTGATTTTTGTGGCCTTATTATTCGTTAGATGATAAGTGTATGACAGACTTCAAATAAGACTCATGGCTTTCCTTGTCTTATAGAAGTATACAAGACACAATTGAAGAAAAATCGGTTTTGATTCACTTGAATCAGTTCATGAACATTATAACCACGGTTTTCAAAGATTGCATTCCTTATTATATAAATGTATTTGTTCATGAGTATGTAAACATACTTAACCGATTTTAGAACTTAACCCACTAAAGTATGCAAACGGGTACGCAATACTTAAGTTCCCGAACTTGGTCTTGTTCGCCAGTATGCAAACGCGTACGCATAGTGTCGTTCATGACCGAACTCAGTTGAAATCGGTACGCATACGGGTATGCGTACTATAGTTGTTGAATCAGTACGCATACGGGTATGCATACTAAATTCCCGGACTTGGAATACACTTGCAACAGTTAGCATACCAGTACGCATACTGTTCCATTTCCAATCAATGGTTAATTGTTCTAAACTCCCATTTTAATCATTGAAACATTCTTAGAAGACGAGAATAGATGTCTCACACAAACTATTAGCTTCAAAGCAATTTTCAAGTGATCAAACGATCAATACGAAACATTCCGAGTCTACATCAAATGATTGTCTCACACAAATCATATAAGATGTTACCAGCTAATTTTCACATGATCATCTTTTGACTTTCGTCAAGAATAAAAGACGACCTTGGTTAAAGCGAAAGCTTACCAACACATATTTCGAGAAATATGTAAGCGAGTTAAACTCTGCTCGAAATATCAAATGTGTATAATTTAAAGTCTATATAGCTATACGACTTTTGTCTCAATAAGAGATAAAATAGAAATAGACTTACGAGTGATAGATGAGTTCAAGTCTTCACATACCTTTTGTTGATGAAGTTCCACAAGCTCCCCTTATTAGTTCTTCGTCTTCAATCGATGAACGCCGTGAAGTCTAAATCTCAACTACACATTCTCAATTAATCCGAGACATAATTATAAGTAGACAAGACTTATATAGTTTTGACAACTAAACTTGACAAACAAGCTTGAGATAACAACACTTGTGAGCTTGACTGAGCAGTGCTCTAACAATCTCCCCCTTTGTCAATTTTAGTGACAAAACTATCAATACATATGGATTACAAAATAAATAAACTTTGTAGCTTCTCATCCAAATGCTTCATTTCCTTGGTTCTTCAACATTACTCGAAATCTTCGTCACTTCCCAGTACTCCGGTGATTCTGAACGAGTTCAACTTAGCATCATAGTTGTTGAAGATCCGTAGCCATAACAATATATAAAAACAAGATGTTTTCGTATTGTTATACAATGTGATATTATTATTACACAGCATCCAAGTTCAATCGTATCACAACTTTGACAATAATACTATGGCGATATGTATCACTCCCCCTTAGTTAATACTTCATCTCACAATGAAAACCACCCCCACCCCACCACCCACCACCCCTTACAAAATGATCCGTAAACTATATGTATTTGTAGTGTGAACTACACAATAATTCTCCCCCTTTTTGTCAATATAAATTGGCAAAGGTACGAAAACTAGTGGGATCATAATGAAATTCTCATAGAGATACTTTATGACTAAAAGAGAACATATCAACTTTGTTTCGATGATTTCACATAGTAGAAACTTAGTGTCTTCATCAAGGAGTTTATAAAGATACAAGATAACTCCTACAATATTCCACAGCCGCACTCCCCACAAAGATTTGGCAATTAAGCACAAGTTCAATTAAGAACTCTCCCCCATAACATGTCATTCCCGAAATAACAACAAGAGCGACTGTAGTTGCAGGAAATCCTACAATACATCCCTCACAAGAATTCATAATATTCAACACATCTTTAAGATCAACAATCAATCTTTTTATTAATTGAGTTAGAAACTTTACAAGAAGGAAATGAAATCAAGAATATAATTGCTACTCTAGACTTTCTCTCTCCTCAAAACTTTCTCTCCACTCTAAAAAGATCTCTCCCTTCTCTTAAGCCTGTTCGGCTCTTTATATAGGACATTACATAGTGGATGACAGCTAAGATGTCCTTTATTTTCGGATTTGACTTGCGACATTCTCGCGAGTGTACAAATGTTAAATCTCGCAACACTCCTAAATCTCGCTAGGTCTTCACATCTTTCTCATGTTCAGGTTGTCGTCATCCGTTGCGTCATTTTTATTACCAATCTGCGATATTTTCGCAGTATGTCGTTCATGGATTTCGCAAGGATGCGATACTATGATCCTACATCTTGCCTCTTCTCATGTCTTCTCTGCGAAGTAGAGAATGTCATGAGAACTAGTAATTTCAAAATGCCGCAGATGTTCATTTTTCCGTATTCTTTTGTATTGACATGATCTTGTACCTTTACGCAGAATTTATCTTCCATCCATTTCTCGACACGTATTTTTCAACCGTTATTTCTCAACCGTTCACGTCTACTCTTCGCATTAAATGTGTTTATCTTCTCGAGAATTCCTCTCTCTATATATATTCTTCTCACTCTTCTCTTCTTATTTTTTACTTTCCTTCTTATATTTTTTGCAACTTCTCTTCATCTTTAACCGTAACTTCCGCTTCTGCTGCTGTAAATCTTCTTCTTTCTACTTCTTTTGATCTTCAGTTTTTTCTTCATTCCCATACTGAAAATGGCTCCAGTTGGTCGTAAATATGAAACTTCTCTGGAGAAAATTCAGAAAGATTTTGAAGATAAGGGTTTCACATTAACCACCACTCCTAATCAAGAATCTAAATCCATCCTTTCTGCCAAACTGTTTACTAATCATCAGTGTGATGATAAGGAAATCATAGTTTCGCTCGGTCATATTCTCGCTGGCCTTCCCATTCCTCTCTATGATCCTAATCTTCCCCTATTTTATGAAATTCTTGCTCATGCGAAATTCTCGCGAGCCATCTACCAATTGAATGGGGATTGTATTCGTTTAATGCTTGAGTTCGCTAACCGTGGTGCTGGTAGAGGGTCTCTTTACCCAAAAGAAGTCAGGGATCCTGAATTTGTGGACTTAGAGATATTCGCCGAAAAATATACAGTAGAGAGCTTCTTCGAAAACTATGAAGTAATAAATATGAAGAATGATAGAACTCGCTGGGGTGCACGTTTGAAGAAGAAAGAAAATATTTCCAGCGATAAAATACTGATGCAGGACATTGACTGGCATTCTGGCAAGAATAATATTCCTCGTCACTCTAAAGACGACAAATGGTGCGTCTTTCCGCTAGTTTTGAAAGGACCTTATATTTCTGGTTCAAATGTGCTTCCTGCGAATCTCGCCAATTATCAACCTTGGGTATTTAATTGGCCCGAGAAAGCAAAAGAGGTATTTTTCTTAGATTTCGCTCAGTTTGTAATCTTTACTCCTTTTTATACCTATTAATCTTGCAAAATTTTCAGATTATCAAGCTAAGAAAAAGCTACAAAAGGACTGCTAAGGCAAGTACCCTAGCGGCGCTCCGTTCGATCACGGATGAAGTAAGAAATACTTTCTTTTACTATTTTTAACAATATTGTTGCCTCTGTTTCTTATCTTCATTCGTGTGTGAAGGTTGGTGTTGAAGTTGTTGAAGAAGATGAAAATTATGAGGTTGCGAAGGCCAAAGGCAAGGGTAAAGGTCCTCTTCGCAAGGGGAAGTCCACTGCCCCACCTTCAAAGAAACGAAAAATCCACTCTCCCTCTCCTTCAAATCTTCAATCTAGCGAGAGCTCTGATGATGAAGATAATGATGATGTTGATATTTCGTTCGCAAGAGAAGATCTTCCAACTGAATCTTTTATGGCACAACTGTCTAGCATCTTCTCTGACTCCATGCAAGGGATTGGAGATGATCGTCTCTCTAGTACGTGCAGAGCTCTCGCAAGTATCTGCGATGTTCCTTTATTAGAGGGTGATGATTCTCTTCATGGGGTCTCCAGATCAGTGACTCCCAGCTTTCTAAATTCGCTTGGTATCTTGGTATGTCTTCGTTCCCCTATTTCTTCATAATTTTGATTGTAAGTTATACTATGCCTTGATAACTTCTTCATTTTCTTTCGCAGACTGGGAGAGCTTCCTTTGTTGTTACCTCAGATCTTGAGAAAATACGTGGTATTCTTGAAAAGAAGAATCTCCAACTTCGCAAGAGAAATGAAGAACTGGAAGCTGAAGCTGCTACTCTTCGCGAGAAGACTAAGCAATTAGAAGTTGATTCTTCCACTCAGAAGAATAAGATATCTAGTCTTCAAAGTGCCAACCAGCAACTTTATGGTATGCGATTTTTCTTTCTTCTTTCGTTTTGCTTTCTCATTATCTCCCCTCATCTGATTTACCATTTTCGCAGACGTCTATAACCTTTCTGATGAAGCCATTCTCCTTCGTTCATTCCCTAACTCTATGGATAATGATACCCTTCTTGAGCACCTCAATAAATCTTTGAACAGTTTTTCAAATGACAAGATTAAATCTCTTCCCATATATGAACTCCAATCCAAATTTCGCCTCTTAGAAATTGACCATAGATCCAGTTTGGGCTTAGCCAACCAATTTAAACGTTTCTATCTTAATTCTAAAGAGAAAATTAATACCTTAATAAAGAAGATCAGTGATCTCATAGATGATAAAGATCGCATCGCTAGACAAGGTGCTCAAGCATTAGCGAAATTCCTTGAAGTTCAAATTGAGCAAGATGAATCTAACCGGCCTTGGTTAGGGATATGATTTACGACGAAAATGTTATAAATTGTCGTTAAGCGAAATTTGAGAGAATCAAATTCGCTCCAATACTTATTCTCATAAACAATGACGATGAATTAAAAATGCTTGGGCTGCAAACTTGTGTTGTTAGTTCTTGTTGTTAGATAGGGCGGAGAACCTATTTATACAAGCGCCTCATTCACGTTTCTCGTGGGAAGTGGAAATAACTTAGGTGTTAACGTTAGTCTTGTAATGGCAAGATACGGAATGTGGATCCTTGGTTAGGGATATGATTTGGAGTATGGGTGTGTATTTCGAGTGAAGGTTGTTAATTTTTCTTCTTTATTTAAATGAATATTAGGTTTTTTGAAGAAGGTGCGCAAGCATCACTCTCCGTTTGTCTTTCATGAAATTGTCGTTAAGTTCTTCGAGATTGATTCATTGTCACATGTTTAGTCGGTCTTGGCCCAAAGGATGTTCACGCCTATGTCTTACCGTCTCAAGATCTAAGCCATTGAGTGAGTCGAGATCGTAAAAGTGTAGCACGCATGAAGAACTTGGACCGCATGGAGAGTTAGATGGGTCCACGGTGGTCATGAATCAAAAGACTCTTCTTGAAGTTCAAATTGAACGAGATGAATCTAACCACAGAAATGTTATACTTAGCGAAAGAGAGAATCAAATTCGCTCCCTTATTCTCATAAACAATGACGATGAATTCGCTTGGGCTGCAAAAGTTCTAGATGACGCCAGAAATAACTTAGGTGTTAACGTTAGTCTTCAAGATGAGCATACGGCCTTGGTTAGGGATATGATTTCTGACAGAGAAGGTTGTTAATTTTTCTTCTTTATTTAACTGTTTGTCTTTCATGAAATTGTCGTTAAGTTGCTGATTCATTGTCACATGTTCACAGGAGATGAAGAGAGATTTCGTAAAAGAATTGAAGAACTTGAGTCTGAGAAGGATCAGCTCGCAAAGAACCTTTCTTCTAGGGATGATAAATATTCTAGATTGAAGAGACAACTACAGATTACTGTTGCGAATTTTAAGAATGATGCTACTCTTTTTCGCAATCAAACTATTACGATGGTCTGCGACGACAACAATATCCCTCATTCTACATATCCTTGCCTCCTTGAAGAAATTCCCAAGAATGTGTCTTCTCTAGATATCTCTGACAGCGATGCTAGCGAAGAAGAGGAATCTGATGAAGATGAAGAAGTAGAAGGATCTGATGAAGAAATAGAAGGATCTGATGAAGATGATGAAGAAGAAGAAGAATCAAACAAGAAATAGTTCTGTTTTCTTCTTTCTATTTTTGTAATATATGTACATTCATTCTTTTAATCTTTTATTTTTGTAATCTTTTGCTGCGAATTTCTTGGATCTTCAAATACAAGCTCTACCTTTGTTGTTCCTTTCTGCACATGTTAAAAGAGCAATTCTTTTTTGCAATACAATTAATCAATATATTATCAATCTTTTTCATACTATGAGTGCGTAAATCTATCATATGAAGACAAATAACATGTTCTTATTCTGTTCATTCCCATACTTGCCTCTGTTATTTGTTTTCAAATGAAAGATTAAGCAAGTTACTTTTGAATGGCAACATGCCTCAGTCTCGCAACTGTTGCTGCTGAATTTTCGCAAGTAAGTATTTCTTGGTTGTTTCCAAGATCCTTTTTTTTTATTTTTTATATATATATATATATGTGGTCTTATTTTGCCTTCCTAGTTAAAGGTCTTACTGTGCCACCTCTTGTCATTGCGACAAAATCGCAGGACGTCTTTGCACTTGCATGCAAAAACCCATTGATCTTGCCTTAACTCTCTCTTTGAAATTTTTGTTGCAACAATATGATAGGCCTAAAAATTCTCACGAAAATAAAGCCCCATGACATTGCCGTCTTGCGACGAAATCGCAGGACGTCCTTACATTTTCATGTATTGACCCATTGATCTCGTCTTATCTTTGTCTTTAGTATTATTGCCTCTTCAGGATTGTCACACAAATATGACAAGCATAAATTTTCTTGCGAAAATAGAGCCTCATGACATTTGCGTCTTAAGACACTTATCAGCTCCCTAATGGAGGGTGCCGCCCTTATCTCCCCCCTGGTTGCCCCTTCAAGGAGACGTACCTCTACCATACAAGTTTGGCTCCTCCCATCCGGTATTAACAACAACCAGTTGTTTTCGCAGCCTCTTATCCCTTTTGCCTATATGGCTTATGGTTACGAGACTGCACCCTAAGTGGAGTTTTCTTCGGGCCGAGTGCAGCATAAGCTAAGACTTGCCAAGAATGGCCGAGATGCTTCAAACGCCCCAGGCACTCTTGGCTCAACCGTGTACCTCGGCGCCTTGATCAAATGCTGACTCCTTAGAAGAGACCCTCGGTCGTCCAACCTAAGTCATAAGCTTAGGTTGAAGATCCAAGGTACCTCTCCTGGATGGGCTTTATTGACCCCAAATCTCCATGACTCAGGTTCCACGGGCGGTGTAACCTTTTCCCTGAGCCATGTAACAGGTACCCCCTTTTATGAAGCACTTTAGGTCTTACATTTGCCTCTTGCGAAATTTTGATTTCGCGAACTAGGGTGTACGCCATAGCAGGTTTGCCCCTTTCTGATTGTTTTCTTTTCTCTTCTGCATATCAGCTCTTTTGTAATTTCGCAATCTCAACTTTGTAACTTCATAATCTCATCTTTGTCATTCATGAATTTTTTTTTTTTTTTTTTGATCATACATCTTTCTCTCTTTTCTCGATTTTACTTTTGTAATCATAAAATCAACAAATACATTCACTCTTTGAGTCTCTTACTTCTGCTACATTCTGCCTCTGCATTTTTGAATTTTTCTGTTATTTTCTTGTCTGTTGCGAAGTTTTCGCCGCTTCTTATCTTCAGCATGCATTGGCTTCGCAGCGTTTCTTGTTCTCTATGTTCTACTGCATCTACCATCAATCTTTCACTTTTTTGTTTCTCTTTTTTGATGTTGTGTTTCCAATTCTTCTTCTTCGCAGCTCTTTCTTCGCAAGATTCTATATCAATTTCATAACACTTCTTTCCTTCGATCCAATCTCCTTTTATGATGCCAATACCACTGGGATGAGGGAATTTGATACATTGATGGAAAGTCGATGCAACCCCTAAAATCTCATGTAACCAAGGTCGTCCAATTAATGCGTTGTATGGTGATTCCACATCGACTACGCAGAATAAAATTTCAGAGGACAATCCTTTCAATGGAATTCGCATATGAGCTTCTCCTTTAGGCTTATTTGCATTACCGTTAAAACCATAGATTTTGTAAGTTGATGGTATTAAATCTTCATCTTTCCCTCCCATAGTTTTATAAGTATGATAAAAAAGAATATTCACGGAACTTCTAGTGTCGATCAGAATTCTGTTGATTGCCCATGAATTCTCAGCTTCATCATCTTCATCATCACTAGGTTTTGGATTAATCTCCAATCTTACCACTAATGGGTTGTCGTGCATTTCTCCATCCTCAGGTACTTCTTCTGCGGTAAAAGAAATAATCTGCTTTTGCCATTCTTTCAGTGGCGAAGTCTTCGCAATGTTCATTATTTCTCTATTATCGGCATCTCTCGCGAAAACCCTGCTGAGAGTGTTATCATGAAAATCTTCAATTGTCTTGTACGAATGTACAATAGAGTTACAAAATAGATTCTTTGACTTTGCTCCAACTTCTATCACAAATGTTTCTCTTTCCTTTGTTGTATTTGTCCTGTGAATATCTGGTGGAGGTGGTAATGCTTGAGGTTGAGTTTGTCCTACTAGAAAGTGATTTAATTTTCCCTGGTCTATCATCCTGAGAATGATTCTCTTTATATTTCTGCAGTCATTCGTTGTATGCCCATGGAAATGATGATAAGAGCAAAATTCATCACTTCTGAAGCTTGGAGGTGGTTCACTCCCCATGTTCCATGGCGCGGGTATGTTTTCCATCAGGATTATAGCTCCCCATATCTTCTCCACACTAGCATTCAAAGGTGGCATTTTGATTTCTTCCCATACTATTCTGTGATTTCGCTGTCCCCTGTGATAATTTTGCCTCTGACCTCCATAAGTTTCTTGTGGTTGATTTGGATTTTGTTATTTCCTCCATGGTTATAGAAATTTCTCTCTCTCTCGAATTCTTCTTGATCACGACTCCCCATAGCTACTAGCTTCTGCTGACTATCACCCATTATCCTCTCTTGTTGCCCTTGCGAGGTGCTCGCCACTGTATTTATCAACTTAGGTAATAAGCTTGCATTCGCTGCTTTTGAATTTGTGTTCGCATCTGGGTACGATTCCATCTCATTTTGCTTTTCCTCAAGAGCAATATATTCCTCCTAAAATTCTCGCAACTCAGTCATTGTGATTGTATTCTTGATTCTGAAAATTTGAATGTATAGCAGGTTGGTTGCGAACATAGCATTAATGAATGATAGAATGAGATATCTCTCATCCACTCGACCAGCCATATCACTACACATTGTCTTCCACCTCATGGTTAGATGTTTCAAACTTTCGCCAATCCTTTGTTTTAACCCAAATACATCTTCAATGCCAGGTCGCGAGGAATTGTTACTTATATACGCTCCTAAGAATGTACTCTGCAAATGGTTGAAAGATGTTATGTTATTCTTGGGTAAACCTTAAAACCACTTTAAAGCTTCTCCTGTTAAACTTGATGCAAAATATTTGCACAACACAGCATCATGATTTTCCCATTGTAACATACATCTCACATAAGCTTTGATGTGTTGAACGGCACAAGTTGTTCCGTCGAAAATGCTAGTTAGCGCTGGTAGATTGCACTTTGGTGGTATTCCTCCTAATTGTACTTCTCGTGTAAATGGAGTCTTCGCAGCTTCTTCTATAGCTTCGTCCAATTGTCTCCTGCCTCCTTCTTTTCTGTTATTTAGCATTCCTCTCATCCCGCTAGCTCTCTTAAAATTTGTTCATTTACACCGGAGTTTGGATCCATTGGTCTTTTTAACGTTGTTTTCCTTCTTCTGCGTTCCTCTCTGCTTTGATTTTCTTGTTCATTATTTTCTTTGTCTTTCCCTGCGATCTTCTCTTTCATTTCTTTCATGAATTCACACATGATTACGCCTCTCATTTTCTTCTCTGCGATTTTCTTCATTCCTTCTCAACTCTCCTTGTCGCCTTTCAGTTCTCATTTGTACTCTATCATATTCTTCATTGATATTACCATTATTGCGATTTTGTAAACACTTTCTTTCTCGATTATCATGATTGTTCTGGCGAACTGCCTCTAAGAGCTCTTTTTCCTCCATTTCTGCTCTCAGCCTCTCTCTTTCGCATGCTAGACGTGCTTGTTCAGCATAATGTCTCTCTATTTCTTCTTCAATTGTTCGCTGATTCCTTTGAATATCTCTTCCTTGTAACATTCTCCTTCCTTCTTCCTGATTTTCTTCACCATCTTGATTATTTTGCTCTTGAGGTTGTCCATTCCCCTGATTTCTATCATTTTGTCCATTCTGTAGAATTTCGCCATGTGGGATATAACGATCTTCAATCATTTCTCTTCTTTCGCGATATTCTCCATCCTGATTTTGTATTTCCCCTCGAGTATCTCCATTAACATTTACTACAGGCTAATTTCGCCTTATCACTCCCCTAGTTGACCTTGAACTTGACCTTGTAGTGCTTCTTGACCTTCTATTCTGTAATCTCATGTTTTCCATCCTCAATTCATGATTTTGTCTTGTCAAATTTGCACGTTCTTGTGCTTCTAATCTCCTCTCCTCGTGTATTCTTTGCCTCAATGCCTCTAACGCTTCGATTTCTTCATTTCTATGAATTACTCCTCCAACCATTTCATGGTCTCTCTCCTCTCGCCCATTGCTTCTTAACTGCTGCTCTCTTTCCACTTCATCTACAGAATCTGATCGCCAAGTATGCACACTTACTCTGTCATAATCTATAGTTCCATTTTGTGTTGGTGTGCGTTGAATTGGTTGTTGAATTTGATTTTCTCCATAATTTCTCACATCCATCCTTGGAGACTCCTCAATTTCATCTCTCCCTCTGCCAGCAAGTCTCTTACTTCTTCTTACAATTTTTGGTTGTTTTGATTTATTTCTTCTTCTAGCCATTTTTCAGTTTTAATAAGTTGTTGAAAATTATGTAAAATTCTTTACCTATTACTCCAAATTTCTTCAAATCACAATATCAATCTTCAATCAGTCCCTGTTTCTAGCGCCATTATGTAGTTGCAGGAAATCCTACGATACATCCCTCACAAGAATTCATAATATTCAACACATCTTTAAGATCAACAATCAATCTTTTTATTAATTGAGTTAGAAACTTTACAAGAAGGAAATGAAATCAAGAATATAATTGCTATTCTAGACTTTCTCTCTCCTCAAAACTTTCTCTCTAATATAAAAAGGTCTCTCCCTTCTCTTAAGCATGTTCGGCTTTTTATATAGGACATTACATAGTGGATGACAGCTAAGCTGTCCTTTATTTTCGAATCTGACTTGCGACATTCTCGCGAGTGTACAAATGTTAAATCTCGCAACACTCCTAAATCTCGCTAGGTCTTCACATCTTTCTCATGTTCAGGCTGTCGTCATCCGTTGCGTCATTTTTATTACCAATCTGCGATATTTTCGCAGTATGTCGTTCATGGATTTCGCAAGGATATTGGTGTTGCGATATTCTGATCCTACAACGACCTTACTTTTACAAGAAAAGAAGGATTTCTTTGGACATAAACAAATCACATGAAACATGAATTTGTATCTAGAAAACTCAATTAAATTAACCACAAAGGAACCTAAATGATTAATTTAATCAGAAATGCTCAACATAAGAAAACTTACGGAGCCTTACAGTACTTTCACATAGAAGTGGACCAGGGAAAGATTAAAATTGCAGACTATTCAAAGATTCATTTTATTTTTCATCAATATTTGTATAATGATATACCATAGACTTAATCTTTGCCATCAAAAGTTCATTCTATTTTTCATCAATATTTGCATAATGACATAATATACTTAACTTTTGACATATATGGGATAATCATAGTTCACGGACGTAAACACACATATCCCATAAAATTATTTGCAATGTATAAAACCAATAAAGATTAATACTGCAAAATCATCTTCCAAATAACTTAGAATTTAGATAAATAAATCTAAAAACATTGCAAGATGAAAATCGTTGGCAATATCTATGTGTAATCACAATATATGCTATTCCAAACTCTAGTTATCCTTCTTAAAAACACAAGAATAAATTCTTATAAGAAGTTTCATAGACATTATGAAAATCAAGTTTCTTTGATAACATAAAATTATTTGCAATGTATAAAACCAATAAAGATTAATACTGCAAAATCATCTTCCAAATAACTTAGAATTTAGATAAATAAATCTAAAAACATTGCAAGATGAAAATCGTTGGCAATATCTATGTGTAATCACAATATATGCTATTCCAAACTCTAGTTATCCTTCTTAAAAACACAAGAATAAATTCTTATAAGAAGTTTCATAGACATTATGAAAATCAAGTTTCTTTGATAACTTCATACCTTTGAATGGCTCCATCATAAAAGGTATCACTGATATCCTTGATTCTTTTGACCGTAGAGACTCCATGTTCATGGATTAGAACATTAACTTTTCGATCAACAATGCGGGCAAGCTGCTTAGCTTTGATGCAGTCCACGATGAGTTTCTTCTGATTCCTGATCAAGATCTTTTGATTTTCAAGGATTTTGGTCTGACCATCAATAAGCTGATTCATTTGCAGTTTAAGATTTGCAAATTTGATCCTTGAGTCATTTTGAAAAAGAATTAAATCCTTGATAGATTCATCAGTCCAAGAGTTGTACTATTTCCTTGCAATCATCTTTTTCAAGACAAGTTCTTGAACTGAATCACATCCTTTAATGTCTTCTTCCATCTCAAGATTCACCACTTCCTAAGGTCCTGAAGAGTTCTCCATTATTTATTTATTTATTAGGGATATAAAAATAATATAAAATATATATGTTTGCGAACAAGAGAAGGACACCCTTGTTATGGAAACCCTATAAACTCCCAAGCATAAAACACGGACGTTTGTGGACCATTTATGGAAGGTTAATGGATCAGAAGGGATCCAATAAAAAGGAAATACACTGTATTTTCAGATATCTCATATTTTCATAGCTCAATGATAAGAGGTTTACTTTAAATCAGAGCAAAAAAAAAAAAAAAAGATACAAAAGTTACTAGGACTCAAGATATGACTCAACATTCACAAAAGAAGAAAACAATTATTTCAAACTCAAGACAAATAATAATCTACAGTAAACTTGAGCATCTCGCAAATATCATCCTTGTAACTCTCAAGTTAGATACAAGGATGAGATTACCTAGAGCTAGGTAGCAAGGTGAGATGTAATCCCACCATGAATGTTGAGAGATGAGTTGTAAATACCATCTGAATGTTTGTGCCTTGTATTCCTTACCTTCCTTCAGTTATTTATTACTCCAGAGAAAAAAGACATAAACCTTTTTGAGTATCCATCAGAAGGATTTTTCTGAGGACTAAATCTAGGACCTCTAGAGATAGGTTCCAGAGGGTCAGAATTGAGAAAATTCCATCTCCTAGACTTAGGTCTACCAGACTTATTCTCATTAGCACTGGGAATGTGTACATTTGTAGCGCAAATATTAGCACCATTAAGAGGGACACGATTCCTGTAGCGATTTCTACAGAGGTGACTTTGGAAATCTTGTGCATGGGAATTCTGGTTTTCTGCAGGAATGAAATCCATCGTAGATATCGTCAGATTGTTCACTCTATTGATGGTAAAAAAAAAGTAGATTTTGAAGATCAGAAATCCGTTTCTTTTTAGTAAACAATGTGAATCATAATTATTTATTTTCCCGCAGAAGGAACAGGTTCATGGAAGAGAGACATCGGAAGGAACCTGTTTTAGATTCGTAGCCTTGTTAGAAGATTGCAAGTTATGTAAACATTTCTTAGCAGACTCTTTCTTTCAAGTAATTTTCTTCATGTACTGAAATCCCATATGAGAAATATAGATTGGCACAGAAGAAGGTTTACTCATTAAAACAGAGTTTTCCTTTTCCAAGGATTTTCACTGTTCCTGGGATAGAAGAAGTGATGCAACCAGTTTCTCTTTTTCAAAACGAGTGTTGTTCAGATCTGATGAATGAGTCTCGATCAAACGTTTTTCTCTAACTGAATCTTCTTTAAGAATATCTTCAAGAACACAAATCTTTTCACGCTGTAGAGTAGTTTCTTGAACAAGGTTTTCGATATTGGTAGAGAATGACTTAACGATACTGTAAAGTTCCCGTTCTCAATCAAGAGACTTCTCAAGTTCATCAATGAGCGGAGCATGTTTTTCTTCAAGAGACTTTATTTTAGAATCTTGAAAATCAATAATCTCAGCAGTTTTTTTTAAGTTCTGGTGAGTTCCATTCCAGCTTCTGACGTAGTG
Organism: Papaver armeniacum; assembly: GCA_023531295.1. Lineage (NCBI taxonomy): Eukaryota > Viridiplantae > Streptophyta > Magnoliopsida > Ranunculales > Papaveraceae > Papaver > Papaver armeniacum. The sequence continues at coordinate 196,067 of JAJJWW010019337.1, read as the reverse complement.
TCAAATGTCACATCAGATAGAATGTTATCAGACTCTGATGGCAAAAAATTTCTACCTCGGGATTCAGAAGAATCAGCTAAGGAGTTATCCTTTAAGGTGATCCCAAGACATTTGGCATAATCAAAAACTTTGGAAGACATTTTGTATGCGTAAGAATGAGACAATCTTCTGTCTACAGATTTAGATTGCTACAAACACAGACTTATGAGGTCTTAAACGTGTTTGCCTTTGATAGGGTGTAGAATACATCCTATTTATTATCTATTGTTTATGCTTTCTCTGCTATTTTTCTTGTAAATTATGTATTTTACGTTTGTTTTGAGTTTTATAGCTACTATGGAGTCGCACAGACGAAAAGAAGAAGAAATTACCCAAATTGAGTCGAAAAGGGCAAAGTTATCATTTCGCAGGCTGAACACTATCTGGAGCCCAGTCAAGGTTAAGGGGCAACTCTTTTTGGAGGAGTAATAAACATATACTAGCTGAGGTTAAGGGACAACCATCTTAGTTATCCCTTATCAAGGTGACCGGGTGTTGGATAACAAACCCAATTTATAACCCTAAAACTGAATCCAGATATTTATCTTCTCAAATAATTTTTGCACCTGAAAGAGAGAGAAGAGTTAAAAGCAGTGGCTGCTGCTATTGGGATCGAGTAACATTCCGAGAAATTGAGGGATTTAATGGCAGAATGAAGAAGAAGAGAGATGAGCACATGAAGTTATCTTTGTTAAGCCACAGATGGAGGAGAGTATCGAGATCGATTGGAAAAGAAGAAGACTGAATTGAAGCTGTTAGTTCATGAGAGATGGATACGAAATCGACAGTAAGGGTTTGGTTGAAGATCGACAGAGGCGAGATGATGGAGATCGGAAAGAGGAGATAAAATCGGAGGGTTCTAAGATGAACTCAGGTGGGAAATTTGCTGCCAAGAACAAGGTGGTGATTGAATCGGTAAATTGAATGGGTTCAACTCGGATTGAGGGTTGATTTGAGCTTTCTGAGAAGAATAAAAGATGGGTTTTGTTAGGATTAGAAGGAGTGCAATTTAAGCTCAGAGTTTGGGGGATCTGGTGCTGTTTGAGCCAAGATGGTGATGCTGTGATGTCGAGAAGAAGGATGATGGGTTCTGTTAGTCGATTGAAGAACACAGAGAAGAAATGGAAGTAGCTGTTGTTGAATGAAGGCATCTGAGGTTCGAGAAATCAGAGTGGCAGAGATGTTATTGATGTCGCGATTGGGGTTTCTTTGGTGGTGGATTGAAAGAATTGATAGAGATTGAGAGTGGGTTTGGTTCCGGAGAGAGCGTCTCTCCCATTGATCGGTGGTGACAAATAAGGGGATGATGATGCGAAGTTGATCTGTATGATGTTGTTGAACTCTCAACTAGATGTATGTGTAGGATTGTTACGGGAATTGGCTTTGAACTCGGCTGAGGAAATGCCCAGAAATAAACAGAACTCTGTCGGATTTCCATACCGGCGAGTCAACTCGGCGATGACCGATCCAGACGATTCAACCCAGCCCAGTTAGACCAGTTAGCCGAGTAAGATGCTGACTCGGTGGCTGAGTCACTCCTTTGCCTTGACCCATTGACTAACGAAGACCGTCAGTTTGACCGTTAACTTTGACGGCACCTGAACAGAATATTCTTTTGACTGAACAAAATCTCAGGCGACCGGCGGCGACTATTCCGGCTATAATACCAGCTTTCCGGCGACCAAAATTACAGATTTTTTTTGTGTGGATTCTTCTCATGGGTGTGAAGACTTGGACTTGGAATTGGATGGAGAATTTGGCTCAAATTTGGAAAGAGAAGATGGAAGATTAAGAAAGACTTGAAATTGGAAATTGAATTATTAAAGGAAAGGGATTCTATTCCTTGGAAGATTTGGAGAACATTGAAGCCTATAAGTAGAGAAGTACTCTACACATCTTTATATATCTCTTTACACACCTCTCTACACACACAACACTTGTGTTTTTGCTTGCTTTTCTAAAATTATTCTTCTTAATTATTTGTGTGAATTTCAAAAGCATGAGTAGCTAATTTTCTTATTGATTGAGGATGAATTCCTAGTTCTTAATATATGGTTTGAGTTTTGTTTCAATTCTATCTTGAAGTTTTTCACATGATTATCGTTTGTTTTTACTAATAGGAATGATCTTAAAGACATTCATGATTGATCGATAGATTGTTTGGGTGGCCAACTAAATTGATTTGTTAATTTGATCTAAAGCTAGTGAAAGTTAGGGGATAAGTAATCGTTTCTTGACTCTTTACATAAGTAGCAAACACGAGACCTTGCGGAGGGATTCCGTGGAGCAATTGTGTGTGAGAACAACGTTAGCAAGTAGACCTTGATCTAAGAGTCTAACTACTAATATCAACCTAATAAGTTCATAAATCTTAATGCGTTTATTTAAATTACATCTTGAGTGATCTACTTCTAGGTGGTTTGGTAAATAGAATCCGGTAGTCGAGAACTTCCGTGTCCGGTGATACAAGGGATGTAGGGGTTTAGCACTGATCTAGCTGCTTTACCTACGGTTGGTGATAATCTGTGAATAATAACATGTGGATGAAAAACATAACTTGATTCATTGTTTTGCAACGAAGAATGATTCCTTGATCTTGTCTCTCTTATTGATTTCAACTTTATCTTTTAATTGCTTTGTTTATTTTCTTTTGCTTTTTACACCTCCTTTTTGTGACAATTTTTACAACTAGAATCTCTTGCTCCTCGTGGGAACGAACTTGACTTCCATTATATTATTTTTAATTGAGTGGAAATATTAATTAATTTGATTGCACCTACGACACGCATCAAATTTTGGCGCCGCTGCCGGGGAGCAGTGGACGATTTTAGTTGTTTTTATTTTTCTTTTTGCTTTATTCTTGCTTTGTTAGATTCTATATCGTATCTAACTTAAGTTTTTGAGAATCTTATTTCAGGTATCGGTTTTCCATGTATGGTGGACAAGAGCAAGCATATTACAACAATCAATACGGTTTTCAACCTCAACATTATGACAACTTCCAACCATCCTTAGGATACAATCAAAACCAATATTTTGGCTATGATAAATTTCCTACAGAACCTTATGGATATTCTCATACATATCAACAACCTTATGACGGGTATGTAAGTGGACAAACACACGGATGGAAGGATAGTTATGCATCTAACAATTTGTTTTCTAGTAATGTGCAGACAGAGAATTTGGAATATACTCCTCTTCATCGTGTTTTTCCTTCACTTTTTCCAAAAGAGGAGATACAGTCTAGAAACTCTATCAACGGTGGTAAGCGTGTGAACGTCAGGAAACTTGCACAGAAATTATACAAATTGGGACTCGGAAGAGCTTGTCGCAGAAATTAGTAGGACTATTCATATGGAACTTAAACGACGTCGGGATAAAGGTTATGAAACCGATGAAGATTCTTATTATGGTGAGTCTGAAAATGAAGATGATTGTGTTGAAAAGGACCAACCTTTGGATACTTTTGATGACGATAGTGTAGCTTACTCGAGCCTTGATCTTAGTAATGATCAAACACCTATTCAAAAGGTAGAGCTTGAGGAAGATGCAATTAGTGCTTGGAAAAAATTCCTTAGGGAAAGATATGAGTCCGCGGAAGTGTATGAGCGTTGCAAAAATGAGGAAGTTATTCCAACTCCGGATCATAATAACGATCCTTCACCTATTCAAAAGGAGGAGATTGGGTGTGACTTACCTATTGTTATAAACGATGTAACACCCGCACATGAAGATCTTACAATCTATACCGATGAAAATCATTTTAGTGAATGGCCCGATTCCGATGATGAGAATGTTGAAGAGATGATACTAGAGGATGAAACCAAATTGATTGATTTTGTGGAAGACCCAATTGAACTAGCCAATGATTTTAATGATGCCAAAACTTTGGTTAAGGTAGAAAACGACGAAGAATGGTTGCAAGGTTTAATAGAGGACCACAATATACAAGAGGTAAGTAATTCACTTGAATTTTTTAAGGATGAAGAGGATTCTATAATACAAGAAATTGTGCAAGGTTTGTCTAATCCTTTGCATATTGATTCTTCTCCGTTACCTCTTATTGGTTTGAATGTATGTGCTTCAAAAGTATTTTTGGATGATTTTGTTTCTAGATATCCACCATTGGAAACACTTGACTCTAACACCATGCAGGTTTGCCAAGAGGAACACATGGAAATTCCCAAATTCTATGTTCTTTATACACTTCCGAGTGTGGACGAGAATAAGTGTGGGGGAAATTTCTATCGAGCGATAATTTCACTATTGTTTTCTTGTGCTAATATTTGTATGGAGTTATTGTTTGCAAAACAGGTATTATGGTTGGATCCCCAAATTTTCCGATTGTTAGTATATGGGGAATGAATTTTACAAGAGCTAAGTTGGGCCGTCGACTTTAAAACAAGCGCTTCATGGGAGGCAACCCATAGGTTTTGTATTTCTTATCCTTTTGCTTTTTATTTGTGTTATTTCTTTTTCTTGTTCCTTATCATGTTAAAATTTCCCACCTTAACTTTACTAGGAGGATTCAATTACATTGAGGACAATGTAAGGTTTAAGTGTGGGGGAGTGGTTAAGCATGTATTTTAAAAAAATTACAAAAAAATTTAAAATTTTTTTAAAAAAAAAAAAAAAAAAGTTTTACATAAAACCTCCAACTTTTAGAGATTTTAGAGTCACTAGCATACTTCTAGGTATGTTTACATAGAGATTTTGACCGACATAATTGAACTTGGAAATGTTAGAGAACTACATTCGGATTTCTTGCTTGTTTGAGTGTTAAATAATGGATTTAATCATGCCGGTGATGCGAATTTGGTGCAGGGAGAAATGCGTTATTAGAGTTGTTGATCAATCGTTAGTGGAGACTACCCGTATTCATATCATGTGAGGCACCGACCAGAAATTTTTCCATTTACTAAAGAGCTTTCTTTTGAGTGTGTGTCACCGTACGTTAATTCCGGGTAGAATGGTGAGCTACCCAACCTCCCACCAATAGAAGCACTACTCTTTGATCTCTTGAGTGCTAATTTTGTCAATCATAAGGGTGACGTCTATAGATGAAAGCCTCCTTCTTGTAGTTCGATTTGCAGTTAGCACCACTCTCTCTCGCAACAACAACGGGTCCATAGAAACACCATCATCATCAACAAGGAGCGACATCAAAATCTACAAGGAAAGTTGGAAAAGTTCAAGGTTTACAAGCAACGGAACGAGAAAAAGAGCAAATTTCAAATATAAGTAAAAGCAACATACAAAGAGCAGATTTTACATATATGTTGAGGACTTACAATACAATGAGGTAATTTTATATTCAAGTATGAAGACTTATTCATAAAAGCGAAGAAAATAAAAAGGTGAGAATTTTTGAAGTTTATGATTTCAAGACGATACAAGTTGTGAAGAATCAAGCGGTAAAATACTTCTCCCACGGCCATGGTTGTATTTAATTTCTCTTGTTTCAAAAAAAAAAAAAAAAAAAAAAAAATGTTTTGTTAATAAGCCGTGGGGAAGGAAAATCTATAAGGAAGTTTCAAGCGACAAGGATTCAAGGTAAAGGTTACAAATTGTTATGGATTTATGAAATTCGAGAGTTTATCACCAATAGTTGAAACCGAAGACGAAGACCAAGAAGTTAAAGACGAGGAGCGGAAGACGTTTCTATTGGATGCCGTGAGAGTGGTGTTATTATAATTAGCGATCGGATGTGAAGGTGAGTAAGTAATCTCATCCTTGATAATAATGGTTGATTTCCTTTCTTAGAGATCGTCAGAAAAAAATGGTTTTTCAAAATGATTAAAAGATGTGTTTTTTAAAAAATATTTCGGAAGTTTTCCTTCCCACCATTCAACGTGTTGCAGGAATTCTCTCTTCATTCCTACCTGCACACATGTGAGACCCATAAAAAGCCGTCTTTTTGAGTGCAATTATCATAAAATCCTTTTTGGTGAGGCAGAAGTCGAGGCGAAATGCTTATTGATCGTTTCTCAAACACGCGTTCTCTCATTATGGTGTGGTTATTTCTCACTCAACATTTAAGAATGAGAATATGTTCTTTAGTATTTCTAACTTCTTATTACTAGCATGCGAAACTCTATGTCCTCATAGCTCTTTGGATGCTTGGGACGCTGGCGCTTTGAAGTTGTAAGTTTTAGTTTGATTTGCTCGAGGACTAGCAAAGTCTAAGTGTGGGGGAATTTGATAGGGTGTAGAATACATCCTATTTATTATCTATTGTTTATGCTTTCTCTGCTATTTTTCTTGTAAATTATGTATTTTACGTTTGTTTTGAGTTTTATAGCTACTATGGAGTCGCATTTAAAAAGAAGAAGAAATTACCCAAATTGAGTCGAAAAGGGCAAAGTTATCATTTCGCAGGCTGAACACTATCTGGAGCCCAGTCAAGGTTAAGGGGCAACTCTTTTTGGAGGAGTAATAAACATATACTAGCTGAGGTTAAGGGACAACCATCTTAGTTATCCCTTATCAAGGTGACCGGGTGTTGGATAACAAACCCAATTTATAACCCTAAAACTGAATCCAGATATTTATCTTCTCAAATAATTTTTGCACCCGAAAGAGAGAGAAGAGTTAAAAGCAAAGTGGTTGCTTGCTATTGGGATCGAGTAACATTCCGAGAAATTGAGGGATTTAATGGCGAATGAAGAAGAAGAGAGATGAGCACATGAAGTTATCTTTGTTAAGCCACAGATGGAGGAGAGTATCGAGATCGATTGGAAAAGAAGAAGACTGAATTGAAGCTGTTAGTTCATGAGAGATGGATACGAAATCGACAGTAAGGGTTTGGTTGAAGATCGACAGAGGCGAGATGATGGAGATCGGAAAGAGGAGATAAAATCTGAGGGTTCTAAGATGAACTCAGGTGGGAAATTTGCTGCCAAGAACAAGGTGGTGATTGAATCGGTAAATTGAATGGGTTCAACTCGGATTGAGGGTTGATTTGAGCTTTCTGAGAAGAATAAAAGATGGGTTTTGTTAGGATTAGAAGGAGTGCAATTTAAGCTCAGAGTTTGGGGGATCTGGTGTTGTTTGAGCCAAGATGGTGATGCTGTGATGTCGAGAAGAAGGATGATGGGTTCTGTTAGTCGATTGAAGAACACAGAGAAGAAATGGAAGTAGCTGTTGTTGAATGAAGGCATCTGAGGTTCGAGAAATCAGAGTGGCAGAGATGTTATTGATGTCGCGATTGGGGTTTGCTGGTGGTGGATTGAAAGAATTGATAGAGATTGAGAGTGGGTTTGGTTCCAGAGAGCGTCTACTGCCATTGATCGGTGGTGACAAATAAGGGGATGATGATGCGAAGTTGATCCTGTATGATGTTGTTGAACTCTCAACTAGATGTATGTGTAGGATTGTTACAGGGAATTGGCCTGAACTCGGCTACGAGGAAATGCCCGAAATAAATGCGAACTCTGTCGGATTTCCATACCGGCGAGTCAACTCGGCGATGACCGATCCAGACGATTCAACCCAGCCCAGTTAGACCAGTTAGCCGAGTAAGATGCTGACTCGGTGGCTGAGTCACTCCTTTGCCTTGACCCATTGACTAACGAAGACCGTCAGTTTGACCGTTAACTTTGACGGCACTGAGACGGAATATTCTTTTGATCGAACAAAATCTCGGGCGGCCGTGGCGACTATTCCGGCCATAATACCAGCTTTCCGGCGACCAAAATTACAGATTTTTTTTGTGTGGATTCTTCTCATGGGTGTGAAGACTTGGACTTGGAATTGGATGGAGAATTTGGCTCAAATTTGGAAAGAGAAGATGGAAGATTAAGAAAGACTTGAAATTGGAAATTGAATTATTAAAGGAAAGGGATTCTATTCCTTGGAAGATTTGGAGAACATTGAAGCCTATAAGTAGAGAAGTACTCTACACATCTTTATATATCTCTTTACACACCTCTACACACACAACACTTGTGTTTTTGCTTGCTTTTCTAAAATTATTCTTCTTAATTATTTGTGTGAATTTCAAAAGCATGAGTAGCTAATTTTCTTATTGATTGAGGATGAATTCCTAGTTCTTAATATATGGTTTGAGTTTTGTTTCAATTCTATCTTGAAGTTTTTCACATGATTATCGTTTGTTTTTACTAATAGGAATGATCTTAAAGACATTCATGATTGATCGATAGATTGTTTGGGTGGCCAACTAAATTGATTTGTTAATTTGATCTAAATCTAGTGAAAGTTAGGGGATAAGTAATCGTTTCTTGACTCTTTACATAAGTAGCAAACACGAGACCTTGCGGAGGGATTCCGTGGAGCAATTGTGTGTGAGAACAACGTTAGCAAGTAGACCTTGATCTAAGAGTCTAACTACTAATATCAACCTAATAAGTTCATAAATCTTAATGCGTTTATTTAAATTACATCTTGAGTGATCTACTTCTAGGTGGTTTGGTAAATAGAATCCGGTAGTCGAGAACTTCCGTGTCCGGTGATACAAGGGATGTAGGGGTTTAGCACTGATCTAGCTGCTTTACCTACGGTTGGTGATAATCTGTGAATAATAACATGTGGATGAAAAACATAACTTGATTCATTGTTTTGCAACGAAGAATGATTCCTTGATCTTGTCTCTCTTATTGATTTCAACTTTATCTTTTAATTGCTTTGTTTATTTTCTTTTGCTTTTTACACCTCCTTTTTGTGACAATTTTTACAACTAGAATCTCTTGCTCCTCGTGGGAACGAACTTGACTTCCATTATATTATTTTTAATTGAGTGGAAATATTAATTAATTTGATTGCACCTACGACACGCATCAGCCTTCTCTGATACCAATTGAAAAAGAAGGGGTCTAACAACCACACCCAATATTTCGTTTAGGAAATCTGTATGGAATAACGCCAATGTATTTCCAAAAGAATCAACTAGACAGTCAGACTCAATCACGGAAAATACATCCAAGAGTTATATCTCTGTTTCTCAATGTAATCAGCAAATCAAACAGATAAAATCCGCGAGCCTGATTATTATGAGAAACAACTTGAACGGTACCAAAGACCAATGTTCAAGTGTCAATCAATTTATGTCAACAACCAAAGGTTGGATTATATAATTGATTGAACTACGCATAACCTGTGATATTTCAATTATATAGAAAATATAATGCGGAAAAGAAATAACACAGACACCAAAAAATTTGTTTACGAGGAAACCGCAAATGAAGAAAAACCCCGGGACCTAGTCCAGATTTGAACACCACACTCTATTAAGCCGCTACAGACTCTAGCCTACTACAACTTAACTTCAGATTGGAATGTATTTGAGCCCTAACCAATCTCACACTGATCGAGGTACAATCGCGTTCCTTACGCCTCTGAATCCCAACAGGACTCCACGCACTTGATTCCCTTAGCTGATCTCACCCACAACTAAGAGTTTCTACGACCCAAAGTCGAAGACTTAATAAACAAATCTGTCTCACACAGAAAAGTCTATTGAATAGATAAATCTGTCTCCCATAGAAATACCTACGAGTTTTTGTTCCATCTTTTGATAAATCTAGGTGAACAGGAACCAATTGATACACCAAACTTATATTCCCGAAGAATAGCCTAGTAATATCAATCACCTCACAATAACTTAACCATATGGTAGCGGAACAAGATATTGTGGAATCACAAAGAATGAGACGAAGAGCTTTGTGATTACTTTTTATCTTACCTATCGGAGATTAAATCTCGAGCAAATCTTAGAGAATATAATACTCAATACGATAAAACAAAGTAAGATCAGAACACGCAACTACAGAGAAAATAGTTGGGTCTGGCTTCAGAATCCCAATGAAGTCTTTAAGTCGTTAACCTATAATGGTTTTAGGAAAAACCTAGGTTAAAGGAGAATCGAATCTAATCGCAACTAGTATTACACAGGAGGTTGATAAGTGCATATTTCACATATATTTGGTGTCAATTCCATGCTAGTATTTGTTGGTTTTCTTGCAAATTATTGTATATTACTCTTGTTTTCTCTTATTTATGTTTTGCTAGGTGAATCATCCAAAAGAAGTGAATATGCACTTAATTGTGCAAAGAAAGAAGTTATCCGCAAGCGGAGAAGGGCCAAAGACCAAGTGAAACTCATCCAAATCGAGGAGTTCTTGATATCATCGTGAAGAGGACGAAAAGACGAAGCCGATGGCGAAAGAACGAAGTCATTCTAAGTTCGTATGAAGAAATTATGAGAAAAATAACAACTTAGAAGATTACATGGGCAAAATGGTCATTTTAAAGGTCAAGTGCTATTGGCACCCCTACTGTACGTTAAGGGACATTCATTCTGTTAAGGGGTGGACTGTTTCAAGGGAACCACTAAAGACAGTCATAACAATGAATGGGGGAGGCTGGAATTCAAATAGTGTTAAAGGCACTCGGCCCGATTACTCGAGCTGCCACCATTATATTCATCCTTATTATTCAGTTCACTTCCTTCACGAGAGAACTCGAGTCTTCCATGGAAGCCGAGATTGATGAAGGTTGAGCTCGACAACGAATGATGCTACTGATGATCGAGTTATAGGCTGTAATGCAGATAAGCTTGGCAATGGAAGAAATCTGTGATCGATGTAGCTGCCATTATCGGCAGTACACCATGGCAGTGTTGCTGATAGTGCTACAATGGTGATCAAGTAGAGAAATCCAGAGTCTGAAAAGGCAATGGTTGCCAGTGATCAACGGAGATTCAGGCAACGGCAGACAAAAAGGAAGCTGGTAGCTGTACGACAGAGTTGATGACGTTGTGCTGCTGTGAGCTTGGCATGACATGCAGAGAGGATGGATTGAGAACTGTCGAGTTTATATGGAACCAGGGAGTATTGGCTGATGGTTTGTCGAGGAGGACAACGTTGTAATGATGAAGAAGGAGAATAATTCAAGCTCGAGATGAGCAATGGAGCTGCTACGATTAACAGCTGAAAGAGATGGGTTCGCTGCCATTGAAGTTGTAGCTAGGTTTGTTTGAGGGATGGATAAAAGCACTCGAGTTTAGCGATGAAATGCAAAAGCAGTCGATAATGATGATAGCAGCAATCGATGGGAGTGAGATGATGCAGTTCGAGGTAACGGTGATGATCACCGATGTTAAATGGACTTACGGGCTGGTGGTCTGTGGTGATGATTTAGTGGATTGGCTGACGAGATGGAGTTATATTGAGAAGACTCAGGAAGAAGCTCGATGGATGGAGGAGAGTTTCATGGGATATGAAGATTGGTGGTGACTGAGTTTGGTTGTTTCTCGAGTGGTGGTTCTTTCCAGTAATGGTGAAGATGGCTTCCAGCGAACTCGAGTTAGTTTGGCATTGGAAGAGGGTGCTTTGGCAGAGAACGTTGGAGTTGGGTTATTTGTGGCTGTCATGAGTTCGGAGTTGGATGAAGATTTCAATTGTGAGTTCCTACCGTGATGGGTTAGTTTTGATTACTCCCACCGGCGGTCTTTGATATAGTTTGAGCCGGAATCGAGTTAAGTGTAACTCGGAACTGTTTTATGCCGAGAAAACAGGGGATAAAGAACTTTGTTGCTTTGCGTGATTGTTGTGGACTTTGTAGAAGATTTAAGAGAAGATTTCCGCGTCGAAGATAAACTAGAATCATTGGTACGCGGTTGTAGAGATTGGGTAATCCTTGGAAGTCGAAACTTGTGCGAGAATCAAGAAGAAGAGAAGTTTTGATAGGTTTGAAGAGCTGAAAAACAGGCACGAGGTGATGCTTTTGCCGTTGATTTATGAGATGAATGGTGGAGATTTCAACGCATTTTAGGGTTTGAGTCGGCTAAGGAAAGGTGGATGATTATCAGATTCGAAATTTCAGCTACAAAAGGCTATAAATAGAGGCTCGAATCACCATACAAAAACATCTCCTCAACCCGAGTTCATACACACAACCCGTTCGTTAAACAAATTCTGAAAGAGAAAAGAGGTGTTCTACATCAAAAGAAGAGAAGAAGCTAGGAGCAAGGAATTAGGGTTTACCCCTTAGGGGGAAACCTTGGTATTTTGTAACGTATTTTCTCCTCATATTTCATATATTTTTCATGGGTTTTAGTAAACTCATGTGTAACTAATTTCTATTGATTAAGGATGAATTCAATGTTCTAGCGTGAAGCTCTATTATTATACAAGTTTGTTCGGAGTTTTAATCACATCATCGTTTGTCTTCACTATTTGATCTTTATGAGTGATTCTTAGATTGATTTGGGATGCATACTAGATTAGTCTATTAATTGTTCTATTGCTAGTATTGGGTTAGGAGATAAGTAATCGTCGAATAATTCATGCACAAGTAGAAATCGCAAGACCTTGCAGAGGGATTCTGTGGAGCGATTGCGGGTGAATACAACACCAGCAAGTGGACCTTGAGCTAAGAGTTTAACTACTGGGATCAACCTAATTCACAAAGCCTAAGCGTTCGATCGGATTACACCTTGAGTGAGCTACTACTTGGTGGTTCGGTTGGATAGAATCTGATATTGGAGAGCTTCCGTATCCGTGGTACAAGGAGTTTTGGGGATAGCACTGAGCTAGCTGCTTTCCTACGGTTGGTGATGAATGGTTCTAACGAAGATAGATAAGTATACTAATCCAGTTATCGCTTGGTAACGGCGAAGGATTCCTTGATCATATCTTTCTTTTATTTGTTATTCTTTTTATTTCACTTTAAAACAATCCCCCTTGTCTTTTATTATTTTGCTATCTAAATAACATATCAATTACACAGCTCTCTGTGGGAACGATCCTTACTACCGCTATATTATTTATTTAATTAGTGGGAAATATCTTGATTAATTTGTTGCACTTACGACACGCATCAAATTTTGGCGCCGCTGCCGGGGGGCGGTTGTTAATTGATTTGTTATTTGTTTAGCTTGTTTTTGTTTTTAAATTTTTTCTTGTGTTCTTGTGAGTCGTCATGCTTCCTTATGGACATAACATGTACGGAGCACAAGACCAATCATCATATTATTGTGGTAATCAATTTGGATTTCAACCTCATTCATATAACAACTACCAACCATACCCTATGGAGCCTTATGGATACTCTCATACATATCAACAACCTTATGACGGGTACGTAAGTGAGCAATCAAAGGGATGGGAGGATAGTTATGCTTCTGATCAGTTAGTTTTTAGTAATGTGCAGATGACAGAGAGTGTGGAAAGACCTACTCCTCTTTATCATGTTCTTTCGTCATTTATGTCAAAAGAAGAGATACAGTCTGAAAATTCCATCGTGAATAATGGCGGAAAACATACTAATATTAGAAAACTTTCAAAGAAATATGATCAGTTAGAAGAAGCTGGAGCATCAGAAAAGACTCTCGAAGAAATTAACAAGGTAATACGAACGGAACTTCAACGTCGTTGGGATATTGAAGATTATGAGGTTGACGAAGACTCTGATGAAGATGAGCAACCTTTGGAAAATCCTTGCAATAATGGTAATGTTATTTCAACTCCGGATCATAATAACGATCACTCGCCTATTCAAAAGGAGGAGAACGAATATGACATAACCGTTGTTATAAATGGTGTAACGTACTCAAACAATGATTTTAGGATTTGCACCAATGAACTAGACTTTCTAGGAGATGATTTTGATTCTGATGACGAGGTTGTTGAAGAGATAGAGATTGAGAATGAAATCAAATTGGTTGAAGTTGTGGAAGACCCAATTGAGCTAGCCAAGGATTATAATGATGCTGAGATTTTAATTGAAGCAGAAACTGACGAAGATTGGATAAATAGTTTGATAGAGGACCACGATACAAACGAGGTAAATAATTCATTGCAATTCTTTAAGAATGATGAGGATCCTGTAATACAAGAGATTGTGGAAGGTTTGTCTAATCCTTTGCATATTTCTAAATCTTTTGATCAACATCACTTAGGATTGAGTATTTGTGCTTCCAAAATTATTAAGGATTATTTTACTTCTAATTATCTACCACTTGATGTGTTTGATTCTAGCATAATGAAGGTTCAACAAGAAGAACCAATAGAAGTTCCCTTATTTTATGTTCTTTATCCATTTTCGAGTGTAGAAAGGACTAAGTGTGGGGGAAGCTTTCAAGCTATAACAATTTCATTATTTATATGTTATGCTAATCATTGTGTGAAGTTGTTACTAGAATTGCAGATTGTTTTCTGGGCAGACTACCAGATTTTCAGATTGTTGGTTTACGGACGATAACCATAGGGTCAGGCTGAGGACGTTAAACTAAGCGCTGCATGGGAGGCAACCCATAGGTTTTGTATTTTCTATCCTTTTTGTTTTTAGTTTTCTTATTTTGCATATCATATTAGGATTTTCCACCTTGACTTTACTTAGGATTTAGTCAATTACATTGAGGACAATGTAAAGTTTAAGTGTGGGGAGTGTTTGGATATTTTGCATATAGAGTTTTTAGCCTTTTTGAGTCGATTTTTTCAAATTTTTGCATAAAACCTTCAACTTGTAGAGATTTTAGAGTCACTAGCATACTTCTAGGTATGTTTACATAGAGAATTCTGACCGACATAACTGAACTTGGAAGTGTTAGGGAACTACATTCGGATTTCTTACGAATTGGAGTGTTAAATAATGGATTTAATCATGCCGGTGATGCAAATTAGGAGCAGAGAGAAATGCATTATTAGAGTTGCTGATCAATCATTAGTGGAGACTACCTATTTTCAAATCAACAGAGGCACCAGACCAAATTTCTTTGTAGCTGACTAAAGAGCTTTCTTTTGAGTGTGTGTCACCGTACGTTAATTCCGGGTAGAATGGTGAGCTACCCAACTTCACACTATTTTCAGCACTATTTTTGATCTCTTGAGTGCTAATTTTGTCAATCATGAGGGTGACGTCTATAGATGAAAACCACCTTCTTGTAGTTTGATTTGCAGTTAGCACCATTCTCTCTCTCGCCAACAACAGATCCATAGAAACACCATCATCATCAACAAGTGGAGCGATATCAAAATCTACAAGGAAAGTTGAAGACGTTTGAGGTTTACAAGCAACAATACAAGGAAGAGAAAATTTCATATCCAAGTAAGCAACATACAATGAGCAGATTTTTATATACATGTTGAAGACTTACTCATAAAGGGAGGAATTCCATATCCAAGTTGAAGACTTATTTACAAGAGCGAAGAAAATCAAAAGATGAGAGTTATTGAAGTTTATGATACAAAGACAATACAAGTTGTGAAGATCAAAGTGGTAAAGTACTTCTTTCATGGCCATGTTATTTTAATTTCGTTATTTTTGTAGTTGCAATCTTTTTGTTAAAAAAAAAAAGAAAAAAAAAATACTAAAAAAAAAAAATATATAGAAAAAGACAAAAGAAAAAAAAAAAGAAAAAAAAAATACAAAAAGATTTGCATTTAGGTTGTTATTTGTTCGATAAGGCCATAGGGAAGAAAAATATATAAAGAAGTTTCAAGCAACAAGGAAATAGAGGAAAAGAGTTACAAATTTTCAAGGATCTACGAAGTTCAAGAGTTTATCATCAACAGTTGAAGACCGAAGACGAAGACCAAGAAGATGAAGAAGACGAGCCGAAGGAAGACGTTTCTATTGGATGTTGTGAGAGTGGTGCTTTCATCATTGCAATCAGATATGAAGGTGGTAAGTACTCTCATCCTCGCAATAATGGTTGATTTCCTTTCTTAGAGATCATCAGAAAAATATCTTTATTTTCCACGATTTTGTGGAGTCTCCAGAAATATTTCGGAAGGTTTCCTTCCCACCATTCAACGTGTGTAGGATTTCTGTCTTCATTTCTACTGCACACATGTGAGACCCATAAAAAAAGTTGTCTTATTGAGTGCACATAGACCCAAACACGCGTTCTCTCATAAAAAGAATGAGAATATGTTCTGTCTTATTGAGTGCAATTATCATAAAATCCTTTTAAGTGAGGCATCCTCGGAAGTTGTAGTCTAGTTTAGTTTGCTCGAGGACTAGAAAAACTGGTAATTTGGGGTATGGATGAGGAATGAATCTTTCATTGATGCTTGTAGATTCGAGAGATCTCAAACCAAGAAATGGCACGACTTGTTTGGTTCTCTCATTATGGTGTGGTTATTTCTCACTCAACATTTAAGAATGAGAATATGTTCCTTGGTATTTCTAACTTCTTATTACTAGCATGCGAAACTCTATGTCCTCATAGCTCTTTGGATGCTTGGGAAGCTGGAATGCTTTGAAGTTGGAGCAAGGTTTTGTGGGTATATCTCTAGTAAACCCTCACGAGACTATAACCACGCCTATCGTCCACTAGGGACACCTAGGGTTTAAAGGCTTGTTATATTCCGCTAAAAACCCTAATTTTGGCTTTCAAAGCCGTATCCTCGGCGACACGGAGTTGTTGTAGTCTAGTTTAGTTTGCTCGAGGACTAGCAAAAAGGCAAGTGTGGGGGAATTTGATAAGTGCATATTTCACATATATTTGGTGTCAATTCCATGCTACATGCTCCAACCTCAGAATTTCATGTATTCACGAGAGAATGGGATTGTTGCTACATGCTCCATTCTTGATGAATTAAGTGAGTATCCGTCACTTATAAACGGTTTTATCTTTTACAAGATGTCGGCCATGATTTTTTGGTTACTTACAAATTTAACCTTAAACGAAAATCCACCATCAACATTAAGTGAGACATTATTGTGTGGTAGGTATGAGATGGTGACATACATACGTGAGAAAGGGTGATGGGATCTTACCTGAGTGTTGGTCGACCGCTAGTTTCCCACTTGGGAATCCTTTGGTGGGGGTTTCTTTCTTTGGGTATTTGAATCAAAAGAGGAAACCAAATAAGGAGGAATCCTTCTTCTATTGGGATTCTTCTAATTTTTTGTT
Source organism: Papaver armeniacum (assembly GCA_023531295.1). Classification (NCBI taxonomy): domain Eukaryota; kingdom Viridiplantae; phylum Streptophyta; class Magnoliopsida; order Ranunculales; family Papaveraceae; genus Papaver; species Papaver armeniacum. The sequence goes on along the minus strand of JAJJWW010019337.1, from coordinate 179,146 downwards.
AAAAGAGACAAAACCCTTTCTTTCTCACGAGCTTTTTTATTGTTGAAGCAGCTCCTGCCTTCACCTTCAATTCTTCTTACGGGTAACTATCGAAATGACCTTGTCAAGATTGCTATAAGATCGCGTAAGGGTGAAGTTCTTCCTCCGGGCTCAGTATTCCTCGGATCACTTTATTCTCATTCGACGCTTTAGCAATGGATATGCATGTTTCTAATGGGTACAGAAGGTGAGTCGACATTCACTTCGCTTTTCTTCTCAGCGCTCTTATGGGAACATTTCAAAAGTTACGCTCCTATTCCCGGAAATTCGCTCAATGACTTGCTCTTTGGAATAGAAGCTGGCCCCAAGAGACTTGTGGACGTATTTGACAATGTGTCTTCCGTAGATTTTCGTCCATGGGGCCACCACCATTCCATTGTTCAAGAGACTTGCTACCACTTCGACTTGCGGACGTTGTGTTGGGTACACACATGTGAGACCCATAAAAAAGCTGTCTTATTGAGTGCAATTATCATAAAATCCTTTTAAGTGAGGCGAAGTCGAGGCGTTGACTTCCTAACACGTTCTTGTGAAATGCTTATTGATCGCTCTCAAACACGCGTTCTCTCATTATGGTGTGGTTATTTCTCACTCAACATTTAAGAATGAGAATATGTTCCTTGGTATTTCTAACTTCTTATTACTAGCATGCGAAACTCTATGTCCTCATAGCTCTTTGGATGCTTGGGAAGCTGGAATGCTTTGAAGTTGGAGCAGTTTTGTGGGTATATCTCTAGTAAACCCTCACGAGACTATAACTCGTCCACTAGGGACACCTAGGGGTTTAAAGGCTTGTTATATTCCGCTAAAAGTAACCGTATCCTCGGCGACACGGAGTTGTTGTAGTCTAGTTTAGTTTGCTCGAGGACTAGCAAAAGGCAAGTGTGGGGGAATTTGATAAGTGCATATTTCACATATATTTGGTGTCAATTCCATGCTAGTATTTGTTGGTTTTCTTGCAAATTATTGTATATTACTCTTGTTTTCTCTTATTTATGTTTTGCTAGGTGAATTATCCAAAAGAAGTGAATATGCACTTAATTGTGCAAAGAAAGAAGTTATCCGCAAGCGGAGAAGGGCCAAAGACCAAGTGAAACTCGTCCAAATCGAGGAGTTCTTGATATCATCGTGAAGAGGACGAAAAGACGAAGCCGATGGCGAAAGAACGAAGTCATTCTAAGTTCGTATGAAGAAATTATGAGAAAAATAACAACTTAGAAGATTACATGGGCAAAATGGTCATTTTAAAGGTCAAGTGCTATTGGCACCCCTACTGTACGTTAAGGGACATTCATTCTGTTAAGGGGTGGACTGTTTCAAGGGAACCACTAAAGACAGTCATAACAATGAATGGGGGAGGCTGGAATTCAAATAGTGTTAAAGGCACTCGGCCCATTTACTCAGAGCTGCCACCATTATATTCATCCTTATTATTCAGTTCACTTCCTTCACGAGAGAACTCGAGTCTTCCATGGAAGCCGAGATTGATGAAGGTTGAGCTCGACAACGAATGATGCTACTGATGATCGAGTTATAGGCTGTAATGCAGACAAGCTTGGCAATGGAAGAAATCTGTGATCGATGTAGCTGCCATTATCGGCAGTACACCATGGAAGTGTTGCTGATAGTGCTACAATGGTGATCAAGTAGAGAAATCCAGAGTCTGAAAAGGCAATGGTTGCCAGTGATCAACGGAGATTCGAGCAACGGCGCATACAAAAGGAGGCTCGGTAGTTGTACGACAGAGTTGATGACGTTGTGCTGCTGTGCTGCTGTGAGCTTGGCATGACATGCAGAGAGGATGGATTGAGAACTGTCGAGTTTATATGGAACCAGGGAGTGTTGGCTGATGGTTTGTCGAGGAGGACAACGTTGTAATGATGAAGAAGGAGAATAATTCAAGCTCGAGATGAGCAATGGAGCTGCTACGATTAACAGCTGAAAGAGATGGGTTCGCTGCCATTGAAGTTGTAGCTAGGTTTGTTTGAGGGATGGATAAAAGCACTCGAGTTTAGTGATGAAATGCAAAAGCAGTCGATAATGATGATAGCAGCAATCGATGGGAGTGAGATGATGCAGTTCGAGGTAACGGTGATGATCACCGATGTTAAATGGACTTACGGGCTGGTGGTCTGTGGTGATGATTTAGTGGATTGGCTGACGAGATGGAGTTATATTGAGAAGACTCAGGAAGAAGCTCGATGGATGGAGGAGAGTTTCATGGGATATGAAGATTGGTGGTGACTGAGTTTGGTTGTTTCTCGAGTGGTGGTTCTTTCCAGTAATGGTGAAGATGGCTTCCAGCGAACTCGAGTTAGTTTGGCATTGGAAGAGGGTGCTTTGGCAGAGAACGTTGGAGTTGGGTTCGCTGTGGCTGTCATGAGTTCGGAGTTGGATGAAGATTTCAATTGTGAGTTCCTACCGGTGATGGGTTAGTTTTGATTACTCCCACTGGCAGTGCTGATATAGTTTGAGCCGGAATCGAGTTAAGTGTAACTCTGGAACTGTTTTATGCCGAGAAAACAGGGGATAAAGAACTTCGTTTGTGCGTGATTGTTGTGGACTTTGTAGAAGATTTAAGAGAAGATTTCCGCGTCGAAGATAAACTAGAAGCATTGGTACGCGGTTGTAGAGATTGGGTAATCCTTGGAAGTCGAAACTTGTGCGAGAATCAAGAAGAAGAGAAGTTTTGATAGGTTTGAAGAGCTGAAAAACAGGCACGAGGTGATGCTTTTGCCGTTGATTTATGAGATGAATGGTGGAGATTTCAACGCATTTTAGGGTTTGAGTCGGCTAAGGAAAGGTGGATGATTATCAGATTCGAAATTTCAGCTACAAAAGGCTATAAATAGAGGCTCGAATCACCATACAAAAACATCTCCTCAACCCGAGTTCATACACACAACCTGTTCGACAGAATTCCTGAAAGAGAAAAGAGGTGTTCTACATCAAAAGAAGAGAAGAAGCTAGGAGCAAGGAATTAGGGTTTACCCCTTAGGGGGAAACCTTGGTATTTTGTAACGTATTTTCTCCTCATATTTCATATATTTTTCATGGGTTTTAGTAAACTCATGTGTAACTAATTTCTATTGATTAAGGATGAATTCAATGTTCTAGCGTGAAGCTCTATTATTATACAAGTTTGTTCGGAGTTTTAATCACATCATCGTTTGTCTTCACTATTTGATCTTTATGAGTGATTCTTAGATTGATTTGGGATGCATACTAGATTAGTCTATTAATTGTTCTATTGCTAGTATTGGGTTAGGAGATAAGTAATCGTCGAATAATTCATGCACAAGTAGAAATCGCAAGACCTTGCAGAGGGATTATGTGGAGCGATTGCGGGTGAATACAACACCAGCAAGTGGACCTTGAGCTAAGAGTTTAACTACTGGGATCAACCTAATTCACAAAGCCTAAGCGTTCGATCGGATTACACCTTGAGTGAGCTACTACTTGGTGGTTCGGTTGGATAGAATCTGATATTGGAGAGCTTCCGTATCCGTGGTACAAGGAGTTTTGGGGATAGCACTGAGCTAGCTGCTTTCCTACGGTTGGTGATGAATGGTTCTAACGAAGATAGATAAGTATACTAATCCAGTTATCGCTTGGTAACGGCGAAGGATTCCTTGATCATATCTTTCTTTTATTTGTTATTCTTTTTATTTCACTTTAAAACAATCCCCCTTGTCTTTTATTATTTTGCTATCTAAATAACATATCAATTACACAGCTCTCTGTGGGAACGATCCTTACTACCGCTATATTATTTATTTAATTAGTGGGAAATATCTTGATTAATTTGTTGCACTTACGACACGCATCAGAGGTGTGGGGATTAGGTTTCCCAGTTGCTAGAGTTCTCCCTTATATAGTCTTCAAATCAGGGTTTGCAATCAATGTTACCTTGGTAACAAAGCATTCAATATTCACCCTTAGATGAAAACCTGATTAGATTCAAGCCAATATATTTCAAACGTTAGATGGTATTGGCTTGTTACACACAAATGAAATGTACCTTCATTAAGATATGGGTAACCGTACCTAAACGTGTACACTTAGTTGGTCCAACAATAACAACCGAAGTTAGCCATATGAACACTTCATATCAACCTTGTTCATCTTAATCACAACTAGTTCAAATGACTCAAATGAAACTAGTTATAGAGTTGTTCAGTTGTTTATATTCTCATAGAAGTATACAAGACACAATTGAAGCAAAATCGGTTTTGATTCACTCGAATTAGTTCATGAACATTATAGCCACGGTTTGCAAAGATTGCATTCCTTATTATATAAATGTATTTGTTCATGAGTATGTAAACATACTTAACCGATTTTAGAACTTAATCCACTCAAGTATGCAAACGGGTACGCAATACTTAAGTTCCGGACTTGGACTTGTTCGCCAGTATGCAAACATGTACGCATACTGTCGTTCATGACCGAACTCAGTTGAAATTGGTACGCATACGGGTATGCATAATATAGTTCCCAGACTTGAACTGTTGAATCAGTACGTATACGAGTATGCATACTAAATTCCCGGACTTGGAATACACTTGCAACAGTTAGCATACAAGTACACATACTATGCTATTTCAAATCAATGGTTAATTATTCTAAACTCTCATTTTAATCATTGAAACATTCTTAGAAGACGAGAATAGCTGTCTCACACAAACTATTAGCTTCAAAGTAATTTTCAAGTGATCAAACTATTAATACGAAACATTCCGAGTCCACATCAAATGATTGTTTCACACAAATCATATAAGATGTTATCATGCGATTTTCACATGATCATATTTTGACTTTCGTCAAGAATAAAAGATGAACTTGGTTAAAGCGAAAGCTTACCAACACATATTTCGAGAAATATGTAAGCGAGTTAAACTCAGCTCGAAATATCAAATGTGTATAATTTAAAGTCTATATAGCTATACGACTTTTGTCTCAATAAGAGATAAAATAGAAATAAACTTCCGAGTGATAGATGAGTTCAAGTCTTCACATACCTTTTGTTGATGAAGTTCCACAAGCTCCACTTAGTAGTTCTTCGTCTTCAATCGATGAACGCCGTGAATTCTAAAGCTCAACTACACATTCTCAATTAATCCGAGACATAGTTATAAGTAGACTAGAATTCAAGATTTATATAGTTTTGACAACTAAACTTTAAAAACAAGCTTGAGATAGCAACGCTTGCGAGTTCGACCGAGCAGTGCTCTAACAATCTCCCCCTTTGTCAATTTTAGTGACAAAACTATCAATACATATGGATTACAAAATAAATAAACTTTGTAGCTTCTCATCCAAATGCTTGATTTCCTTGGTTCTTTAACATTACTCGAAATCTTCGTCACTTTCAAGTATTCTAGTGATTCTGAACGTGTTCAACTCAGCATCATAGTTGTTGAAGATCCGTAGCCATAACATTATATAAAAACAAGATGTTTTTGTATTGTTATACATTGTCATATTATTATTACATAGCATCAAAGTTCAAATGTATCACAACTTTGACAATAATATTATGGTGATATGTATCACTCCCCCTTAGTTAATACTTCATCTCACAATGAAAACCACTCCCCCTTACATAATGATCCGTAAACCATATGTATTTGTAGTGTGAACTACACAATAATTATCCCCCTTTTTGTCAATATAAATTGGAAAAGGTACGAAAACTAGTGGAAATTCTCATAGAGATACTTCATGACTAAAGAGAACATATCAACATTGTTTCGATGATTTTACATAGTCGAAACTTAGTGTATTCATCAAGGAGTTTATAAAGATACAAGAAATCAAGACTATAAGTCAAGACTTATAGTCCGAGACATAGCTATAAGTACACTAGCTAGCTATGTCTCAGACTAGGATAAAACGTGTACACTTAGTTGGCTTGTTACACGCAAATGAAACTTAGCTATATAGACTTTTACATTATACACATTTGATATTTCAAGTCGAGTTTATCTCGCTTATCTATTTCTCGAAATATGTGTTGGAAACTTTTACCTTTAGCTAAGTTCATCGTATTCTTGACGAGTTTAGTTGGAGACAATTTATTTGTTGGAAACTAAATATTAAGCCAAAGATGATCATGTGAATATTACCTTGAACATCTTATATGATTTGTGTGAGACAATCATTTGATGTCAACTTGGGAAGTTTCGTATTGATCGATTAATCATTTGAAAATTATTTTAAGTTAGTGGTATGTGTAAGATTACCATTGTTGTCTTCCAAGGATGTTTCAATAATCAAATGAGAGCTTTAGAACGATTACCATGTCTGGATATAATACAGGTTGTGTACTTTGTATGCTAACTGTGTAAGTCTAATTCAGGTCCGGAACTATTGTTTACGAACTATGTTTGCAAACTGGTTTACCTGTGAAATGGTATGGAGCTGTTGTTCGCGTACCCTGTTTGCAAACGGGTTAGACAAGTCCAAGTCCGGAACTGCTGTTCGCGTATGCTGTTTGCGAACGGCTGGACAAAGCCAAAGTCCGGAGCTCTTGTTCGCGTACTCAATTTGCGAACATGGTGGCCAGGTTTTAAAATCGGCAAGTATGGATTTTCATACTCGTGAACTCAGGTTCGTTTGTGAACTCAGTTTGTGAACTAAAGTCTCTGGAACTTTAATGTAATAAGGTATGTGAACTAATTTTACAAACCGTGGCATTAGGTTCATGAATTGGTTCTTGAATAAGTACTTTGTACAATTACAAACCAAACCGATTTTGTTTCAAATGGTTCATATATATATTTTTATGAAATGATGAACAACTCTCTTGAAACACATTTAGATTCATTTGATTATCTATCATGATTGATTGATCATCATATTTGATCTAGAAGTATTAGATGAATATGGCTAAGTTATAAGTGTTAATATGTATAACTTTAGTTAACTATTATTGAGCCAATAAGGTATAAACGTTTGGGTACGGTTCATCCATATCTAAATATAGGTATATTTCATTTGTGTGTATCAAGCTAATACCATCTAACGGTGGAGATTGATTGCTTAATTTCTAAGCATACTTGGCTTGAATCTTAAATCAGGAGTTCATCTAATGGTGAATATCAATTGCTTTGTTACTAAGCTATCTTAGCTCTGATTGTGAGCAATCCTGATTTGAAAGACTATATAAGGGAGAACTCTAGCATCTGAGAAACCTAATCCATACACTTCCGTGTGTCCTACTTGCAAACTAGAGTCGATTCCCCTTTAACCTAGGTTTTCCAAAACCATTATTAGGTTAACGACTTGAAGACTTCATTTGGGATTCGTTAAGCCAGATCCAACTATTTTCTCTATAGTTGCGTATTCTGATCTTAATTGTTCTACCGTAATGAGTTTTATCTTCTCTAAGATTTACTCGAGATTTATTTCTGATTGGTAAGATATAAAAAGTAATCACAACAGTTGTTCGTCTCAGACTCTTGTGATTCCTCAATAACTTTTTTTGTTAATCAGTTGGGTTATTGTGAGGTGACTGATATTTCTAGGCTGCTCTTTGGAAGTATAAGTCCGGGGTATTAGTTGAGTTTCTTGTTTACCTTGATTTATCTAAAGACGGAAACAACAACCATAATAGACTTATCTGTGGGAGACATATTTGTTTATAAGTTTTCGACTTTGGGTCGTAGCAACTCTTAGTTGTGGGTGAGATCAACTAAGGGAATCAAGTGCGCAGAGTCCTGCTGGGATTCAAGAGGCATAAGGAACACAATTGTACCTTAATCGGTGTAAGACTTGGTTTAGGGCTCAACTACATTCCAGTACGAAGTTAACTTGTAGTAGGCTAGAGTCTGTAGCGGCGTAATACGGTATGTGTTCAAATCTAGACTAGGTCCCGGGGTTTTTCCGCATTTGCGGTTTCCTCGTTAACAAAATTTGTGGTGTCTGTGTTATTTCTTTTATGCATTATACTTGTTTATATAATTGAAATATCACAGGTTGTGCGTAGTTTAATCACAGTTGATAAATCCGACCTTTTTTGTTGGATAAAACTTGATTGACACTTGGGCGTTGGTCTTTGGTACCATCCAAAGAGATAAAGGTCTTTGATATATTTCTTAATTGAGTCTCGCTTGTAAGTTGGTGCTCTCGGAATTATATTGGAGTCTAGTCCATATAGATTTTCGAACGAAATATTAGGTGTGGTTGTTATACCCCGCGTTTTTCTGGGCACATGACTCGTCAGTTAAAAAGCTTCATCCTATTGGCTGAGATAAAATAACAAAAAGGGCTAGGCATAAGGAAAATTAGTGAACATAACAAATCTCTTCTCATGAAAAGAATACGGAATTTGCATGATCAACCTGATTCCATCTATGGAAGACTATGCAACGACAAATATCTCAATTAACAACTAATTGTACAAGGCATTGATACAACTCCATCTTATTCCAGCGCTCGATGGAGGCAATTGGCATCCCTAGTCTCCACCATGCAACATTTGATATTCCATTATATTGGAAATGGTCTAACAACACATCGAAGCTAATTGGATCCCTCACTACCTAAACGTGGACCCAACACAATTTTACCCCATTCGAACGGTTGCGGATATCATCGATCCGATCTCACATAACTGGATACATGGAAAAACAAATTCTCCCCCCTCTTGCAACCCAAAAAATCATAAAGATCCAGCTGCCCTTACATAAACCCTAAGACAAAATTATCTGGCCGCATTCAAAATCTGGAAAGTACACTACATTTTTGGGATACAAATGTCTAACACATCGAGTTGGTCAACCCTCTTAAATCCCCCTGCCAGTTTCCCAATTCTTGTGGACACTATAATGTCCACCGAAAGTTCAGCTTTTCTTGTGGAAAGCAATCAACAAAGGACTACCAACCTTCTCTATCTTACATCACATCCATCTGACCAATTCCAGCATTTTTCCAAAATGCAAGGCTAACCTAGAAACTGCGAACCACATGCAACTTCATTTCCAAATACCTTCTACATGTGGAATACTTTACTCACTCAGCTCTGAACCACACCAAACTCCTATTATACCCCCACAATTGCTATAACTCCTTAAACAACCATTTCCCAAATCTTACAACAATCAGCACTAATACCTTACATATCCTCACTATGTTTTCTATTGTGGACCTTATACATGGTCGGCGAATGAGCTAATTTACTGACAAAAGCAAACAACATCAGGTGAAATTTTAGCTTGGGCCCTAAAACAATAGGAGTAATTCAGAGCTTTAGAAACAATACCTCCCGTGCTACCAGGTGACTCTCTATACCTAACCACTCTGGACACATCAAAGGGATATCAACAATCTCCGTGGGTTGGTCCAACCCAAACATGAACTGGATAAAGATCAATACTGATGGGGCGGCCAGGGTCGCCTAGGATTTACAAGTGTAGGGTTCATCTACAGGGGCTTAGAAGCACGAATTGTGATGATATTGGCGCAATTTCTGGGAATTACGACTGCCTTAATAACGAAAACTTGGGATCTACTATTAGCATCCAGAACGACAACAGAAAGCAAATGGCAAAAAGCTCTGTTTGAGGCGGATTCAAAAAAGCTATTTCGGTTCATCACCTCACCCACTACTCCATCTTGGTACATCTCAATAATGGTGGATGAAATAAAAATAGAATGCGTCAAATTCCGCAAGCACCTATCCAAACAATTACAGAAAACAAAATCATGCGGCAGATGACATGGCCGATGGCACATGGAAATTAAATGGGAAATTTATCAACTAAATTAGAGACCTGTTTTTATTAGTCAAATTATTTTCCATGGCTCTGTGGGTACAACATATCCATGCGGAATAGTAACCTAAGAGCATCTCCAACAGTGGGTGATAAAAATCCTACGTGGAATTTTTAATTAGATCCTTATTTATGGGGTGATTTGTTTGTGGCAAAAATAGTAATGCTTTGCTCATGAACTATCTCCAATGGTGGGGTCATATTTCTAAGATTTGTTATTTTTAGATAATGATTAAATTGATTCCCTTTTTCTTATTGGTTTAGAAAAATTTATTTAAATATAAAGATTTAAAATATAATTAAAAAGATGACATGGAGGTCTAAATAAGACTTTCTCTAAATAAGACTTTCTCTAAGACCTTCGTATTTATTTTGACACCCTTCCTACTTAATAGGACCCACTGTTGGAGATGCATTTTATGTAAATGAGGGTCTAAAATCCTATATGTCATAAAAAAATAAAAATTTCATCTCTATTGGAGATGCTCTAATCATTTCTATACATACCGTGCCGTTGGCAATCCCTGCTGCCATCGTTATTTCATAAGAAATCAAGGGCAAATTATTATCAGGTCTTACTGGTTTTACATGTTTTTTTTTTTTTTTTTTGGAAAAAGAGGTATAACTCAATATATTGATAGTAGTTGTTCAGTAACTCCAAAATTGGAGTTACGAACATTCATTACATTCTCATTCCATAGTTGAATGGTCAGATAGTTCAATAAGGCGCTTAGGCTAAAGTCCTCCCAGTTATGGTTAATTTCATACTTTTTGCAAAAAGAAGAAAGGTTTGCTGCTCATATAACATCAGTTCTTATAACCAAAGTAAAATCCTGAGCTAAAAAGTTTATATCAAAGTTTTTTGTATTTCCAAAATCTTCACTGATCAGGTAACGCTGTCGTCGAGCTTCTGCGTACATTCCCACCAGCAGCACCAGAGTTGGTTCCGAATCACTTCTGAAGGAGATTCTGTGTCCACTCCAACATGTTGCCCATTGGAAAGCAGCTTCTGCTCCAGCTTTTTCTAATTCTTCTATTGATGTACTGTCAATAAAGAAACCTCTTGCTTCTCTGACTGTACCTGAGTGGCATAAATTCTTGCTTCTCTTACTGGTTTTATTACATGCAGTGCACACATGACACACACCATGCGCTCCTCTCCTTCTACGCGATAAATTCTCAACTTTCACCATCTCAAATTCTCGTCCGAGACGAGAAATCGAGACTATTCATCGCGCAATACGCACCGTGGCGTACGATAGAATCACTAAAAAACTCTAATTCACTTATTTTTCCCGCCTCCTCTATTTCCATCTCTCATTCTTCTCTCTCCTCCCTTCTCTATCTCAGACACCCTAATTTAGATCTACGAAGAATTTGAATTCAGTTCTTCACTAACAAACGATCTACAGATTTGAAGAGATTTTATCTTCACGAACAACACCTCAACATCAGTAAGTAAGAAATCCGTCTGATCTTCAACTCGTAACACCTACCAGGTTCGATTCTCACTTTTTTGTGTTTGATTCTTACCTTTTGTGATTTCTCCAAGTTTTATTCAGAGTTTTCATCGGTTTGTACCTGAAAAAGTCTGAATTACAAATTTGTTAGTTAAGTTTTATGTAGCTGACATTTGAGCGTGTCTTTACAAATTTTGGAGACTTTTACTGGTAATTAAGCCTCAAATTTGGTGTTGTCTTGATGTGAGCTTCATTTCTGTGTGCGAAATCGAAATCTCGAAATGGAACTTCAAGTTTTTGGTGTCTCACATCAGAAATTTGGACAATTCAGATTAAGGAGTGTTGTTAGGCTAGTAGATTGTTAGGCTAATTTTTGGTTCATATTGTCACTTGGATTATCATTTATCGCGATGGTGTTGATCTGTTTCTGGTTTAAATATATTGAAATACGGTTGCTGTTGATGGTGCTTTGTTGGTCTCTATGTTATAAATTGGTTTTGTATGGATTTCAGGTTATTATGTGCTAGTTCTGTATTTGACTCTCTACTGGTGCAACTTAAATTACAATGATGGAGCTTAAGAAACCTCGGAATTTTCGAGATGTAAGTGTCCAGATATTTTCATGTTTTTTGCCCCTAAATAATGGTTTGGTTTGTATGTTTGAAGTGTTCAATGTCTAACACTTGCTGGTTGAAACAATAATTTTAGGATGGGACAAGCAAATGTGCCAGTTTTGGCAGTGATAATCTTCCATATAGCCAGAGCCAGTCCAGGAAAATATCTATTGGTGTTATGGTAAATGAACCTCTGAAAGGATACAAAACTAGGAAAGAAGAGAAAGTAGCTCCTACTGCTGGAAAAGTCGTCGAAGAAATCAATGAAGGGGGGGAAGCAATGACAGCTTCACAGAAAGGGAAACTGGCAGAAGCTTCTAAGAAGGAGAATTCTCCATGGGTTTCGACCAAATCCTTCCACCAAGAGACACCGACAACTAATTCAGTTCAATTTCATCAGAGAAGGACTTTTGCTTTAAGATCTGGTGATGAAACACAGAAGAAGCCCAACAGCACGTGTGATCTACCTATCCCACAAACAGTTAATGTTGTTGCAAACCAGACTTCAGTTTTACAGTTTGAAGAGGGTGTTCAGAGCCAATCTAACAGTAAGAGTGAAGCACCTATGACAAAAACAGTCCAGTTTTATGCAAACCGTATGTCAATTTTACAGTCTAGTGATGGTGGGCAGAAGAAATTTGATAGCATCACATATGGGAGGAAAGAAAAAGGTGGACGGACAGAGAGGGTAGAGGAATTTGCATTCACTGCTGCAAAAGAAGTTCGTGTGGTAGACAAAAGAGCAGAAGTGCAAAACCAAAAATCAGCTCCACAAAGCAATGGATCCCTGAAATTGAAACTGTGGGAGATATTAGGAACTGCTCCGGAAGATGAGAACAGGTTAAACTCTCAGACTCTTGAGGATGGTGTGAAGAATTCAAGGCTGGGTGGTAATTCGGATCAAAACAATAGCAATGTTGCCAAGCTTAGGCAAAACTCGGACACAATAGAGGAGGATTCTGAAAGTCCCCTGGAAACTATCAAGAGGCCAGTGACCCGATCATTAACACTAAAGAAGACTTCCTCTTTAGCTAAACCAAAGCGGCCGAGTAAGATTAGTAATGGGGGAAAGTTGCCAAGTTCCTCAAACCATAAGCAACAGTCTGAAGAGAAAAGTATATTCAATTTCAGTGAGGCAGAAGGGTGGCCTACAGGCTTACATGGGATTGTCAGTGGCGACACTTCAAGTAAGAAGAGAGGGAGAAAGAGTACTAAAGTCGAACCACGGAGGATACACTTTTCTGGCAAAGCTGTCCCTGAAAAGCGCAGGCGAGCTATCGGGGAGAGTAAAAGGCCATCACCACGTAAGAAGGCGACATCACATAGCAATACAACAGAAAGTTCTCATAGCCACTCAACTCAAACCAACAAAGAGTCGCCACAACCAGCCAGGGAAAAGTTAGACCGACAAGAAAACCTGAAGACTCCCAATTTACGCGAAGAGGAAAACCACCATGATAATGTTGATAGCATTTCCTCAAAGAAAAATACTCAAGAGGATGATGTCAGTAGTCCAGGATTGGAAGTAAAAACACCTACGGAGAACTGTTCTCTGAGCCCACCATCTGCAAAAACTAAAAAGACGCAGTCAGTTGGGAGAAGATTCACGTCTGAAGGGTTCTGTAAGTTGAGGACTTCCCAGATCTTTCGGCCAGATTTTCTGGGTTCGGACGCAGAAACAAAATCTCCTGTATCCTTATTTCTTGTAACATTTGATAGTCATTTTCTCTTTTTTGGGCTTCACTGCAAAAGATACTTCTTCAGTCTTTTGTCCTTCCTTATGAAGCATTCAGGATCCTACAGGAGAGCTTCAGAAGTCACCTATCAAGGAACGATCACATGTCGAAGAACAAGATGTGGAACGGAATCTGTCTCAATCTTCCAAGGAACAGGATACTGAAGATGCAGAAGCGAAGCTGTCTCAACCATCCAAGGAACAGGATGTCGAAGATGCTGAGGAGAATCTATCTCAATCATCTAAGGAGCAGGAGGCTGAAAGCTTGGAAGAAGATGCACCCATCAAAAAAGGTATAATAATATTAAAGACATAAGTGTGTATATTCAGTTTTGAAATGATCCTCTTGAAGCTTGAAGTAACCTAGCATTTCAGTTCTTGATGTCTTGATGCCAAATATCATTCAAGTGATGATTTTAGCTAAAGAGATGAACGATATTAGACCAGATACAACTATTACAACCCCTGCTTTCGCCGCGGATATGAGGACGATATAGAATTTCTATTACATGAATATAGTATCATACAGAAAAAAGAATAGATAGGTAATTATAGGTATTTATATTCTCATATTCTTGCATTGGGCTATGGCTTCCCTCTAAAATTCTGATGACCTGTTTAATATTAATCCGTTATATTGAACCATAGTGGTGGCAGACCAACATAATGGTTTGGATATACCTTTTCACTATATGGATTCTTGATGGTACATAGTGGTTTCCTTTATATAGAACATAAGAGAAGTCGGAGGTTAGAAATATTTGATTCTTATGTGGACTGATGATCACGCAGTTACCCGGATCACAAGGACATGGGCTCCAGAATCAGGTAGCCCTGATAAACCGAAATTCATGCTGCGTCCAAGGAAGAGGCTCTGCAGCCCAGTTAGTGAATTTGACCCCACTCCACTATCCCCTAAAGGCAAGATTCTGGGATCATTCTTTTCCTCTGTCCTGCTATCTCTCATGGGAGAACTAATGTTCTTTGTTGCATAAAACTTTCAGGAACTGAAGAGAGTAACAAGCTTCAGGAACCGTCCTATCAAGATGACGAAGATGGTTTGGCCAGGTTTTTATCTTCTCTTGCATGTTATTGAAAGATGCTATGATCAACCTCATTTGGACTTCAAACTATTTTACCTATACAATGTTGCAACTAATCCTTTCCTCTTACAATATGTCAGGGCTGTATCTCTCTTTGCTTTTGCATTAGAAAAATTCAAGGCCAGAATGAAGGCAGAGACAAGCAAGAGAAGCTCAATGATTCTGGCGTCTGTCACTGAAGGAATAAAGTTACAGCTGCAGGACATTAACTCTCAGATTCAAAAAGACATGTAGGTGGTTTGACTCAGAAGTAAATAAATTGGTAGGTGGAGTGATGCTGATCTTTAACTTGTCTTCTCTCTTATTTGCAGAGGGAAGTTCACTGGCATTGGTAAATCTAAGAGGAAACGCCTGGAAACCAGATTCCTAGGTATCCACAATTCTTCCGAAATACCCACAGTTGTTAGATTGATTGAACTGCGTCTGTAGCTCACCTGACTTGTTAAACTATATAATTTCTGATTTTTCCTGTTAAGTTGACTACATTGAGCTGATGATTGGATTTGAGCATCAGGATTGAATGTTAATAAGAATGATCGTTTATATTTTATGTTTATTCTTGTCTTACGATTTAAAGAGTCGAACCTGAAGGTGATTTATTTATTTTTGAGTTAGGCACTGAGAGTAATTCCAGTGCTGCTGAGGACAGTAAACAAAATTTATTCTGTATATACTATGAGGGTTGATAGCTCTCATTATTTTGCAGAGCAACAAGAGCGGCTGAAGCTCATACAGGACAAGTTCAAAGAGGAGATAAACCAGCATATCCAGGACTGCAAGAACGCACTCGATGATCTGGAAGCCTATCAGATTGAGTTAAAAGAAAATGCAGAGAAACAAAGTACGAATTCGACCTTTTATTTTGTTACCCCGAGCCTTTTGTGTTGAAGTTTCATTTTGCAGTGCTTCTAGAAGACCAACATTACGCTAGTTCATATCACCAACCTTCACTCTTTTGTAGAATCAGTCCCTACTCGATTAAATGAACGTCATTTGTTCCATCTTATAGACCATGTTGACCTGTTATTCGTCAAGTTATTTCCAGACTGCTTCTGATAAAAAGTAGATTCTTAGTTGTGGCCCATTAATCAGATTCTAGGTTGTCTAGGTTGTCAAACATTTTCAGAATATGTTTAACACAGAAAACAATTATAAGGATGCTAAACCAAAGTCAACATAGAATGATTTTAGGTGAACTTGAGTTGATTGCACCGAGGGAAATTTATTCATATCCTTTTGACATCTAATTTTGGTAGACTACCTTTACGGCTTGCGGAAACTCACATTTCCGAAGCTTTGTCGATCTATTTCCACTTCTAATTACTTTCTGGATTGTTATATCTTGTGTGAGTCCAAAGCTTTGTTGTTAGATGTAAAACTGAATAGCCTTTCACTATTTTGATGCGGATTCTGATTAATGCACTTAATTCAATCAAATTGTTGACCCTCTTTTATGATCAGACGCATCACACAGAAAGCTTTTATTACAAGTGGAAGGTGCAATTGAAACTCAGCTCAGTGATGCAGAACGAAGAATTGCATCCATCCAGCAGGTAAGTTGCTTCTCATGTGTTTATCTGTTCTGCACTTCTGCTGATACTGCACCACAGACCTCCTAATGCAGGTCACTCTATTGTGTTTATCCTAAAAGTTGGCTGTAATTTGATTAGAACAAAACCATGGGTCGCAGTATATGCACTTGGCCATATTAAAAGACCCCTAGGGCGACTCATGTAATATTCTCGAAAAGCTTGTTTCAGTAGCACTTTTATCTAAGCATTTTAAAGATGATCCATAATGAGTATGTACCTTTTTCATCGTGAAAATATTATGAGTGCATACAGCCGTCTTACCATTTGGATTAGTAGGTCCCTTCTAGGTGGCGTTGCTACTTTGTCAGATTTTGCTCTCATTGCTTTTATTTACAGATTAGCAACTTTTCTTCTGTTATGCACTCAGTTAGAATACTGTGATAGTCACTGCCAGCGTTATCACAATAATTTCTGCTTAGGGTTTCCCTGCTTTTAGAATTGATTGGTGTTATATAGGCTTTCAAAATCAAATGAAAATGGTAATCAGCTGAGAAAGATCTGTACTTTTTTTTGTTTATCTTGGAAACTGCAAACAATTTTGTTATAATTATTTTGCAGGTGGCGAATGGAAATATGTTGCAATTGAAGCGTATGATTGCAGAGTGCTTGAAAGACGGCGTTTTTAGTTGATGCAATTTTCATGGGTTAACTGTACAAAGAGATGAAGATAAAGTGCAGAGAAGATGATTAAAAGATTGTATTGTGATTTTTTCTTCCTATACTCATTCTGAAGGTACAAATTTTGTATGCCTTGCTCCAAACAGTTCCTACAAAAGAAATAGCTAACAGTGTATATGTAATCAATATCCACATTTCTACGGTAACTTTGTCTCAACAATCTTAAAGGTATTAGTTGGTACATGACAGGATTGATAAATGTTAATGACCTTTTAAGTTTTCTTTGTCTGTTAATTCACTTGGTTCATTTATATCAATAAGGTAGAAAATGTTGCTGAAATTTATTTTGTTGTAAACATTCATCAAAGATTCAAAGCAACCATACACAAAGTAATCAATGCAATGTACATACTGAAGTCATTTTTCCGGACCATATTCTTCTCTATTAACTCTTGGCCTGTGTTGGTGGTGGACTTTGACCTGAAATCCTACGTCCTTGGGTTTGCATTGGAGCATAGTATACCAAGTTTTATGAGACTCACAAGTGTGTTGTATGTAACTTGTATGACTCATTCTCTATATAAAAATAGAGTTTTTTCGAGCGACGTGCCTAAAATATTAGAAAAACAAAAAAAAATCTTATAAGTTACCAGATATATATATTCAAATGAAAATATTACAAAATCAAAATTAAATTCCATCATAAAACACACAACAACAAATAATTAAAATGAAATAATGTTTATGCTATTCATCGCGATTGAACTATTAAGATTAAAATGCGCATCATGATATTAATCTAAGAATTAAATCGTTCATTAAAAAAAATGTCCAACGTCCAATTACACTTCTTAAAATTAAACCAGCCCTCATTACAGTTTCAAGTTGCTAATAATTAAACTAATTTTAATTAGTTAAGATTGAATAAAAAAAACTTAATTTTAATTACAATTATCTTCCTCCTATTGATCAAATGATAAAAAAAATCATTATTCATTTCGAATTTAAATGATTATAAATACATGTAAATTCCTTGTGTGTTTGATCGAGTCTTTATACCGTACTTACCCTCAAATCTTCCATATTTAAGGGATTTAGAGTTAAAAAAAAGTGGGTCCATAAAATAAGTTTCCCGACAAATCTTAGGGGGAGGGGTCGGACTATCAAATGATCAAAATACAAAATCATTAAAAGAAAAAAAAATTCTACATCCAAACCCACCATAAAAGAAAAAAAAATCAGTTATAAGAAGAAGAAAAAAAAAAGAAATCGTGATGAGAACCAAAATAAAAAAATTCAATTTTGTTTCAGTTTTTCATAGTAAGATTATTCATTACATTACAATAAAAATAAAAAGTAAATAAATAAATTCTATTCTTAGACGTGGAATAATTGCTCAATATTTTTTGGCCAAAAATGTTCCCACAAATAAATGAAATTAATAAAAATCCGGTAAATAAAAAACTTTCCGTGAATAGTAAAACTTTAATTTGAACCAGAAATAAAATAATTTCCGAAAATGAATTTAATAGATAAACCCAAATTATATATTTTGATATATTTTTTGGTAATTAATTTCAAACATTTAATACGCGAACACATATTAAGGAAGAAAACATCTTTACAATTTTTTCTTAGTGAATATAAGACATAAATTCTAAAATTAGTAATCTCTTCTTGTATAAAAACGCTTGAGCAAAAGCCAAGCCTCATTCTTTTTTTTTTTTTTTTTTTTTTTTTTTTTTGATGTTTACGATTGACTATTAACCTGATATGTGGTTGCCATTTATTTTGCAGGATGTGATGGAAGTGTGTGCAGACGACTGGCGATGCTTCTCCCCTTTGAAAAATGGTCGGGTGATTTTTATTTTCTTGCTTCTAATTATTTATTCAAGTAATATAATTATGAGTTTATTATGTGACAAAAAACTACATTAGTTTCTTTGTTCCATAATCTTTTCTTTTGTTTCTTTATGGTTGATTGATGAATATAAGAGATTCGCGTATCTTTTATCGGTGGTTATCCCCATTGAATCGGGTAAGTGATATAGTTTATCTTTTTTTTATTTGAGAATTTTCAAATAAGATGCGATATAATAGTGGTTATTTACTTTTTAAGCCCTGATTTTTTCGATTAGGATGGTAGAAGCTTCGATTGTTGCAGAGATAGTATAAGTAGAAGAGAATTCATCTCAGCAAGTGTAAAATGTGACCATTCCCCTGCTGTGACAATGAGAAAATTGTTGCTTCTACCATGTATGTTATAAACTTGAGTAGATTTTTTTCTAAAATGCCTAAATATGATTGTTGGCTTTTGTGAAAGATGCGATATAATTTGTAGGTTTGTTTTATGATTGTGTTTATTTGATATTAACCCCAGCAAGTAGGACCCATGATACAGTGCGGGTATTTTCAAACTATAAAGTCTTAACAGACGAGCAAATGAATTTCTTCCAGTCTGGTTTGAACTGGAACGAAACGGATTACAACATGTATAGTACTAACATGTAGATCGAAATCGAATGGTGTTTCTCTTTTGCAAATAAACTGTCAAATAATCAAAAAATACAAATCGTTAGCACAAAGACGTCGATTATTTGAAACAAAAATGAATGTAACAAGCTAACAGAAAAACGAATAAGCTCTTTTTTTTTCAAGGAACAACAATACATTAGATGGATTTTCATAGTCTTTCCATAGAACAATAAATAAGAAAATAAACTATTCCCAGACCCTTAGAATATGTTGCATATTTTCTATAGAAAACTGTTGCGACAACTATCATGACTATTCAAATATGGCGTAGCCATAGAAAATTATAAAAATTAATTACATACCTTTATATTTTTGGGTGTTCAATTTGTATTCTTTCCCAAACAACATTTTTCTTTTATGGAATTTCTGTGCTAAGTTGCACTCTTTATAAATAACTCGAGCAAAGCCAATACTTCATTCTTTTTACGTTGCTTTTTCTTCTGCTAGGGTTTTGCATTTTCTTCTCCGGATTTTGTTGTCTATTTTTTTTTAATTGATGTTGTCTGTTTTGCAGTTGTTGTTGTTGTTGTTGTTGTTTTGCAGTTGTTGTTGTTGTTGATGGTACCTCTCCTCGGTGTTGTTTTTGTTGCAGTTGTTGATGGCACCCCTCCTTGATATATGGGTGAGTTAATAGATGGTTTTTAACCCTTAAATCCACTTTTACTTGTGGTGTAGAAACTGTTAAATCAAAATACAAGGGCGCTGTGTATGGTTAACCTTTTGTTTTGTAGAATTTTTTACCCTCTCATTCTACTTTCTTTTTTCTATATTGTTTTGTTTGTTTTATTTCCTTTATTAAGTTTATCCGTCTTTGAGGTTTCGTTTTTGCAGTGTGATCTGCATAGTTGGAAGCTATAGGAATTTTTATCATAGCGTAACTTGGAATTATGATGAATACATTTTGAAAAATCCAGGGTGGTGATATTTGTAATCTCACTCAAGAAATGACCCAGGCAAATACTACAACTTAAGCTTGAACGCCCGTGTATGTATGTTTATATTTGTTATGAGATCGACTAGATTAGTGTGCTTTTTTTGTTTTATGATGCAAAGAGTCAGATGATTGATTGTTTCTGTGTTTCCACCTGCAAGCATATTTGCAAGATCAGTTTTCTTTTCCTTTCTTTTTATGAGATATGATGCAATATTAGGTTAATGTATGCAAATATCGGCCTACATTGAACCAAGTTAGAAGTTGTACGTGTAACCAAATTGTACACTTTGGTATGTAGTTTGGATTTTCTAATTAATATGAACACTTTGATAGTTTTGTGTTTATTACGTTTCCTTGACTCTGTAGGATGAAGATGAACTTATTACAAGACTATGTGGAGTCAAAATTCATAATAATGTAGATCAACCGATTATCACAGGGCTATGTAGAACCAAAATAATACTCCACGTCACATTTTTGTATTTTCTAAAATGGAAAAATGGTGATATATTGTGAATTTACTTAGAAAGGCTTCTTCCAGGATAAATTATATTGCCAACAAAAAAACACTTTCCTGATGGCACATAATCATTCGGAAATAAATTGTATTTATCGGAAAAAATACCTGACTAAGAAAAGGACTTCAGATGTAGACATGCATAAAATTTTTTTGTTTATTTCATGGACCTTGCGGAATTAACAAACCAGACCAAAAATATATGAGAGACAACAATTGTTCAACACATTATCCAAAGGAGTTCAAAATCCACACTGTGTGGATGTGAATGGTTATCCAGTTTATCGGAGGCAAGAATAATGTGTATTATACTCATACGGATACGGTAGGTAGGTGATTTATCTAACCAGTGGGTCATTTCTCATAATAAGATGGAATTGATTACTCCATTGGATGCACACACATATGTTGAGGTTTGCAATGGGAGAGGATTTTTGTTTCAGTAGATTTTCAAGTACATAGACAAGTCTCCATCAAAAAGCTTATAATCAGATGGAAACAAAAAAACAAGATCTTGAACAGATCCGGGGACGGTGGAAAGGATGTCAATGAAGTACTGCAGCAAAATCCTGTTTGAGAATCTGGGACTTCGATATCCAGTATATGATCTGATCCAACCGTAAAAACGACTTCCTACCATTTAGAAGGTGAGCAAAAGCAAAAAAGTGTTTTTCAAGGATATGGATGATTGCTAAAAGATCTTCGCATGGAAAGAAATATGATGGCATGAAGAATTTGTTAAATTTCTTTCTCATTCGAATCTTGGTCTATGCATATTTACAAGAAGAATAAGGTTTTGCGTAAAGCAACAGTTTTTGCAGGATGGTAAATAATACACATCTTATATCTTATTAATACAGATATTGGTTGGAATCTAACGTTATGATTTTGTCTACCCGTATCATCAAGTATAATAATCCTGTTTAAGGGTTGTATTTAACCTTAGTAGAGGTTGTAATTAATCACTGCCTTTTTTTTAGAGATGATTTTGTAAAAAATTTCCTTCCCTTAGTTGTTCAAATGAGCTTAATTAGTTATGCTATACATTTTTTTCTTGAGGACTAAAGTTGAAGTCCACCATGTAATACTAACATGTTTTAATATTTTTCGTTCATATCAAGTATACATTTTAAATTTTGGGTAAAGATTTTGAAAGATTATGTGCTGCTGGGTACTCTTGTTTCATTATAGAGTAACGATGATCGCCCTCACGGAAAAATTTAAATACATCGATTATTCTCTCAACCATAGACGAAAACCTATATACCTGATTTGCATTAGCGGTGAATCAATTCACTAACTTTCTGTTGGGACAATATTTGTAGAAGGGTTGGTCAATATTTGTGGATATAGTAATAATGGTGTTCCAGCATAAATAAAATATTTCATGGCGTGTTTATGAGAAAACATTGCTAAAACCAGCATAAATATGTGTGTGTTGTGTACGATAAGCAAGGAAATATCTTGCCAAAACCAGGATCATCCTGTAAAAAAATGAGAAAACATTGCTATAGTGTGAGCGACTGACGAGAAAATAATTGGGGAAAATATTAGCCCTTCCAACG
Source organism: Papaver armeniacum (assembly GCA_023531295.1). Lineage (NCBI taxonomy): Eukaryota > Viridiplantae > Streptophyta > Magnoliopsida > Ranunculales > Papaveraceae > Papaver > Papaver armeniacum. The sequence continues at coordinate 156,658 of JAJJWW010019337.1, read as the reverse complement.
TGTAATAATCGTGTAGGTTGATTAATTGGGACAAGTGCCTATATCTGTCTCTCGCTTGCCGCTTAGCCATTACAACTTTACACATGATACATAAACGATGATAAAGTTTGCCAACTTGGTTTTTCCTTAAACTTTGTTCATTTTTTTTTTATGTTGTGTACATATTATATATCCAACATCTATATTAAGGGTGGCGATCGAATGCAAATAAGAATGCCGAGATTAGAAACTTATTAAATGTAGATGATAAAAAAGATGATATATTTTTATACTTTGTTTGTCTAATTTATATACAAAAATGATTTGTGTATCAGAGATTCGAATTTGGTCCCATGTGAGATTTTGCAGATATTTTTGGCCTAAATTTTTTATGATTTTTTGTCCATTGTTTAACGTGACGAATGCTTTAGTATTTTTGGATATTTTCTTGAACTCACGAGTTTAAATACACTATGTATATTCTATATACACTGAGAGTTCATGTTCATTAGCCGCATAATTTAAGTTGCACGAAATTAATTTAGTAGATGATCGCGCTGCAATTGATGGGTACGCGTGAAGTCACCCAATGCATAAATTTACGGGTTCATGTTATATTTTCCCGAATATATATCCATACATACAATCATTCAAGCAATGCATAATTCAGTTTATATTGCACGCGTTCATCCTATAATTTTATAATTTTATGTGACCTTTAGACTCTCTATGTACATATTGTTTCGAGTCATACATACACAAAATGTACGTACATAAACTGACTCAATTAATAAATAAATACTTTATTTTAATCCAAAATATTTTATTGCGTTGAAGCAAAACACATATTCTTTTTAATGGATTGGAATTTACAAGCACACATACAATGATTGTATAAACTATTCGACATGAACCCAATACATTTATGAGTTTAAAATGAACGCGAAATTGGGGGATATAAAAAGAAATTGGGGGATATTGATTACTTCTCCCAACCCATGGTGTCTGCTAAGGGGTGATTTTTGGGTATGAAAATACTAAAATACCCTTCCCTCAAAATAAAAATTAAAAAACTTAAAATCAAAAAACAAAATCATATCCCCCATTTCCATCTCCACTTCTTATTAATCACTTTCAGGGTTAGAGCTTTGAAACCCAAATATTCCCCATTCCCTTTCAAATTCTAAACTCTCCCCACTCTCTTTCAAATTCTCTTCTCCTTCTCTGCCGGCTCCTCACTTTGGAAACAATTTTTTTTTTTTTGAATTCGGAAGTGATGAAGATCATGTTGCAAGTGATAAAGACCATGCCGGAATTGATGAAGACCATGCAAGAAACTGGTGCCGGCATGGTTGGTAACTAACATTCAATGCCGTAACTAAGTACCGGCATGCTCAATAGAAATCTATCAATGCCGGTAGTCAAGTGAAAAAAAAAATTGAAGTTTCCTGGATACTTTTCATCATGTGCCGGCATAGAAATTTAAGCAACATACTATGCCGGAAATCGGTGCCGGCATGCTCGAGAATTAACTACTTGTGCCGGAAGTGGACTGATTAAAACCAGAAAAAACTCAAAACGGAATATTTTTTTACATCGCCGGAAGTGATGATGACCATGCCGGAATTGGTGAAGAACCATGCCGAAAAATGGTGCCGGCATGCTCGATAGAAATCTATCAATGCCGGTAGTCAAGTGAAATTTTTTTTGAAGTTTCCTGGATACTTTTCATCATGTTCCGGCATAGAAATTTAAGCAAAAACCATGCCGGAAAATAGTTCCGGCATGCTCGAAAATCAGATAAATGTGCCGGAAGTAGACTGATTACAACCAGATAACTGTGCTACGCCCCCCCGAACCCCCCGGATAGTGGCAAACAATTTATGAAAATTTCCAACAAATGCCGGCATGGTTGTTTGGTTGAATACAATGCCAGCACCGAGATATTTCAGCTGCAACAATGGTGGATTCAAGGAAAAATATCAAATTTTCAACCTCTTAGCAGCAATTCTCTCTTCACAATCATCCTCCACTTTCATCAAAAAAAGTTCCCTCTCAAATTTTTTTTTCCATCTTTCTACTCTCATCTCATTCACCCAAATACAAATACACACTAATCATTTAACAAATACTTAAGATTTTTACTAATTATTATTAACCACTAAACCTGATTAATGAGGGGTAGATTAGGATTTAAAAAATACTTAGATAAGGGGTGACCCCGAATTGATATATGGATCCAGTTTTTGTCCTTTTCTTATATCCCCCAATTCCTTTTTATATCCCCTAATTTCGCGTTCTTTAAAATACATAAGATATTATAATTCACGAATTTAGAAGAGAAGGCATAGATCGTGAGTAGGTCAAGGAGACACGACCCTGTAAATACACTCGCTTTATATATAATTTTTTTTTTATATGTTTAATAATTCATAATTTCCATGTAAAATTATTTTTAGGTTTGTGTGGCAAAGGAATGGAAAACCAAGAAAGTCATTAAGTTTTTGAAGAAATCAAATCACTGATCGATGTTGATCTTACCTTAATAAGGTACCAACAAACTCTCGTGACATAATCAAACACTTCTCCTGATGATGATCTTACCTTAATATGGAAATATTTAATAAATACGGAAATTTGAAGAAGGTTTGGAGCAGCATAACATTTAGCAATTTATAAAGCTCTAATAATTGTCGTAGTATTTGTTGATTTTTGACTACAAAATCCATGACACTTTAATTTCTTTTTCTTTTATTGGATTAATTTTTTATGAGTTTGTTAAAACCTATTATTAATTTTAAAGGTGATTGGATTATCGAATGTTTTATGAGAAATCAGTTTTAAAACATCTTATATTTCATAATCGAGAACCAGACCCGTGCATCGCACGGGTGAAAAACTAGTTTCTATAACGAGGAGGTTGGCGGCCGGTGAGGGTCGGTATATGAAACTGGGTCTAGCTTTATTTACTAACCCCAAATCTGGATGCAACCGTCTTATCTTTAGTCTTACTCCCACCCAATTCGTAAATTACCCTCACACTTTTGTGATCTTTATTTAGCAACGATTAATTGGGGGCCTAAAAAATAATTGGGGGCCTTAAAAAATTTATACCCACTCCCAAAATTTTAGGAGGCTTCCAAAATAGGGATGAAAGTACTATTATACCCTTCCCCTAAAAATTAACCTAAAATCCTATTAACATTAAACCAAGCCCCCATTTCATTTTATCAGCCGACCCTTCTTCTTCTTCTCCTCTCCCCCTCCCTCTCAGTTCTTCCATTAACGCTATTTAGAAAAAAAAAATCATCCGATTCATCGTCGGAATCGTCGATGCGAAAACTTTAATCGACGATTAACTTCTTCTACAAACATGGCACGTACTAAGCAGACTGCGAGACTAGCTAGTCAAATTGTCAATCTCGTTGATACCGTCAAAGCAGCGAAGGAGTGTTCGAGTTCAAGTAAGAAATCAAAACCTCCGGACAAACAAATGACTCCAATTAGAAGGTATGTCCTTTAAAACACCCTACTCAAACTTGGGTTTTAGTTGAATTTGATGTTCTGCTCAAAATTAGGGTTTGAATCGGAGAAATTGATTTCTCAGAATGGAAGTCGTTCATCATGAAGTTTGAATATCTAACGATTTTTCATCATTTGTTAACGATTTTTCATGTTTGGTAAACGATTTTTGATATGCCTGTTGTACTTTGGAGAAATCGTCAACCATGAGTGTGGTGGATTAAACGATTCTTGCTGTATTTTTTTTTTAAATTTGATTGAATCGTTAACCAAATTTATTATGTTAACGATTTTAGACATGCACGTTGAAATCGTTAACCAATTATTTAGGTGAAAACGACCCCTGTTCAATATATTTGGACGACCCTATCTATAAATGAACGACCCCGTAATTTTCCAAAGCCCCACTCTGTTCCAATAAATGAAAAAGTCGTCCACATAGTATGATTAGGTTAACGATTTTTGTGGACGACCAACTATCTAACTGAACGACTCTACACCACCCATATGTTGTTTTGCTGTCTTAAAAATAGGAAGAGTCGTTCAAAAAATTTGCTTACATCGTTAAGAATTAACTAAAAATCGTTAGGCATGAAAAAAGAGTCGTTTTTTTTTTTGCTTAGAATCGTTTGGTTTTTGTTTTAGTCGTATGTTTTTTGTTAGAGTCGTTTGTTTTTATAATCTCAACTTTGCACGACTCTTACATATTTTTGTTGTTGGCCTTTCAGTAACAAGAATAAAAAGGATAAGAATGTCTTGGTTACTCCTCCATCCATACCTCCCCGGAACCAAAAATACCTAAATGCGGGTCTATTACGAGGAAAAACACCGAGTGAGGTAGCCTTAATTATCCGCAAACCCAGAGAACCATGTGTTGAATCCTCTATATCGTCCTCTTCAACATCTGCTGTTATATCTACAACCCCAAGCGACGAAGAAGAAGAAGTCGCGGAACATGAAGAACTTCATTTAGTAGGTAAATATGCAGCTTTTGATGATAAGGAGGATGGTGATCAAGGTAATGGTGGTGATGGAGGGAATGGTGGTGATGGTGGTGATGGATTGAATAGTGTTAATGAGGTACCAGAGATTGAGGAAGAGGGGGATCAAGGTAATGATGAGGATGAGGATGAGGATGGAAATGGTGGTGGTAGCAGTGATGAAGAGGATGATGAGGATGATGGTAATGAGGGAAATGGTAAGGAAGTAAATGATGGTAGTAGCAGTGACGATGATGATGATGAGGAGGAGGAGGAGGAGGAGATTGAGGAGGAGGAGGAGCCACAACCACAGCCGAAGAAGAAAGTCCCAATTAAACCAAGCGCGCGACACATTCCACCCACATGTTTGCACCTTACTCATTTACCCGGTGGGAAAGCTAGAGGTGAACCTAAAGATGGCGGCAAAGTTCTATTCGGATATGATAGCTCGTGGGCCCGTACCATCAATGAGACAATTGTAATAATCTCAACTTTGCTTTTCATTTGATTTGTTGATATTTAATTTCTTATGTTTTAATTCAATTTGTTTGTGTTTCGTAGGATCATAAGAATGCGACACGTCTTTTTAGACACCAATCTTCTTATGCAAAGATGAAAAAATGGCCCCTAGCAGGTGAATGTCCAAGAGTGAGAGCCATCGTTGAAAACTCAGGTTTGTATGCTGCCGTTGAAAACTCGGTGATTGCATATGACAAGGCTGCAGTGTCATGTTTTACTGAGAGGTTTTACGGCGAAGTCGATACATTCCAATTCCCATTTGGTGAGATGGCATTGATTCCCGAAGACGCAGAAAAGATTCTAGGATTGCACGTTGAGGGAAAATCCACGGAAGACAAGTTCAAGAAAAGCCTAGAGTGTGAAAAAATTTATGCATTGACGGAGAAGTTGTTTGGATGGGATGAAAAGAAGACGCGTGGCCTCTTTGTGATGGGAAAGAAGTACCCAAAGAAAGAGTTTAAACTTGTTGAGATTAGAAATATGTATGCGGGGTCACTTGCGAAGGACGGAGACAATGAATGACCGTCTGATTTTGAAGTTCGTGCGACGGCAGCTGCATACTTTTTGTATGTCCTTGCTTCGGTTATATTTCCCGATAACAAAGGAAACAGAGTCAGCGTCAACCTTCTTCAACTTTTGGATCCCTTGGATGAGGTGAGTAAGTATTCGTGGGGGACTGCCATAATAGCACATTTGAACGCTCAGCTAGCAAAGGCATCCCGGGAAAGAACTTCTCAAATGAACGGGAATTTGGCTTTACTTCAGGTAATTTGAGTTATTAAATTTGTTCGTTGTTCGTAATTTTTGTTGTTCTATATTTTTAGAATTGGCATTATTTTTATTGTTTTGATGCTATTTCAGGTGTGGATTTACGAGCATTTCCCCTCATTGATCAAAGGCGATGAAGACATCACATTTGATCCAACATGGAACAATACTAAACCAAGAGGAACCCGATACAAGTACACTGGAGCTCAGGATAAGGAGGAAGCGCAGAAGTTGAAGTTGCTAGCCATGTGCCAAAAATTGGACAACGTGACAGCCAAAAAGAGGTAACCTTTGATCCCTACAAGGAGGTTAGAGTAGAAGGATTGCAAGATCTTGCATATTACCATGGCCCTCTGTTTTACCCTTATGGGTATTCAATGTACAATCCACATAGAGTAATGCGTCAGCTTGGGTACATTCAAGATTCACCCGATGACGATTATGTACCACCGTTCAAATATAAATTAAAGAAATGGAAGGCGGACAAAAAGGCGTTGGTTGTTGCTTATAAACCCGAGCCTAAGACTGAGCATTGGAATAATAGGCATTTGGATACTAGTAGGGTAGAAATATCTTAGTGGGAGACTGTTAATGAAGGTCATGAGGTAACCGGGGATTACATGCCATGGTATGAAGGGTTTTCCCACGGTCGAGTGATAAGGATTGATCAGACTACGGGTAGGAGAAGCAACAAAGCATCTTCCGCTGCTTGTACAACCGACACTAGAGATGACTCTTCCATTCTTAAGCTTGTGGTAAGTACTTATTTTTCGAATTCTGTTAATCATTTACATAAAGTTGTTTTAATTATTTTAATCATAATCGGTATTTGAATGCAAATAGAGGGAACGGATGAAGATTTTTATGAAGTCATTTTGTTGCAAAGCCGACAAGGGAGAAGTGATAGAACCTGAGCAAAGTCGTCAGTACGCTGAGTACTGCCAACACATTGAAAATCCACAAGCAAAGAAAATGTTTGCTGATCTGGAAAAGCAATGTAAGAGGACAAGGAGAACAGCTAGCCAACTTGCATAAGAACGTGCACAAAAGGGAGATGGGGTTGATCAAGGTACCGGAGAAGAAGGTGGTTCTCAAAGGGGCAGTCCTGGACAAGGTCCTTCAAAGAAAAGTCGTACATCATCAAGTCAGGTAGGTCATAGAGGTCAAGGCGGAGGTCGAGGTCGAGGTCGAGGTCGAGGTGGTAGTAGTGAGTGAGAAGAACTTATGTCTAGAACTTTAAAGTGTATGGTTTAACATCTACAACTTATGTCTTTTAGTTCTGTCGACTTTAACTTACGTCGTTCTTAGATGCAACTTATGTATTTTAGTTCGTACTATCGATATATTTTGTGGATTGGGTTTCCTAACAATTAAGCATGTTGTTTAGAAGTTGTTGTGCTTATATGTTTTTTGATGTGAAAATTTGGAGAATGTAACAACTTGCTATTTTTAAGTCGGCATCCAATGTTTCGCAGGTGAACGACTCTAATTATGTGAATTAGAGTCGTCCGGATTGTTTTTGCAGAGCAACGACTCATAAACTGAGGAAATAATGTCAGTGTTATAGTCGTCAACACAGGTACTTGCATACAAACGACTCACCAGTAGACCCAAATACCACTCTGCCTAAAATTTTGAAAGGATCGTTCACAGAAATTTTAAAGTTTAACGACTCTGTTTTGACGATTCTAATTCTCTTTAATTAACGACTTCTTTCTGTAACTATGAAACAAGTGTCTGTCTAAAACCTTTCAAGGGTCGCCCAGAAAAAAAAAAAAAAACACAGAGTCATCAATTATGTATCTAGGGTCGTCGGGTAATAAATTATAAAAGTTGAGGGTCGTCAGGTTTGTTTTGCAAACTTATAGGTTGGCACGAAAATTGACATCTATTTTATTAAGGAAATAACTTTACATCAAAGTTGCATTACATGTTATTCCTTTTCGTTGTGCGAGAGGCAACTACCATTGCGGCTTCGATGTGATAAAACTGCTCTCCTCTCCATTTGGTATATGCAGCTTGGGCCGCACGCCTATCCCCTTTGTTCCTCAACAGAAACTCGTTATACTTGGTATACAATCTTATAGCGTGAATTGTCCTATCACGAATATGGGACGGTAGATAATCATAGCGTAGTTTCTTGTTGTAATTAGTGAAAGGACTCCAACCAACTTGAGTCCAAAATATACTCCCATGTTGATGTTCTTCGGGAAGATCTTTGACGATGTAATAAATTTTAACCCATTCAGTCTCTTCCTCGACTTGCTTGAATACTTCCCGGAGATGGGATTGTTCTTCGGCTCGTTTTTTGGCCTCGCACATCTCTTTTTCTTCCTTCGCAGGATATGGCGTGAAAGTGTATTGTTTTTTTGTAGGTCGCATGCTTCTTTTGCGTATCTCTTCTTCCATTGCCAATATTGATTTTGTTGGTCGCTTGCATCTTCTAAGTATGCTTTCAATTGAATTGGCAGTTGATGATGAACTTGCCATTGAAAAAATGATAAACTTTGATTGTTTTAAGTTCTATTAAACAGACCTTGGTCGAATCTTTATATACGAAATACCCCAACGGTCATTTTTTTGGGAATTGGTATCTCCAAAAAGACCCGTTGAAGGTATATGTATGGAGTCGTTAGGTTATAGTTTTAGAAATCAAACGACTCATATATGTAATTCGGAGTCGTTCGTTTCTTGTTGTAGTAATAACGACCCATAATTTACAAAACATTCAGGAGACCCTTTTTTTTGGTCTGACAGAATCGTTAGCTTGTGAATAGATTATTACCGACCCTATAAAGTTATTCATAGAGTCGTTCATTTTGTAATAGGCCCATTAACGACCCTTGCAGCCAACACACACAGGAGACCGTTATATTTGGAGAACAAGTGTCGTTGGTCTAAAAGAATACTTATCTAACGATCCAAGTTAATGAGGTAAGTGTCGTTATCTTGAATTGCTTAAATAAATACGACCGTAATTTTTAAAAAAGGTTTATAATGATAAGTTGATAACATAAGATAAAACACATTGTATTCGTTAAGGATTAGTGATAATACAAACATCCAAGTATTCATGCATTGTACTTCAGAAAAAAAATACCACTCATTCCACATTTAGTCGCACATGTGAACGTGTTAAAGCATTGTACTTGGTGTTCCTTCCAAACCATTCCACATGTTCATTCCAAACTCGTACTGGTTTGTCCACTCCTTGGTGTAGTCTCCCCAATCACCATAGACCACCCGTGGTAAAGGACATTCTTCAAAGATCTTCAAACCTATGTAATGGTTATTGTTGACATGTGCCATTACAATTCTCCTTTTCTTTATCGCCGCGTCGCACCGAGTTCTTGAGGGTACGTACATACAAGACGCTCCGGGGAAGCCTTTGCTGAATACAATTACCACACAAGTGAATGTGTCCGCTAAAAGTTTACCACCAAAAGGCATTTGCATCCAAAACTTATAACCGGCCCTCTTCGACCCCTTCCTCCATTTCACGTTTGAAACCAACTCCCTAAACTTCAATTCCCTCTCTTTTTGATCTCCTTCCATGAGCATTGTCAAATAGAGTTGTTTGTCCTCAAATAGTTTTTCCGCCATTTTTTTCCTTGCATATTCGATTTGGGTGAGCTTAAGTTCGTCGGCCTTGTCGAAATGCCCTAATTGTTCCGTTGCAACATGGTAACCACAATTCCCATCCCCATCAACGTCGTCGGTGGATATAAGGTGATCTAAGATGACGTAAGGAAGTTGGTCGGTATACTCTTTGTATAAAGTGTAAGCAACACGATGTGGTCTTCCTTGTGAATCCCTAGGTGTCTTAGGATTACCCTTGATTCCTCTTATCGTCAACATACCACTAGTTTGGCTTTGCTGGGTATCGACCGCATGCTCAACAATATCCATATCTTCATTTTCTTGCTCTTTCGACCGACCTCGTTTCGTAGGAATGAAAGACTTTTCGTACTCATCATATTCCGCCTGGACATGCTCATGACGTGATCGGTCTCTATCGGTACCCTTGTCATTGTTAACGGTTTCTCTAAATGACATTTTTGTTGTTGGTCTTCCAGGCGGTTTTTGTTTGATTGGCTCTTCTTCAAACCCCAAGCTCTTACGGGCGGCCGGCCACAAGTTAGCAACCAAAATGTGTCTTCCTGCACAATTCATTTTTCGGTATTTTTCGTTGATGTACTGGCCAATATCCAAGTCTCCAAATTCTTCATCGGACAAACCCGTGGGCTTAGGGATGAATGATAGTTGCTTCCAGAATGGATCGATATCTTCAAGAGGAATGTACTCTTTGTACCCACCAAGTTTATGTTTACAAGGGAGGCCGAGCCAAACATCGGTTGTACAATTACACTCCGTCTTCATCACCTTTCCGGCCTCCGCTTTAGATCTAAAATCTATAAGCTGATCCATCATATAGTTAATTGCCCACCATGATACTTGGTGTGCTACCAACCGTAACAAAGCTTTGTCCCTTATGTGTTGCATCAAAAAACGGTCTTTACTCAACTCCATCTGTGCCACTATTTTTCGTAAGTCATCCTCTGCGTGCTCGTGAATAGCTTCTTGTACCGTAACTACCCCACCCCTTCTTTGATCCAAAATTTTCTTCAAACGGCCGTGAGACGCCTCTGCAAGACTTGTAGACTCATTTTTGTAGTGCTTGTATTTATTGGTCCATGCATAAACAAACTTCTCCTTCCAAGGATTCAACCATGTATTCAGGCAATAATCAACCACCTTCTTATGATCAGTACTCCAAACATCAATAAACTTCTGCAAGTTAGCATAATACCTAACCTCTGTTTTCGAATGAGCCAAATTGTCCCAATCCTCGCAAAAAACTTTCCATAGATCCCCCTCTTCATCATATTTTTCCTTTTCCTTCTTTTTCTCTTCCTCACGCTCTTCTTTGGAAAGTTTACTTAAACGCTCATCTTCCTCCTTAGAACGTTGATTACCCTTCTTAGTATGGATCTTTTGGATTTGATTCTTGCAATTAGAAAAAATATTGGTTTGGATGTGCCACGTACAAAGAAATTGTTGAGCAAGTGAAAATACTTGACGAACGGCACTCATAATTGCAAAATCCCTATCCGTAAATATAACCTGCGGCGTCTCTTCTCCACGGTAAATCAACCTCACTTGTTCCAACGCCCAAACATATTCCGGTATTTCTTCTTTTTCCATAAAGCACCATGCAACGGTGAATGAATTTTTATCCGAAGTATGGCTTACCACGTTCAACATCGGCATGTTATATTTGTTTGTCTTATATGTGCAATCTATGAAGAGGACCTGGTAAAAACACTGAGCCAAATCCACCATCCTTGGATGTGCAAGAAAAATATGAGTCACTTTCTCATCCGGACCAACCTTAGTTTGCATGGCATAGTTTATTGTTTCCGCTAACCACTCTGATTGTTGCATAATCAACCTACCATTCCATTCGATTCTCTTAATCGTTGCTTTGGCGGCGTTGATTGTGGAAATGGTGGACAAGTTATCCTTATCTTCCGCCCTTATTGCATTTAGGATCTTTAGTGGTCTAAATCTCTTCATCTGCCTAACTTTATCCATCTGATATGGTTTTAACCGAGCATATGCAGTGTGTCCATATAAACTTTTGGGTGGATCATGGTTGTGACGCCCGTTTGGAATACTATATAATCGGAATACATCGGCTTCATGATGTCTTTTTAAAACAATCCTGAACGGGCATTGACACTTCTTCGATTTTGTGCGGTAGACCCTAGTCGTCTTCTTCTCATACTTGTAATTCTTGCCTTTGTGACTTTCTCCCTTCTTACCCGCTCTCTCGCATACCATTTCCATCTTGTTGCAATCGACGTGTCTACTTTGAACAACCACACACATCTTCTCTTTTGCCTTAGGGATAAGCCATTCCTTAATGTCATTCTTGGTTACCCATGTCTACATTGAGCAAACAATTACATTAGACAACAATGTGATCACTAATAAAATTAATTGAATATATAAATATACCGATTCGGTTAAGGTAAACGTACCAAATCAGTCATATAGTGTTGGGAGGTATCCGGACCCATGGTAGATACGGGTACTGGCTGGGAGCTTTGTCGTACTACCAACTAAAAACAAAGCACAAAACCATCACCATAGGGTCGTCAACATATTATATGCCAAAATGACGACTCTTTCAAAGTAATATTAACGACTCTATAGAAACCATATTAACGACTCTCAAACATTAATCGTAAGTTTGACCTTGACGAGCCGTTACCATACATATTTAGAGTCGTTAGGTTATATATATAACCAATGCCGACTCTACATGAAGTTAATGCAGAAATTCAAAATCAAAGATATGCTTGATTCCTAGGAGCAGTTATTGCTATTTTTGAAAAAAAGTGACGGTTTTATTCACAAACAAGTAGCCGTTGAGTACATTTTGCTATAAATAGAGACCTATCTATTCCAAACTTAATCACCCATCTCTTTCAATCATCCTAAGTCAGTCACCCATCACTTTCAAACACTAATAATGACTCCAACTCCGTTCAATAACCTAAAAGATGTTGCTATTGTCAGAGCACACACCACTCTCACAAAGCACTCCGTTGAGGAAGCGGAATGGGTGACCAGTAACGAAGACCCAACAAGAGGGCCTTACCTTGGGCATGATCAAAACACCAATGCTTGGTGGAAACGTGTGTTTAAGGTTTTTAAAGCACTAAACGGAAATCGTAATAGGAGGACGCTCCAGCAGATAAGGGAAAGGTACGCTGATTTATACAATGACTGCGTATTGCTGAGAAACAAATTGAAAGCTCGAAAGGACGCTATGCCAAACGAAGACCGCATGAGTAGAGTAAGTTTGTAAATCAATATGCCGTTGATCATAAATTATTAATTTGGTTTTTATTATTCAACAACACTAACATAGAAAAATAATTATTTTTCCAGTATTCAATGGGTCGGACCCAATACGAATTAAGGTACGACCATGAGTTTTTGCACGAGGACTGCTACACTCTCTTGGAGGAAGTTGAATGGCAATTCGCCGAATATAATTAATTTCGGATACATTAAACTTATTGAACTAGCTCAATGTATTAAACTATTATATGTCTTTCCCTTATGTTTTATTTCATAGCACATGTACGTTTTTTTCAACTCAATAATACACTAGTTCAACAAAATATCCCAAATAAGGGTCGTCAACCAATATTAAGAAGGTGGCCGACACCATACCAAATCGTCAACCAATATTTTGCAGATTAACGACTTTTGTGAAACAAATATGAGCATTGAAAAAGAGTCGTCGATCTGCTAAAAAGTTGATTGCCGACACATTAGGTATATTTGATGACTCCAGACAAAGACTAACGACTACGGACTAACACATATATACCATTCTGCCAAGTTTTCTTCTAAAGTCGTTCACTTATATATGTCCAACCGGACGACCTAATAGACAGACCCTAAGAGTCGTTTGATTTAAAATTTTAAATATTAACGACATAAGATACTACCAGCATTTATTGGGGAATTGAACTCTACCAAATGTGGTTGAGGCAGTTGGCCCGTTGAACTCTGTAAAACAGACCCATATCTCACCTCTTCATTACCAACACCATAATTATCAACCTTCTCTTCTCCTTCTCATTTATTCATCATTCAAGAGGAAAATAAGAGAAACACAATGACTCCATATACTTCCGAAGAGAACTCTACCATTACAAGAGCTTGGAAAACAGTAACAAACCACTTTGAAAGTCTAGACAAAGACATTGATGAAACATCGGATGCTTGGTGGAACCGCGTATTCATCGTTTTTGTGGCGTTGGACGGAAATCGGAACTCAAGGTCTTTGAAACAAGTCAAGGAACACTTCAAAGCCATAAAATTCGAGTGTGATGTTTTGAAAAGAGAATTTACGGCGGTAAGGGAAGACTTTCCGGATATGATGAATACTATAAGAGTAAGTATTTCAACAAGAGGTAAAACTTATCCAAAGCTTTGATAGATAGATACTAACTAAGTATGTTTGCGTTTGCGTTTTCAGATGAAGAAGGCGTATGCATACTATGAGGTACTGCGTGTGGGAAAAAGTTTGAGTTACACGATTGCTACTTTATCTTCCATGGAACCATGTATAATTACATGCTTTTTGAATGAGTGTTGAAGTGCATCGTTATCATGTATTGTGTTTAACCCTATGAAACATGTATGGCTTTTAGGATTCAATGAAATGTTGCTATGAAATCAGAAACGATAATATATATATATATATATATATATATATATATATGAGTCGTCAATATTAGAGACGTACGTAACAACGACTCTCAATCATAATGAAAGGGTCGTGCGTTTATAGTACTGTTAAACTAACGACCCTTAGAGTGATAGCTGCAGAGACTAAAATGTATCTTAGTCTTTGGGTTATAAATATATTGAGTAAACGACTCTAGATGACCTAAACAAAAAATGTCGTCAATATTTTCATAGCTATTTGACGATTTTTCATAAAGGCATCTTAGAGTCGTCAGTTTGTTCGAACATGAATGACGATTTTTCATACTGAAAATTAGAGTCATTTATGGATGTCAGAAATACCTAACGACTATTAAAAGTCGTTAGTTAATTATACTCCCGACCAAACGACCCTCACTCTGAGTAGTTGCATGGTGTCCATGAATCGACCACTTGGAGTACCATTCTTGCAATTTGAAGAGTATAGGACGTTTACCTGATTGTTTTGAGCTCCGGGTTCTTCATATGGAGGATTGGTTCCTTCATTTTGAGCAATAGGATCCTCATTTCCATCATTTATCAAAGCTTCTTCTATTAACATCTCTTCATCAAACATCCAATCCATAGGATTAGATGAGACAATCTCACCATCAACACAATCATGTATGTTCGTTGAATCTTCACTTACCTCATTTCCTCTACTACAATCAATCACTCATTTCAAATAACCTAAATTTTCCCCCAAAAATCATTTTCTTCCTCTCTATCCAACAAAAAAAAATAAAAAAATCTATAATCTTAATTTATACCCAAAAACTGATTTAATCAAACTTAACAAATTAACAACTAATCTAACCTAATCACTCAATTAACACTAATTATTTTGGGGGTAGTTTAGGCATTTTAAAAAATTTGGATAAGGGGTAGCAACAAAATGCTATTGGGAGACCAACTGGTGAGGCCCCAATTACTTTTTGTGGCCCCCAATTTTTTTTCGTTATTTAGGTTTTTGATTTTCTATTTTTTTTCTTTTTGAAAATTTCCCAACTATAATTTCCGCGGGAGTCTTTCCCGTCTTAACAAGATTGTCAACTTCATAGTAGTCATGAATTCGTCAGTTAGAGAATTCATAAAGAAGGAAGTACCTGATTGGGACGATGAAGTAATTGCAACCGCTCGATTTAAAGCTTTGAGTGGACAAAGATCGGATTGGGAATCCAAACTCCTGTTCTGGAAAAACTTGATTATTAAAGTTGCCCGACATCTGAATGTCTTCGTCATTCGCTCATCGGAGGTTTCATCTTCTTTCGATTTGGTTTAAATTCTTGCTTTTCATTAGTAGTAAGTTTTGCATTTAGGGATGTTCACTAAAACTTCTTCCATTATGTCTCAGTTAGGCATTTAGTCAAACAACTTGGTTGCCTTTTTTTTGTTACTTAAATTCCGCTGCATGGAGTCCCTATGCCCGTGTTTAGCATCACATCTTTATATTGTATCTCTACTCGAGCTCATTTTCTAGGTCCAATTAATACTGCTGAATTATATACCTATCTAATCTAAAACATTACTAAATGAGAGTCTTATTTTTGTAGGTGAGGAATATTTGGTTTAACCGACAAGGGTTAACGCCTTTGTGCATTGACCAAGTGCTGGTAAGCTTATATTGTTGTCTACATCTTGAGAACTTAGTTGTAACTTAATTAAGGCCGTTAGTGGCTATTAGACTGGGTATTTAGCTTAACAGACTGTGTATTTAGCATAACAATTTGCTATGCTATGTTATACTGTCAACTTTGTCAATTTGAACTTTGCATTGTACTTTTTCAGCTTGAAATGTATAGTTCGGGTGATATTTTGCGGAATAACGATCTTATGGATCCAACTGCTGGGCGTTTATCCCAAATGTTTAAAAGGATGGTTAATTTGATAGGTATTTCAGGACCATCCTCTTCTGAAGAACTAATTGAAGAGTTTCTTATTCTAAGTATACCACTTCAGGTATGTCTCATGCCACGAGTCTTCTTCTGCATGTCAGAGTGTATCGAATATCTTCCAATTTGTTGTTCTTTCTGGGCGTTTGTTCCACAAAAAGGCCTTGAATGCAGATTCCTCACTCGTTGTGTCTGAGCAAGGAGAGATCTAAAATTTAGTAAAGTTTTTTTGATTTGTAGGAAAAGGCTGCTGAAGTAGTCAAACTTTTATCTGAAAGCCACTGGACATCTTTTTGCACTGTTACTATGAGCGAGCTCCAGAGGATCTGTAATGGATCCACTGAAGCCTCTATGGTTTTGAGTTACTTATCAAGTACAGGAAAAGCACGATACCTTTCGATCTGTAAAGCGGACTTTATTGAGGTACTGCATATTCTTATTTAATCTCTAAAACCGTAATCATATTGAAAACCATTGTTCTCTGATATACAATTTTAAAACTTGCCTACTTTGCTCAATTAGTTTATCTGGTCAACCATTAACTTAATCAAGTTTGTCACTGGTTCAGTGAGTTGATGAAATACGTTGGAAGCTGCTAATTTTAGACCTTGAAAGAGCCTGCTTAAAATTGGTGTCTGTGTTTATCTCCGTTTGTTATTAAAATTTGTACTTAAACTAGTTGTTTATAGGGTGTCAAGGTTTCTCTTGTGAAAGAAGCTGTCCCTACTATCTCAAGTCTTGACTATGATGTTCTGCAATTGATCTGGACGAAGGAGAAGCTTCAGCAGCAACTTGATGTGATCGATCAACGTTATGAGATGTAAGTTTTTCACCATTGATTTCATATTTCCTAGTTTATTTTGGCCTTTTTGGTGTTGGACTTGTGTTGCTCGTGGAAATCTTACTTCACTCTGCATGTTATGATGAGTTGGTTGGTTAGCTGCTATGAAGTGGTAAACATGTCTGCTTATAATTGGTTGTTCTTTTTGCAGGTCAAGGAAATCCGCATTGAACTTCATGAAGGCTGGCAACAAGCAAGTCGCGCTCAGGCATGCAAGGCAATTAAAGTTGAACTCTGAAAGCAGAGAAAAGTGCACGTCCATGTTGAACAGGGTTGAGGAAGTTCTCACAATCATTACAAATGCTGAATCCACAAAGAAGGTTAGTTAATTAGAAACTTTTAGAATATCTTCAGTTACACTTGTAGTCCATCGTGATTCGTCAAATGTCTCAAAACTTAAAATTTCTCCCGAGCGCTGATTTTTTTGTGAGAACAATCTGCTTTACTTATTCGGCTGAGCTTGACTGTTTTGCCTTTACTTTCCCAAGTTTCCCTTCTTTATCCTAGTTTTATGGTTTGCTTACCCAGTTATTTTGACTAATACCAGGTCGTCGAGGCAATGCAAATTGGTTCTCGGGCAATGAAGGAAAGTGGGATTAGTGCTGAAGAAGTCCACGTTTGTCTACAAGAGCTTGATGATACCGTTGCTTCACAAAAGGAAGTTGAAGAAGCTTTAGGTAATTCTGCTACTCTGTAGCTATCCCATTTTATTCTTTATATCATAAATTCTCCAAAAAATGTTAACTTTTTTATTTTATTTTGAGAAACAATGGTTAGACTATTATGTTAGAAAGAAAATTCTCCACATAATTTAAGCCACCTAAATAACTTCCCTCGCTGAGGTGTTTCGTAAGTTTTGATACTGACTTTGGATTTCCGGATTTTGGCAGCATCAGCTCCAATTCAATGCACAGATATTGACGACGAAGATTTGGAAAAGGAATTCAGGATGCTGGAGATAGAACTTGAAGATTTGACCCCACAGAAATATACTGCTGCACCTACTCAGAATGATTTACTAAAGAAAGAAGAAAGTAAAATATCAGAAACTAAGATAGCAGATAGTGGGAGGATAGGAGAAGCAGTTCCGCAAGAATCTGCTGAATCATTGGTCAGTAAGTTATCAAATCTCCAGCTTGAGGCAGCTTAGTTGTAAACTTCTACCTATTGTGAGTTCTGTAATTGTTTCATCATTTGTAAAGTGTTAAGAGCTTTGCTTCTGTTTGTAACCATCTCAAATGCTTGTATTTCGAAAACCATTAATGAATATATCTTTTCTTCTGTCACACACTATCCCTTTCCAGTTTTTACTTGTTCAACTCTAGTTCTACTTGGTGTATATTGTAAATTATTCCAGTCAAATTTTGGAAATTTTTGTTGCAGTTTTATGAGTATAAAACAGAGGAGAACTGAATATATTTTGTAATTTACAATATGTCGCCTCAGGTATGATAACCCCGATGAGTAGTGAACCCCTACCCTTGGAGTACAATGAACAAGGATATACTTCTTGGAGCAATTCTGATGGAACTGCTTAACATTGTGAACAGAATGTGTTCACAGACTCGATCAGGCAATGAACCCTACCCTTGCATGCAATCTTAACATGCTTAATACCCTGTTTCTCCCAATCTGAAGGTTGATAATAACGCCTAATATTGGTAAGATCAATGACTTATCCAACTTCTTCTTCCTAAAACTCTTTGTTGGCGAATTGTGGTGTACTCACTTATGCGAGCCGAAACAATCTAGAAAAAAAAAAAATGCAATCAGGTCTGAATTGTGGTGTACTCGATGCGCTATATCCTGCTTATCTGAATTCCTAAAATGCAATTGCCAAAGTCAATTATTTGCTAGAATCCAAACCAAATTTGGCATTTCTGATGCTTTTTAGTGCGCCTTTAGTGATTGTTTTTTCCAACTCATAACCACTTCTTTTGTTATCATACTCTCTCAGTTAATATGTCATGCTAAAGTTAATTCGAAAGGCACAGACTGGAAAATCTTGCAAGGATAAACATACTGAAATTAGTTCTGTTAGATAAACTGTCAACTTTAGTTAGACATTTGGAGTTAGAATTCAATTACAGACAGAGAGAGAAAAGGGTGCTCAGCTCACAAAGTGGGGGCATATAACTTCTTCTAGAAAAAAGTAGAGCTGGAAGATAGAGATATGCCAGATAATTTGGTTACCTATGTTTCCAAAATTAGTGCAAAAGATACAAAGTTTGAAATTAAAGGTAACTGGTTGTGGTGTAAAAGCAGAGATTTTGAGAGTGACACTGACATAGAGTATTAGTGCCCAAGGCTGTGGTAACTGCATGACAGCCACGAAAAACTGATTTATCCTAGTTATGGCACCACATCTACCACGCTTACCTCACCCATGACTTCATATAACATCATATAATTCTCTTTCTCGATAAATCTGTCTCTCACACACTACATATAACTCTCTCATCATCATCATCATCAATAGAGAGAATTTTAGGACATGGAGAAAATGGGTTATCTTAGGCTTGTTTTGCTGGTGCTAACACTTGTACTAGTTTCTACACTTTGGAAACTCTTTAAGCTTCTTATATGGAGGCCTTATGTTGTTACAAGATTTTTTGAGAAACAAGGAATCAGAGGACCTCCTTATTCAGTGCTGTCAGGTTCACTACCTGAAATCAAGAAGCTGAAGAAAGAAGCAAGAAATATGGTCTTGGATTTGAATTCTCATGACATCATTCCTAAAGTTTTGCCTTATTACCTCAAGTGGACCTCAGAATATGGTCTCTATCTCTCATTTAAATTCATATTTATTGATTTGGTGTGGGTTTCTGTGGGGTTTTTCATATTTTTAAATTGTTATTCTTGTGGTAAATTTAACCATTGGCCGTTTTCTCTTCTGGTCTTCTTCTCTAGTTTGGTTTGTCAAAAATGAATTCTGTCAGGTCTTATAGTTCAGCCTTGAATTGTGTTGCTTACAAGAAAGAAATGAAGAACAAAGGGAAGAGATAACATTATTACAGTAGTGTCTTCTCTAGCCTTTTGCTTGTTAGTAGTCGCACGTTTACCTTAGCAGCTTGGACTTGTGTGAATGAATCCATGGACAACCCTTTCAAAGATCTGGGCATGAGTTCTAATATTGATTTTTGTCACCCTGAATGTATTTTTCTTCTAAATGTCTGACTTCTGCTTTGTTTTTTCTTATTCTTCTTCTTCGGGTTCAAACAGGAAAGCCATTCCTCTATTGGTATGGAGCAGACCCCAGAATTTGCATTACTGACCCTGAGCTGGCGAAACAAGTCTTATCGAACAAATTCGGTTTTTACACGAAACCGAGGATTAACCCAACAGCAGTTGCAATGATAGGGAAGGGATTGGCTCTAGTTACTGGAATGGACTGGGTGAAGCATAGAAGGGTTGTCAATCCTGCATTCAATACAGACAAACTCAAAGCAATGGCTAGAAGAATGGCAGCGTGCACTCTATCTAAACTCCAAGGCTGGGAACATCAGTTGGTTTGCTCCAAGGATCGTTTTAAAGAGATTGATATAAGAAGGGAATTTCAAATTTTAACTGGCGATATAATCGCACATACTGCCTTCGGTAGTAGCTATCTCGAAGGGAAAGCAGTATTCGAGACTCAACGAGAGCTTCAACCATATGTACTTGCATCTGCTACTGATATATACATCCCCGGAAGGCAGTAAGTGATTAGCTCACCCTTCTCCATTCTTTTCATTTTTAATAGTCTCTATGAGATAGGCACTTTGATTACTTCCTGCTCTCGTTTTTTGCAGATATATTCCTACTTGGTCAAATCGTCAGACGTGGAAGCTTGATTCGAAAATAAGGACTACTGTAAGAAGTATCGTTGAGAGTAGATTAAAAAAAGGTGGCGAATCTGGCTATGGAGACGATTTACTCGGGTTATTGATGGGTGTGTCTGAACCTACTAGCCTTAAGCAAGCAGATCTAAAGCTGAACATGCATGAGATCGTAGAGGAGTGCAAAACATTCTACTTTGCAGGGCATGAAACTACTTCCAATTTGCTTACATGGACAGTATATTTGCTGAGTTTACACCCGGAATGGCAGAAAAGACTCAGAGAAGAAGTCCTGAAAGAATGTGGAAGTGAGGTTCCTGTTTCAGAAACACTCAACAGATTGAAACTGGTAACAAATGATCTTTTTCTTCTTCTTTGGTATCTTGTGTTAGAATCAGAGAAATGATTTATGATGATGACACTGACATCATATTGAATGAGTTTATGTTCGTTGCTCCTACTGAATATAAATGTGAACTTTGCAGGTGAACATAGTCATTCTTGAAGTTTTGAGGCTGTACTGTCCAGTGATTTCGTTGGTCAGGGTGGCCTCTGAAGATATGAAATTGGGAGACTTGATGATTCCGAAAGATACTATGGTGACAATTCCTCTTGCAATGATTCACAGGAGCAAAATGCAATGGGGGGAAGATGCTAATGAGTTTAATCCCTGGAGATTTTCCCAGGGGGTGTCAAAAGCTGCAAAACATCCAAACGCGCTACTTGCATTTTCAGTAGGTCCTAGAGCCTGCGTTGGACAGAATTTTGCAATGATGGAAGCGAAGCTGGTGATTGCACTGATTCTTCAGAGATTCTCAATCTCTCTCTCTTCCACGTACATCCACGCACCAGTCGACAACCTTACTCTGCAACCACAGTTCGGTCTCCCTGTGGTCCTAAAGAGTTTGGGTGTCTAAGACAGAATGCTGTCATTATCCTTACCACTCTATACCTTCGTGTCCAGAATTTCAGCTTCATATATTTTGTTTGGTAATGAGAAGACTAATAGCTAGATGCATAGATGAAAGTGTCTAATGAAAAAAAAAAAAAAAAAACTCGAGACTCGGCTGGTACTTGAATGATCATGTTCATAGGGGTGAACCTAATAAACTTGGCAGTTGTTTTATCTATTTATATAAAAGGAGCTTATAGAAATTTTAATTTTGTTTGCAAAGCATTTACAAACTTTTCTGGTGAAAAGCACTCGAAGTGCCGTTAATAGAAAGAAGAGGAAGAATGTGGGATGTCTATTTCTGGAGCCAAGGTGTGATTGGAAGAGAGTGGTAGGTAACCAGTTAACTTCAAAGATATGACCCAAATTCAATGAAAATACATAGAATAGAATTTTTTGAGGCCAACAAGAAATGCAGAGTATGAATGTATGATGTGGTTGTTCTTATCAAGTTTTTACATCGACAGCATATAAAATGAAATGGCTTTTCTGATTTTTAAAACACGAACTCGAGTATATATGAATTTCACCATCAGATATTCAGATAGTAATAAGCGACCTGACCTGACCTGACATTATAACGAGGAAAGGGATTTTACACTGAAGATTATCTGGTGGTTCCAATACGAGAAGCTACATTATACATTCTTGTATTCAGTTTTGACCAAACAGATATGAACTGCACGAGACAATGTGTAGGAAAGATGGCATAAAAAAGTTCACATTACTTTGACGAGAAAATTATCAACACCAAGCGAATTACATTTATCAAATCGTAAGTTCATAACTGTAATACAAACATTACATGATCCTATCAACTGAAAACCGCCACACAAATTGATAAGCATTAAACATATACCTGAACAAAGCACTAACAAACCCAAACAATACTTACAACTAAAATGAATAAAATTTGAAAAAGTAAAAAAAAAAAAAAATTCAACTAGTCACAGATGTAGAGCAAGTGCATCAATCTTACCTCCTATATACACCCATTTGATGTTACTGAAGCATCCGCAGCAGAGACAGCACACAGCAATACCGACATCCAATATGACCCAATATTACAATACAAAATCCAAGCAGGAAAAAATGCAACCTGATAAGACGATTTTCTAGTATCTTCATCCTACTTTCCTTTCAAATCTTCTTTGGTATCGACTGAGATGGTTTTTGAGCTAGGAGATTTTCCAATGATTGCTTTCTTCACTTTCACAATCGACTGTTTCACCTTTGACATGATGTTGTTTGAATGCTTCGCCTTAGGTGGAGTATCTTGTTTAGGTAGGTCCTCTTCTGCTTTTGGGACTGTAACATCTTTGCTGGACTCCAGAATTGGGGCATCAGGTTTTGCATTTTCCTCAACCGTGTCTGCTGCTTTATCCAACTTATCTGCACCAGATTCTACACAGTCTGCTGCTTTCTCCTCTGATACTAACTCCTTGGTTTCTTCCACTGGTGCATCGACAGTAGTAGTAGTAGCCGCAGCAGTAGTAGAAATAGAATCAACAACATCAGTTTTTTCATCTACATTTTTATCCTTGCTAGGTTCAACTGCAGCGACTTTATCATCTTTAACACACTCATCTCTTTTCTCTTCAGGGACCACTTCGACATCCCTAGATGTGGTCTCTACTTCAGAAGGCTTTTCAGTAACCTCAGTAGCCGAATCGGAATGGCTCACTTCCTCATTCTTGGCAGTCTCAAGTTGTTTTTCTTCAACTTTCACATTCTTCTCTTCAACAGCTTCTTCACATTTAACGTTTTCTACTTCTTTCTGTTCTTCAAACTTTCCAGCATCAAGTGCAGTTTCTGTTGCCAGTTCCTCAACCACGTTACCGTTAGCTACATCCTCGGTCTTGGTAATCTCAGGTTCGTTGACCTCCTCAACTTTTCCCACCTCAATATCGGATGTATTTACAACATCAGGAACAGCAGATACTTCCTCTACCTTAGCCACATTAATTTCTATTGGTTCAGCAGGAGTTTCCTGACTGGTAGGAGTTACTGTATCAAGAACTGCAGGTGCAACAGGCTCTTGATCTTTAGACATCAGTTCCTCGAGGGTTTTACCTTTTGGAATTTTACTCTCTGCACTTTCTTTAGGCTCAATAACCTCAGTTTTTTCTTCCACTACTTTAACAACTTCAGGTGATTTTTCCTCCACTACCACCACAACCGGTTCTGGCACTTCGACTACTTTAGAGTCTGGTTCTGGAACTTTTACTTCTGAACTAGGAGTTACTTCCTCCAATATATCTACCGCCTCAAGTGACTTTTCAGTAACTGCGACAGCGGAAATGGAATCACTCACGACCTCAGTAGGGGTGGTTTCAGGTTGTATCACCTCCTCAACAACAGCGACATCATCTAACTTTGACACCACTTCTGGTTCCTTTTCAACCACTGCAGTTGCCGCAACGGGAACATCAGAAACATCTGGTTCTGGTTTGCATTCCTCAATAAGTTTTTGGACATCTACAGCTTGAGCATCCAAAACAGGGACATCATCTAACTTTGACACCACTTCTGGTTCCTTTTCAACAACTGCAATTGCCGCAACGGGAACATCAGAAACATCTGGTTCTGGTTTGCATTCCTCAATAACTTTTTGGCCATCTACAGCTTGAGCATCCAAAACAGGAACCTCATCAACCTTTTCAACGGGCACAACAGCAGGTGCTTCAATTGGTTGGTCTTCTTTCTTTTCTTCTGATGCGACTGCGTGAGCTGGACATGCTAATTCCTCAGTTTTGGGATTTTCTTCCACAACTTCTACTCCGTTTTCCTTGGGTGGAGAAATAACTTCTTGTTCAATGGCTTTAACTTCAGATACTTGCTTCTCAACTTGCTGCAAGAATTGTGAAACAATAAGCTAAAGTGTCGGGATATAGATAGCAAAGGAAAGCATTATAGGATAGTGCAAGGGAAAAAATGAATCTTACAGTTCTAGTAACACTACCTCCGTTTCTGGAAAAGAGATACTATCACTTTTTCAATTTGGCCAAAATTTTGGCTAAAATGGAAAAGTTACAGTATCTCTTTGCCAGAAACGGAGGGAGTATTGCGTATCCAATCAAATTAACAAGGAGTTGTTAACGTAATTCAAATGGTACCAAGAAACTATGCTATAATATGAATTCTCCATTCACTCTATCCAAGTTTGGTTCTTCAAATATTATCACGCCAGAGAAACATAGAACTCATATATTATAGGAGTATATCAAGTTCTTAACAAGTTATCTAACCGATAAACAAAACAAACCTAAAGGAAGTGACAGAAAAATTCCTTGGCTAAAACATAAAATCCTCAACCAATTTCAAATGAGACCTTCTTGTTTTGCGCAAGAATAAAAGATCCATCAATAGGCAACCAAAATATTTGTTTTTGGAAGACAAAAATCCGTGGTACGAAACGGCATCATAATTAATAAAAAAACCAAGCAACATGTACTAATCCAACCAAACCCCCTGACAGGAATTAAATAACAAAACCAAAGACTTAAAAATTTAGCAAAGAAACTAGAAACAGATGTTCATGCTGTCTTTCGGTCAATCCATGTATTACTTAAATCCCATCCCAATCCCAATAAGTGATAAGAGAAAATCAAGTACTTATTTCAGCAAAAGCAAACACTGATTTATTTGTTTACAAGTCCACTGATCGGCTCTGGTAGACGAAAGTAATAAGTTCTTGAACTTCTATTGATGCATAAAGCTCTTAATTTTACTAACTCTCACACAATTTCTTCCAAAACATAAAATTTTCTAAAAGTAAAAAGAAAAGAAAATTAAGTTTCTAAAAAAAATAGACAGAGAAGCAAAGTAATTAAAGAGTTAAAGTTGGGTATGTAGACTCAAAAGGAATCCAAATACTCCTACTTAAAAACCCTCAAGTAATAACTTGTATCTAAACCAAATCCTTTTTCTTTTCTTTTGATGGAACCCCAAAGATTGTTAAGTCATAGAAAGAAAAAAAACATAATAATAGCAGTTTTGCATACAAAATTGGCAAGAGAATTAACTTTACCTCAGTAGTAGTATGATCAGGAATAGCAACAGTCTCAGTAGCCATGATGCAAGAATAGAGTTTACTTAGTTTTGATTTGAAGAAAGAAAGAAAGAATCAAGAGAGAGCAAGGGAGAAAGATAGAGAGAGAAGTGAGGAATTGAATGAAATGGGGGAGGGAGGAGGGTTAACAAGTGGAAGCAGCAACTTAACCCCAGAGAGACAACTAAGAAAGTGAGAACACTACAGAGTGTGTTTGCTCAGCACATGAGCTGTACTAATGACACTGGAAAGGAAGAAAAAATATCCCATTTTTATCCAAATACAACTCATTCACTATTGACTGACTACTGACCCCAAAGACACCAGTCCAACTCAAAAAAGCTTTTGCAACTACTCTCTCTCTCCCCCTATGGAATTTAGGTATACAAAACAATGGA
This sequence comes from Papaver armeniacum, assembly GCA_023531295.1. Classification (NCBI taxonomy): domain Eukaryota; kingdom Viridiplantae; phylum Streptophyta; class Magnoliopsida; order Ranunculales; family Papaveraceae; genus Papaver; species Papaver armeniacum. The sequence goes on along the minus strand of JAJJWW010019337.1, from coordinate 130,646 downwards.
TACTACTGGATTGATTCCACTTCCTGAAAACCAACTGCGCTTGGGCGGTGCGGTGACACGTGGAGGTATATCAGTGGCTACAAGAATTAGGAAAGTTCAACGAGAATTTCTTGCAAGCTTTGTTTACTTGAGCGGTTGGAGGAGGAGCGTCTTCTTTTTGGGCAACTTCTATGTGACGACTCTCCAACTCCGTGGAAGAGTCGGTCCTTCTCAAGACGGCTCCATGTCTCCATATGCTTTCCAGCCTTCTTTTTTTCTCTCTTACTTTTTTTACTTTTTTTTCCTGATGTACTTTGCAGCTGAAATGATCGGGTATTACACGGTATACGGTACACCGCCAAAGTGTTACGTGTTTATTTCATCATTATCTCTTGGCGAAGGATATTGCACATCAGTGACCCAGGGTCTAAAAGCCTTGGCCCTGTTGTATATCCAAGTCTTTTCCTGTTAGATTATCTTTGGATTCCCATCTTATCTCGATTAATTAAACATGAAATAGTTTTTATATCAGAAATCCATGACAAACCGAGAGATTTTGCAAAGGAAAAACGGGCTCACTTTTTTGTTTTTATTTCGGTCCGAATAATACTCCTTCCGTTTCAGAAAGGCCGTCCTCTATTCCATTTTTGTTCGTCTCTTTTGAAACTATGTCTTTATAGTCATATTTTTCCAATGAACTCTCTAGTGTACTTTTAGTATTTTTTATTTTCATAAGTTTATTTTTAATGAGACCCGATCTAAATTAGGGTGAAGATCTCCTGTCCCTTGTTTCCCTATACCCTCGTGTCCCTCCAATTATATAGTGACATGTAGCTCTTGTTTTCTTCCTTATATTTACGGTTAATTGACATAGTTAATTTGAAAAATAATAGCCCAAAAAATACGTTCACTTTCTTTTGATGGCATGAAGCCAGACCCGAATCAAGTTCCAAACCTGTGTCATAAAAATAAAATGATTTTATCGGTTTTTATAGTTGCACTTGCATTGAGATTTCAAACTCAACTCATCCGAGAGAGATTGGGGAAGATGTAGTGGGAGAAATTTTTACACGCTTTAGCAGTAATGTTGGGTAAAGGGAGGAGAAGGTGTGATTACTCAAATAGTAGGCACTTCCATTCACGACCCCTTAATATCTCAAGTTTCTCCATAGTGTTTCCAAGATAGATAGGGAATCAGTGCCATCCAACGTTCTTTTCACAATTAACTCATGGGATTTTCCTGAAAAAGATTTGGTTTTGTTTATTGGCCAAATGATACAACCTCACTCTAGCTGGGATCAAAATTCAAGTCTACAGAAAAAACTTGATTGCTGAAAATATGTTGAATAATGACATGGTTACAGGTTTTGGTGCTTGACAGTACTCAGCGTATTTTGGAGTAATGGTTTCCATGGAATTTACAGAAGTATGAACACGACGAACATCAGTAGAAAAAAAAAAGTAGATTGGGAATTTGGTTCGGGTTTGCCTTCATGCCATAAAGAGAAAGTGATTATATTCTTTTCCAAATTAACGATATCATTTAACCGTAAATATATTGGAAGAAAATGAAGGCCAGATGTCACTATACAATTGGAGGGACACGAGGGTATAGGCAAAGAGGGGACAGGAGATCCCGAGCCTCTAAATTATTGAATTTTTTTATATAATTATTAAGGAAACAAATATATCCTTCGTTCAGTGGCGGAGCCAGATATTAAGAATGAGGGGACTAATTTTTTTTATATAAAACATTAGTGGGCTACATATAAGAATTGTGTGGACTAAATGCAAAATTTATGATAAAAGTAAGGGTGTTTTTATGGGTTTAATGACTTTAGGGGGGCTAGAGCCAGGGTTAGTCAACCCTTGGATCCGCCCCTGCCTTCATTCATTTTAAGAAAATATATATTTGATATCTTTTAAGTTTCCTTTTATATTTCGTATTTATAATCCCCTAACAATTTTTAGTAGTTTTTATTCCTAGCATATTTATCAAAATAAAGTAGGTAAGTAACTAAGGGAAGTCAAGTAAAATATTGTGGTTAGGGCTGTCAACGGCACTTAACGTAACGGATATTGGCTCTGCCGCTGCCGTTGCCATTAAAATTAGCGGTTAACCGATATCCGTTAAGTTCCGACGGAAATATGAAATTCAAAACCATTACCGTTACGTTGGACTTACCGGTTAACGAATAATTTTCCGGTACCATCCGTTAACCCATGAACCCCAAAACTCTATTCCATCAAGAACCCTAAATTCAATCACCATCACCGATTTCATCCTCTAAAACTTAGCTTCATCTGTAATACCACTCCAAAACCTCAATTCATTCATTACCCATTTCAACTCATCATCCTAGAACGTCAATTTCATCATCAATTCATCCCCTGAGTTCTTCTTACAAACCCTAGCTTCTTCAATTATTCCCCAAACAACCTCCGAACATCAATTAATCAACAACCCTTTCATTCTCTGACTATGAGCATCTCAACTTACTTATCAATTCCAAACAACTTCGAAGATAAGTCTACAAACCCTAATTTGATTTCTTCTGATTTCTTTATTTAATCCATAATTGATCTCTTCCCTAATTCACAACAACATCATCTTAGTCCTTGTTTACATATTTTCGTCCATTGATTCTGCTCGACAATACCTCACTTTCAGTTCACAATCACTCAGAGAAGAATAGAGGAAAGAAACGAGAGGAAAGAAGAAGAATGACGAAGAAGAAAGAATATTATGAACTTATCTTCTTGGTCGACTAGTCACATTATCGGTTAACGGAACTTAGGCTAACGGAAATAGGACAACCGTTGCCGTTACGGTAGGATGAAATTATCCGCTAAGTTATCGGTTACCGATATAACAGAACCAAACCTAACGGCAACCGGGTAATCGGATTCGGCTAACGGTTAACGGTTTTCCATTGACAAGCCTAATTGTGGTCTCCTTAAGAGCAACTGCAGTGGTGCGAGTATAACCAAAGACCAAAGAGGGAAAAAAAGACCAAAATTTGGGTTTAGTCTGGTGTGTGACGCTACGGGTGGAAGACTAAATTTGGTGGAGCGTAGAGTATACGTTCGCCTGGTGTGGGGCGTGAAGTATACGTTCACCTGGTGGTGGGGCGTGGATTATACGTTCGCCTGGTGTGGGGGAGATTTCGAAAATTCATAAAAAAATAATATATATATATATATATATATATGGGGCGGAGGTAAACTCAACGCCCCATTCAAACAACTTTAAAAATATTCATGGGGCGGAGGTATAAACCACGCCCCATTCAAAAGAAAAAAAAAAAAAAGGGCAGAGGTATAAACCACGCCTGGTGTGGGGCGTTGAGTATACGTTCGCCAAGTGTTGGGCGTACATTATATACCCGCCTAGTGGTGGGGCGTGGATTATATCAACGCCCGACTATATTTGGGTTTAGTCTTTGGTCCAGACCAAATATAGTCTGGGATTTAGTCGATAGTCGGGGTTTAGTCGATAGTACGTCCCACTACATCTCGTTCATTTACCAAATTTTTGAGTATAGTCGCCCACTGTGGTTGCTCTAACGGACAATATTTTTGAAACAGAGAGAGTACTTTTTATACTTGATGGTAAAACTAAGAAATAATGATGATGCAATATGTGTTTCCACAACTAAAAAACATGAGCTGAGCGTCGTTAAAATCTCGAGAAAAATCATGAGAGGAGATCTAAGGACTATATGAACAGTCTTTTTAGTATTGAGATATGTACATGTAAAGTGAAGACTAACTACTATGTCTATTAGGGTTTTCTTCCCGTAAATTTTTGTCGATGAATTTAGCATTTTCGAAAAAGATACCATGCGGGCAGTGAGACCCACCAAGGGATAATATGAGAGTCGATTGTTTGTTTTTGTTTTTATCTTGGTTTGTCGAGATGGATTTTTTTTATACATGATGATAAAACTAAAAGGCAAATGTTTCCCCCAACTAAGAAAGATGATTTAAGTGTCGTCAAAAATCTCAAGGAAAATTCCGAGAGGAGATTTAAGGGAAGTATGGATAGCCATTCTAGTATTAGGATATATACAGATAAAGCGAGGCCTAGTCACCGTGTCTATTAGGATTTTTTTGAAATTTATTCTCGGTAAACCTAGCATTTCCAGAAAAGATACCCGGAGAACTTATAGTTATTCCTCTATCTCAATCTCAATCTTAATCTTAATTTTTAGTCATCTTTTCTTGATCCATGCTTTTACTTAGTTTTTCTTGTGAGGATTGGATCTTCAAAGAAGATGTGATCTTTAGAGAGTCTAAATATGCTTTTAGGGTAGTTAGATCAAGAATGAGTTGATCATTTTCAGCTTTCATGCAACACAAGTCTTCTGGAAGTTTTCCTTCTCTTCCTAATGCAAGAGTGAGTTCAGTTGCACATAAGAGAAATTTTTCACTTAGTTCATTTAGCTGTGATGCTTTTATATTCACACAATCAATATCTTCTTTATCATTATGAAGAGATTTTTCAGAATTCGAATCAGTGATTGTGAATACAAGGATTAGCTTAATCTCTTCATGAGAACATTCATACATATTTTCAGAAGAACAACTAGAACTTGTGGAAGAAACCTCTCTTAAACATTTGCTAAAATTAAACCCATAGTCTATTTTCGGTTTTTCTTTACCTTTTTGTAGACTCATATCTTATAGGTTGGATCGCATCAAACACAGATTGTTAGATCTTTTCGTGTTTGCCCGCTCTGATACCAATTGAAAAGACGAGGGTACCCAAATACACCACAATCTTTTTATATCAACATATAAGTCCTCTACCGAATGTGATCGTCTATGGACAGATTCGAGACAATACGACAATTCGGTTCACACTTCGTGTGATCGTCTATGGATATATACGAGATCGAGACTATACAACAACAAGATCACTTGTGTGATTGACTATGGATACAAGATCGAGGCGATACAACAACAAAGTATGCAATTGATAATAGGTTCGGAAATAACCGAAACTCTATAGGATCAATATCAAGTATTACGGAGTTAACGTACTTGTGTATTGTACTTAATAACAATTATAATGCGGAAAACAAAGTAACATACATAACCAGATTTTGTCAACGAGGAAACTGCAAATGCAGAAAAACCCCGGGACCTAGTCCAGTTTTGAATACTCTCAGAATTAAGCCGTTATATATACAAAATCAAATACCAACTACGTATAGTTGAGACCAAGCATACTACCCCTAGATACTTAGTTCCCTCAGTATCCATGCGCCTTCGAATTCTAGAGTCACGCACGTGAATAACAAGTCATTTGGATCGTATTCCAAACAAATAAGGAAGAATATGTTTAGTAACCACTCTAATCAATCTTGCTATAAGATATTTGATGAGTCGTTTGACAAAGGCTCTTATGTTTAATCTAATAAACTTTTTTTTTCTGGTTAGATCAATCTATCCAATGACTACCGAAATAATCAAGTTTAGATTCGCACTCAATCGATATAGATGTCAAAGGGAAACTATACAGAGTTGTCGATGTCACACAACTAATCAATCAAGTCTATCAAAGAAACTGATTCTAGTTGGATCCCAGCCGATCAAGGTTTGTGCACTAAATCCACAAGATAAGAAAACTAATAATAATTCTTTTTCGTCTTCAAATCTTCTATTTCCTTCAAAAAACCTGTACAGCAACACTTGAATCCTCTTGTAATCAATCACACACAGAATGAAGTCTGTTAACAATGGATTATCAAAAGATGTATTTAGATCTAACAAGAGTTCTAAAGATCTCGTCGATATTTTGATTTAGTTTGAGTGGGCCTTATATCAGAAGAGAAGGTTCTCAAGAATAAACAAACTAGGTGGAATCAAAGTTTCAACAACCGTTAGTCAATCATATCAATAATCGAAAACTACAATAACAATGTAATTATCTAGTTTCCACCAATGGTACTCGTAGAACTTTTTGATCCCGCAGAAATCTTTAAACAAGCGGTCGTAAGAGATTTCACCTAATTATGATACTTTCCTCTCCGATTAGACAACTCCACCAGAAACAACAAGAAATGAAGTTTTCCTGGCTCTTAGGATAGTTTGATAGAAATGTAAACTTAAGTATTTATAGACCACGGTTGTTTGGACACCAAGGAATTTCCAAAACTGAAAATACTCTTAAGATATGAAATGAATGCCCAAATTCGGTTTTCCTAATTCCAATAAATGTAGTCTAATATATTTCGGAATATCTCATAGAAAATCTCCAATTAGTAAATGCACATTACTAATTTTTATTCTCTAGAGCTATGCATTAATTGTTGGTAATTAAAGCATGTATAACAAAAAACCTTAATTAAAAGATTCTCGATTTATTTCGAAGTGTTTACATGACATGATCACCTTGAGTACTGTTGATGGCGGTTTTAGTTCAAGGATAAATTTGTAAAATCTTGCATTTAATGTGCCGTCACTCTGCAAAGAAACAAATCCATGTAAAAGTGATGAGTGTCCAACCTCTTCACTGGCACATTTATTGAGAACTCAATATATATATATGAAATTTATCCAAAATGGTGCATGGAGCAACAATCCCATATATTTTGTAAAAAATTTGGCGTCTTTCCTATATTATTCAATTAACATAAGTTTCTTTGAATGATTTCTGTGCTATGTTCCCCGGCTGAACCCTTAATATTGATATGGCATGACAATAAATGCACATTACTAATTTTTATTCTCTAGAGCTATGCATTAATTGTTGGTAATTAAAGCATGTATAACAAAAAACCTTAATTAAAAGATTCTCGATTTATTTCGGTACATGATCACCTTGAGTACTGTTGATGGCGGTTTTTAGTTCAAGGATAAATTTGTAAAATCTTGCATTTAATGTGCCGTCACTCTGCAAAGAAACAAATCCATGTAAAAGTGATGAGTGTCCAACCTCTTCACTGGCACATTTATTGAGAACTCAATATATATATATGAAATTTATCCAAAATGGTGCATGGAGCAACAATCCCATATATTCTGTAAAAAATTTGGCGTCTTTCCTATATTATTCAATTAACATAAGTTTCTTTGAATGATTTACAGCTATGTTCCACTCTTAAACTGAACCCTTAATATTGATATGGCATGACAATTTGTGTTCACTCGACAATTTGTGTTCACTCGCAGCAGAGTAGCACGAATTTCCAAGTATCAAGGCTAAGGTCCTTGCATAAAGTATTCAGTCAGAAAGCATACTGCTCTTTGGCAATGAACTTAAAGAAGAATTCAGTCAATTTTGTGATAATTCACAAGATTCAGATATTACCCAGACTAATTTGCAAAAATTAAGGTTTTGCGCCATGCGCAGTATATTAGACCTTGCCTGTCGAAATTAAGCCTAGACGAACTAGGTAATTAATCCGCCATGGATTAGTAGGTACAAAATCCTACCCAAAAACAGAAAACAAGAAGTAGAGGAGCCGCAGAATAGGAACAACAGCAAAGGGAGGCGTGGCCATGCCTTAGGCCAGCCGGCGCCATTTGCCATTGGCCACGCCCCATGCTACCTAACCGGCCCTATTTTCCTCGACCAATCAGGTCGCCTTAAACCCGCCACACAAACACATAAGTTGTGGCTGGGCCCGTAATTGCCGGCCCTATTTCCCATCGACCATGTTTGGCCGGCCCTCTCTTTCGACCAATCAGGTTACTCAAAATCTTCCACAGTATTAAAAAAGAGATGTAAAAATTGGCTTCCCAAAAGTTGCACTAACTGACATGCCAAACGTGCATGCCCAACATGCTGGACGTGCCACTTTGCCACAAAAGCATGCCGAACGTGGCAACATACCATAAATAGTGCACTTACGTGCCAACCCATCTTATGTCTGTGGCCAACGCCATAACAGACGTCAATGTGGTTATCCTAACCAGAAACACGACCTTGCATGGTCGAAACCCTAATTTCAAGTCGTGGTACGAATTATGCCACTTCGGGCCCACAACATGCCACGAGCCATGCGGGGCCCGGGAAAACCTAAAAAAGACGCCGTATCATAACCACCAGTGGCAATCCTCACTCCTGTGGCCGTTTCAACATGATGGAATGGCTATGGTTCCTTTGGCATGGCTATGGAACCACTTGCACAAAACTTCGATGCGCCACGGCCACACGCCACATGCCGCATGCCATATGCGCTAATTAGGGTTTTGGCACGCCAAACCCTAATTTAGGCAAAGTTGATATGCCAACCAAGCCAAGTAACGTTTTCCAGAACATTGGGATTGATGTGGCAACAGGGCCAATGTTGCCGGAGCCATATTTGGGTCTAACACCAATATGCCAAAACAGCTGCCACGGCTACGCCACTGGCATGCCGCTATGCCATGGCTACGCTAGGCGCCACTATGCCAATGACGCCACTTTGCTATACAACAGGATGTGGCCATAATCAATGACCATCCTTTCTCATAAGCTACAATATTAGCCGTCCAAATTCGCCATGGAATTGACAGGCCTTTGGAAAGTTTTAGGCGGCCATCCAAGGCAAGCCTAATAGCATCACATGCTATTTTCCTATGGAAAGTCTCTTGACTTTGACTTGCCACACGTAGCAATCTGCTACACGTTTTTCACAAAACACTCGAGACATCAAACATGTCACAAACTGGGGGATGCTCATCAGGGTATTGGTCTGGCGGTTTACAACGTGCGGTGTGCAACACGTCCATCATAAGAAAGTGTCAGGAAAATATGACAGTTAGTGGAGGCAAGAAGTAGTGGGTGTAAACAAACCCGCTTCCTTCATATTGGAGGCGTGGTTTCTGGCAGTTACACATCACTCCACTCTTCCATCACTCAATCACTCCCACTTCCTACGAGACCAGGGTGTATTCAATAATGACTTGTATAGATAGTTTTTGCCTATTTCCATCAAACAACAAGTTTTTGGTTAACAACAACACAGTATCCAGAAAATACCAAAAGAACTGATAGCTTACATTCCGCAAGCCAGTTCCACATTCTGATACAAGTCATAAAATAGCCACACCTTTAGAATTAATCATTATGGTCTCAACACCTTCTTCGCTTCCCTCCCTAAGACCAACCTTTCTCCTTCACTTTGTGACCGAAGCAAGCCTGGAATACCCATTTCTTGGTTTAGGCCAGGATTGTACAGATTGACCTCTCGAATCTAAAGTACTCCCGTGCAGTGCATATGTTTAAGGTGTAGATTCGTTTCTCATCCACACACCCAAATTTACCAAAAACTGCAGAAACAGTTTTTACCCATAAACAATTGGCGACCACAGTTGGAGATTAATCTCTTGGTTGCAATATCAATTTTCAATTTTCAATTTCATTTTTTTAATTCCAATTTCAAGATGGTAGAGCTCAGGTACGGTTCAGCGACAAACCCTGATGCCACCGGCGCTAAGAACATCCTTGGTATCAACGTTCCTTCCCGTGACATCAATGTACCACCTGTCAGCATGATCAACACCAGCGGCGCAAGAAACATTCCCCCAGGCGTTACACCTCCGATCACCAGAGCCAGAGCCAGAGCCGCCATCCCCAATATTTCTTCAAGCGTGACACCCCCAGTTGTCACCAAAGCCGCCGCCACTCCACCACCGGGACGAGAGACTAGAGGATCCAGAGGAAGCCAACCTCCTATTACCACTGTTGATTTGATGGAAAGACAAAAGGTTCTCGTAAGGCTCAGACAGACATGGCTACAGGACGCGCCTTTATAGATGAAGAGGCTCGTGTTGCTCCTGAACGCCCAGTAGAAAAGAATCAAAAATCCAATTTCATCACACGTGAAGATCAGGAACGACTTCTCCAAAATCGAGGCAAAGAAAATCAGCAACCCTCCTGAGTTCACAGAGACCCTCTTCCCGTCAGGAGCTGCATGATTTCTGGGGACTCCGTCCACAAAATCGTGCAGTTTATGATGAAACATTTATGTGAGATTCTGTATTTCTCCAAGGGGCAGCGTCAAGACATATCTGCAGCCCTCAACCGTACTGTATCAGGAAAGCAGCTGTTTCCAGCCAGCGAAGCCGTTCCCAAACCCCAACCTCTCCTGGAAAGCACGATTGATAGATGGAACTGGGGACTCCTAACCACTGTTCACTTGAAGTATGTCGAGTTTGACAGCACGCTGATTGACGCGGCCTCCAACTTCAACATTGTAACCGTCAAGACTATGAGAGTTGCAAGGGAAAATCAAACAGAAGAAGCGTATTCTTTTCCATGGGGAGAGAAACACGACTTGCCGACCAACACTATTTGTGTGTCGTCTTCCCATATGCCATGTTGTATCAACTCGTTTTTCGAAGTCAAGGGTTAATGATGCCCTCACTGGAGTTCTCTCCAGAAGCCGCTTCAACGTTCTCTCCAGTCGCTCCGCTTCAACGTTCGCTCCAGCAGCCGCTCCGCTTCAGCGTTCTCTCCATAAGCTGCTCCAGGATCCATAGCCGAAGCCGAATCCTCAACATCCTCTCCCAGATCCGAAGCCGAAGCTTCAGCGTTCTACTCCTTAAGCTTCAACTTCCTCTCAAGGAGCCGAAACCGCTTCAACGCCTCCTTCCTGCCAAGGATCGTGCCGTAGCCGCCACTTCTTCCTGCCAAGGATCGTGCCATAGCCGCCATTTCTTCCTGCCCAAGATTGTGTCGTAATTAACCGCCACACTCCTTCCTTCCAAGGTTCGTGCCCGTAGCCACCACACTCCTCCCTGTAAAGGATCGTGATCGCAGCCAGCCAAGGTTCATAGTTGTGGCCACCTTTTGTTTCATCCCATCAAAGACTTGGGGACTTTTGTCTGTCTATCAACCCGTCATCACCCTGATGTCATCAATAACACCTGATGCTGCTCACTCATGGGGGAGGCTAAAATACCCAAAGCCCAATCATGCGCGAAAGGCATGCCTAGCGGAGACAGAGCTAAGTAACTATCCTTAAACTAAACTTTTTATATCTATTAGGCATATTCAATAAATTTTAAATATCTTAGTGTTGAGACGTGCAAAATTCCTCAACACTCACCACTGTGTTGCTAGGCATGCTTCCTCAACACACCCTAATCTTGGTGTTGAGACGTGCAAATTCCTCAACACCATTATTGTGTTGCCAGGCATGTTGCCTCAACACATCCTTCCTCTTAGTGTTGAGACGTGAAAAATTCCTCAACACTCACCACTGTGTTGCTAGGCATGCTTCCTCAAAACACCCTCCTCTTGGTGTTGAGACGTGCAAATTCCTCAACACCACTATTGTGTTTCCAGGCATGCTGCCTCAACACATCCTTCCTCTTAGTGTTGAGACGTGCAAATTCCTCAACACTCACCACTGTGTTGCTAGGCATGCTTCCTCAACACACCCTCCTCTTGGTGTTGAGACGTGCAAATTCCTTAACACCACTATTGTGTTGCCAGGCATGATGCCTCAACACATCCTTCCTCTTAGTGTTGAGACGTGCAAATTGCTCAACACTCACCAATGTGTTGCTAGGCATGCTTCCTCAACACACCCTCCTCTTGGTGTTGAGACGTGCAAATTCCTCAACACCATTATTGTGTTACCAGGCATGCTGCCTCAACACATCCTTCCTCTTGGTGTTGAGACGTGCAAATTCCTCAACACTCACCAATGTGTTGCTAGGCATGCTTCCTCAACACACCCTCCTCTTGGTGTTGAGACGTGTAAATTCCTCAACACCACTATTCTGTTGCCAGGCATGCTGCCTCAACACATCCTTCCTCTTAGTGTTGAGACGTGCAAATTCCTCAACACTCACCACTGTGTTGCTAGGCATGCTTCCTCAATACACCCTCCTCTTGGTGTTGATACATGCAAATTCCTCAACACCACTATTGTGTTGCCAGGCATGCTTCCTCAACACATCCTTCCTCTTAGTGTTGAGACGTGCAAATTCCTCAACACTCACCACTGTGTTTCTAGGCATGCTTCCTCAACACACCCTCCTCTTGGTGTTGAGACGTGCAAATTACTCAACACCAATATTGTGTTTCCAGGCATGCTGCCTCAACACATCATTCTTTTTAGTGTTGAGACGTGCAAATTACGCAACACTCACCACTGTGTTGCTAGGAATGCTTCCTCAACACACCCTCCTCTTGGTGTTGAGATGTGCAAATTCCTCAACACCACTATTGTGTTGCCAGGCATGCTGCCTCAGCATATCCTTCCTCTTAGTGTCGAGATGTGCAAATTCCTCAACACTCACCACTGTATTGCCAGGCATGCTGCCTCAACACATCCTTCCTCTCGGTGTTGAAACGTACAAATTCCTCAACACTCACTACCGTGTTGTCAGGCATCACTGCCTCAACCCATCTTCATCTTAGTGTTGAGACGCGAAATCTCCTCATCACTCACTCGTGTTGTCAGGCGTCATTGGCTCAACACATCATAGTGCTGAGGGCTCCACCACCTCAACACTCATCTCTGTATTCAAGAATTAACTTCCTTAACACTTATCAACCGAGGCTCCACTACATCATTTTAGTGTTCTCGGCCTCAACGTACCAGAAGGGTGATTGTTACTTGCTTCGACGTTTCAATAAACATGTTCTGCTCAAAGGCCGAGCCGGCCTCTCTCTACTGGTAACGTCTGTTTACTTCCGTCTGTCACCATCTATTGCTTACCCCGCAACAATGTCACCGTTACGTGCTAAGCAGGGGACTTAATGTTGATGGTGGTTTTTAGTTCAAGGCTAAATTTGTAAAACCTTGCATTTAATGTGCCGTCACTCTGCAAAGAAACTGAGCCATGTAAAAGTGATGAGTGTCCAACCTCTTCAATGGCACATTTATTGAGCAACTCAATATATATATATATATATATGAAATTTATCCAGAATGGTGGATGTAGCAACAATCCCAGATATTCTGTAAATTTGGCGCCTTGCATATATTATTCAATTAATATAAGTTTATTTGAATGATTTCTGTGCTATGTTCCCCGGCTGAACCCTTAATATTGATATGGCATGAAAATTTGTGTACACTCGCAGCAGAGTAGCATGAATTTCCAAGTATCAAGGCTAAGGTCCTTACATAAAGTATTCAGTCAGAAAGCATACTGCTCTCTGGCAATGAACTTAAAGAATTCTGTGTCAAAAAAATTCAGTCAATTTGTTGATAATTCACAAGATTCAGATATTACTCTGACTAATTTGCAAAAATTAGGGTTTTGCGCCCTGCGCAGTATGTTAGACCTTGCCTGTCGAAATTAAGCCTAGACGAACTAGGTAATTAATCCACCATGGATTAGTAGGTACAAAATCCTACCCAAAACTGAAAACAAGAAGTAGAGGAGCCGCAGAATAGGAACAACAGCAAAGGGAGGCGTGGCCATGCCTTAGGCCAGCCGGCGCCATTTTTCATTGGCCACGCCCCATGTTACCTAACCGGCCCTATTTCCCTCGACCAATCAGGTCGCCTTAAACCCGCCACACAAACACATAAGTTGTGGCTGGGCCCGTACTTGCCGGCCCTATTTACCATCGACCAATCAGGTCGCTTTAAATTTGCCACACCTACACCAGAAGTGTGGCCATGCCCTTGTTTGGCCGGCCCTCTCTTTCGACCAATCAGGTTGCTCAAAACCTGCCACAGTATTAAAAAAGAGATGTAAAAATTGGCTTCCCAAAAGTTGCGCCAATGCGCTAACTGACATGCCAAACGTGCATGCCCAACATGTCGGACGTGCCACTTTGCCACAAAAGCATGCCGAACGTGGAAACATACCATAAATAGTGCACTTACATGCCAACCCATCTTCTGTCCGTGGCCAACACCATAACAGACGTCAATGTGGTTATCCTAACCAGAAACACGACCTTGCATGGTCGAAACCCTAATTTTAAGTCGTCGTACGAATTATGCCACTTCGGGCCCACAACATGCCACGAGCCGTGCGGTACCCGGGAAACCCTAAAAAAGACGCCGTATCATAGCCAACTGTGGCAATCTTCACTCATGTGGTCGTTTCCACATGATGGCATGGCTATGGAACCACTTGCACAAAACTTTGATGCGTCATGGCCACACGCCACATGCCGCATGTCGTATGCGCTAATTAGGGTTTTGGCACGCCAAACCCTAATTAAGGCAAAGTTGCTACGCCAACCAATCCAAGTAACGTTTTCCAGAACATTGGGATTGATGTGGCAACATGGACAATGTTTCCTGAGCCATATTTGGGTCTAACACCAATATTCCAAAACAGCTGCCACGGCTACGCCACTGGCATGCCGCTATGCCATGGCTACGCCAGACGCCTGCCAATGGCGCCACTTTTCTATACAATAGGATGTGGCCATAATCAATGGCCATCCTTTCTCATAAGCTACAATCTCATTCGCCATGGAATTGACAGGCCTGTGGAAAGTTTTGGGCGACCAGCCAAGGCAAGCCTAATAGCATCACATGCTATTTTCCTATGGCAAGTCTCTTGACTTTGACTTGCCACACGTAGAAATCTGCTACACGTTTTTCACAAAACACTCGAGACATCAAACATGTAACAAACTGGGGGATGCTCATCAGGCTATTGGTCTGGCGGTTTACAGCTTGCGGCGTGCAACACGTCCATCATAAGAAAGTATCAGGAAAACAGGGCAGTTAGTGGAGGCAAGAAGTAGTGGGTGTAAACAAACCCGCTTCCTTCATAGTGGAGGCGTGGTTTCTGGCAGTTACGCATTACTCCACTCTTTCATCACTCAATCACTCCCACATCCTACGAGACCAGGGTGTATTCAATTATGACTTGTATAAATAGTTTTTGCCTATTTCCATCAAACAACAAGTTTTTGGTTAACAACAACACAGTATCCAGAAAACACCAAAAGAACTGATAGCTTACATTCCGCAAGCCAGTTCCACATTCTGATACAAGTCATAAAATGGCCACACCTTTAGAATTAATCATTATGGTCTCAACACCTTCTTCACTTCCCTCCCTAAGACCAACTCTTCTCCTTCACTTTGTGACCGAAGCAAGCCTGGAAGGCCATTTCTTGGTTTAGGCCAGGATTGTACAGATTGATCTCTCGAATCTAAAGTACTCCTGTGCAGTGCATTTGTTTAAGGTATAGATTCGTTTCTCATCCACACACCCAAATTTACCAAAAACAGCAGAAACTGTTTTTACCCATAAACAAGTACCAAGGAATATCTTTGAATAATAAATGATAAGAGTTACTGCTCATGTTCAAAGTATGTTGACATCTTTAAACAGCAAACCCTAATTCCGAATCTACACAAGTTCATGAAGAAAATATGTAATTAATGGAAAAACGTATTTGCATCTTGGAATCAGTTCTACCATACTTCCAAACAAGTTTAGAATTGGTTCTACCAAAATTCCAAGACTACTATGTGATCGGTCATACCAAGTTACAATGGTTAGTTGTGATCAGTCCTACCAAGTCACATACATGGGTTCAGACCGGTTATACCAATCACATGGATCGGTTCTACCTAAACAAGTAGAAACCTAAACATGGTATCTACTTGTGATCGATCATACCAGTCACTAGGATCGGTCATACAAATTATAAGGATCGGTCACACAATCTCCTATGATCAGTCACACCAATTACCAGAATCGATCACACCAATTACAAGGATCGATCATACCATCTCATGGTGATTACTTAGGATATATTACACCAATTACCGAAACCGGTCATACTAAATCATAAGTCTGGGTATTGTGATCGTTTATACCAAGATACATAACCTGAATTAAGATCGGTTCTACCAACTCATACATATAAGTCATCCAAAGAATATGCAATGCATAGCCAGACCAATATACCTATTGATTTCCCTTTCAATTCATGAAACAAGTTCACCAACTTACTTCCTTTAAACAAATATAAAACATTATTTCCTAAGATGAAATCTTCACTATAAACCCATTCACATAATCATAAAACTATATACAAGATTATGTTGATGTCATATCTACGAAGTTCAAAAGATAAGCGTTATACTTCGTAATATAATTCCTTAATACTATGACCATACTATTATGATCATGTCTATCCACTAGAGTATTATTTATATACAAGCTCACATGTTACGTTTTCAATATAGCACGACTTGAAAGATACGTTAGAAATTGAAACAAGTTCAAGTCAATATAACTAACCTCAAGTGGAAGGATGATGTCGTCGTTGTAGTAGTTACTCCTTCTCATTCTTCAGGTCTTCAAAGTAATACTTGTATGTCTAAACATTCCCAGACTTTCTAGTCTAAACTAAACGAAGTTGACTCTAGTATTTAATCAAGCAACTCTAGATGAGTTTTGATACTAAAATATGACAACCAAACTTGATATACCAATGCTTGGTGGGTTCAACCGAGCTATGCTCTAACAATCTAGAATTAACATCACTCTTTCTTTATGTTATTATGGATCCGTAGTGTTACTATGTACCTGGGTGTATATTGTCTAGATTCTGGCAACTATATTTTGGCCGTGGATTCGACTTAAACCATATCCTTAAAAAAACACGTAGAAACCAACCATGTAATCTATAAGAAAAATGGGAGGAACCATATTGCATGTAACCCAATTTTATTTTATTTTAGAAAGCAAGAACACGAAAAGATTGATCAAGTAGGCTTGAACATCTTTTACCTATCAAACTACCTAATACACAACCCAAAATACCATATCTCTACCTGTTTCATGTCTAGGCTATGAAGGATCTCACACCGCCAACTAGAAGAGTTAGAGAGGGTCGGAAAATGATAAAAAAAAAAAACATCTCCGAGAAAGATATAAATCCCAGTGAAAGTTCTAGAGAGATACACACCATATAAATCGCCGCAGAACGAATCCAAGGAATAAAACTAAAAACGATTCTTACACGTTTAGACGCCTTATTAAAAGTAATATATCAATAGTATTCGAGCAAATGATTACCATGTAAATATTACCAAAAGCAATCACGAATCAAGTACCAAGTAAATAACCATTAAATATTTCCAACCACGTTGAAAACGGTTTAAAAATCATGCAACAACAACGAAACATGGTCGAGGACATCACAAATGAAAGATGCTAGGTTCACTATTACCTGAAGGGTTTAGAGAGAGACGCCAACATTACCCTGAACATATGATTTACACCTCAATGGAAGAAGAACCGCTGGAAAGTATATCGATGAAAGCGGCATACCCAAAAATTCGTGTGGAAGTGTCTAGAAATATTATCAATATCCGGTAAATCCAGGATGATGGTCGTGCTGAAAATAATTCAACCTTTTAGAGCATACATACTGGTAGCGGCAAACAAATACCAAGGAATGACACGGAAAACCATTGAAGAGTACAAACCACCAATACATACAACAATACAGGCAAGGAAAGCATGACAGCTACATGAGAACCGCCATAAAACTATCCAGTATGGAGCTCATGATGCCATTATACATATTATTCTACGAGGTAAACCAGAAACTCCAAATCTTATTCCCGAAGAAGAGTATGAAATACCGAAAAAATCAAAAGAGTTGGGCATCTTATATTGCACATATTATAACTACCGCGGTCATACGACGGTGTATTGCCATCACTGGAAGAACGTGGTACAACTTTTCGTAGACAATAAAGAACTTGAGCACTATGAAAAATCGGAGGGACGACGTGACGTATGCCAGCTGGTATGTGTTATAAATATTCGATGATGAGAAGACTCATACATCTGGTGAAAAGAAATTGTTAAATAATAGAAAACTTGAATATATATATATATATATCAAGAGTATAAAGCACAGTTTGGCTAACTTTGCCTATGTAAGTGGTGGTTCAGATTTGTCCTCACAAAAGATAAATCTAGGGATGTAATCGTTTGTCATAAGTGATGGTTGTGATTGGAATTAGAAATGCATCTAACGGACAAAATTTATCATGTCATTAAGGTTCCATAATTCTTCATAATAAATACTCTATTAATTTGCCATGATAATATTTTATTAAATGTCAAATTAAAAATGATAATATATAAATTATTCTACTAATGATGATAATAAATATACTTTATTAACTAATACTTAGGATTAGTTTGGTATTGGTGCGGGCTTTACAAAAGTGCTTTTCCGATTTACATTACTGTGCCAAGCCATGTAAAACAAGCAATTGAATGGTTGCCGATGTACGTTACTGTGCCGAGCTCTGTTGAAAAAAACGATTGAATGGTTGCAAAGTATAAACTAAAGCTAAAACCATTTAAAAAAGCGATCAAATTGTGTTTGTAGATAGTGAGAAAATGACAAAAGCAGACATATATCTCTGAAAATTATTTATTATATTTTATTGTGCTTAAAATTAGTAAATTTTTCTACTATTAGAGTGCATATATGTAATATTAAATTTACTAATTAGTATTATTACTAAAAAGTACTATTTTTCTTAACCACTTTTAAAAAAACAATAATTGCTTAATATTTATTGTTGCTAAATTAAAGTATATTTCGATGATACGGGATAACATAAAATGGAGTTTCAAAATAAAAAATAAATATTTTTAAGGAATAAAATATAACGAATTAATAAAAAATGGTGATATATAGATTCAAGGATAAAAAATTTTAGTTATAAAAAAAGATGGGATAGAATTGGAAAATAAAATATGAAATTAGGTTGAACTATAACATTTGTTTTTGAAGCTTTTAAAAGCTCTTTCTCCCCCACTTTTAAAATTGATAGATTTTGGAAGTGTTTTGCATAAAAAACACTTTATGAAATCTTTACCAAACACTAGGATGAAAAAATATTGCTACAAATATGTTTTCAATGTACTTTTTATTTTTTGAAATAAAAAAGAGTAACAAACTTAGTTAGATTGAATAACAATTATATAAGTGGATCATAGTGACGGTAGCAAGTATTGGTGCCCAGTGAGTAATTTCGCATCGTCTCATGTATTTCTTGATAAATGGTTAACGTTATTTTTATTCAATGATGATGATGGATAACAGAGTTTATTGTAAGTAGAGCATATTATTATTAGTATTTTTATGCAACGAATGACCACACATTTGAAAGCGTAATGTCGTAGAATGTAATGGCCTGAACCTCTACCGATAATATCTTCGCTTATCCACCGCGGTCATCTGACAATATGGGGTTTTCAATGGTCATCGCTGCGGTCATCCAACAACAGCTTCTCAGGAGGTCACTCATCATAGGATTACTCAATATCGAGCATGCTTAACTATAAATATTTTTCGCCAACTATGAAGCCAATTATGCTGAAAAGGTCTCGGTGTTAGGAAAGAACAAACCATTACCTATATTCCACTTGACGAATCCTACCTTCCGAGTCGGAGTACTATAATACCACTAACTTAATTAGGAGCCGTCCTCAGCTCAAGAATATGTTCAATCTTAGACTCTGGCATTTTTTTCTCACTCATGAGACCCTTTCCCGACATAATTGGAAAACATACTCTTTCACCCTCGATGTGTAACCCGTGGTCGACTCTAATACCATTTGTAAAGACATGATCCTCCGCCAATACCGTCCCCACTTAGTCACTGTGGTTATCCGATAGTGTGGGGTTTTCAATTGACAGTGATGCGGTCATCAATTAGCAGTTTTCTTGGAGGTAGCCCATCCCTAAATAGCTCTCACCCGAGAACACATAAATACATTGCTTTTACCAACTCTGGATCCAAATATGTTGAAAAGGACACAATGTTACGAAAGGACAAGCCATTACCTATATTCCATTCAGTGAACTCTTCATGCCGAGCATAATATATTTTGGAATTTTGAAAAATTACCTATATTCCAAATGACTTAACATTTCAAAATATAATAGCTTAAGAATTGAAATAATAAGAACATACAATTCATTACGTACATAATATATTTTGGAATTTTGAAAAATTAGAACTACATCGTATGTGAGTAAAATAGTTATCATCGGAAATGACTTAACATTTCAAAATATAATAGCTTAAGTGAATGAATTAGCTTTTCATTGTGTCATTGAAATAATAAGAACATACAATACGATATGTATTGTTGAGTCAATTCTGAGTTTTACTCTTTTTAGACTATTCTTAAAGCGGAAAAAGCAATAAGGATCCGAAAAGTGTTAATATCTTTTTTCGCGGCGTCACAATTATTCCGTTAGGGAAATTGAAACGAATGTAGTGGATTGGAATCACCGTATAACATATTACTGGGAAGACCATGGGTACATTAAAAGTAATTTTTATCAAGTTTCCTACACCAACCGAATCAAACGAAATCAAAGGGGATGCAAAGGAAGAATATACTATCAAAATGAAGTAAAGTGTTAGAATAAACAAGTTTATATCAAAGCATCGTTTGAGTTTACATGATAAGAGCGAAGGAAGGAAAAGGCATACCTAGCGAGATCTCGGGAGAAGAAAATGATCTTGCGAAAGAACCAAAAGGACCCCCACATGGGAGAACCGAAGGCCGATTATATTGGAACTAAGGAAAAACCCAAGATGCTAAAGATTGGAACTAGCATAAACCAGATTATAAAGACATCTTCGCGTGGGATATGGATGAAATGCAGTAGCTAGGGAAATTGATAAAAATGTGAAGCCATTTAAACAAAGAATTAGAAAGATAGCATGGAATACAAATTATTAGGAAAGCAAAATATCAATGGATGGTTATAGTTCCAAGAATCTTTGCAATTTCAACTTAAATAAAGCTTGCCCTAAAGGCATGATATTCCACAACTAGTCGAATCATCGTAGGGAATGAAAGAGTATCATCTGCGGAGCGGGTATAAGGGTTACAACATTCCCCTCGCGAGGAAGATCAAGAGCATCTTGCTTTCTTCGCTCCAAGAGGATTATCTTTCTTTATACTAAAATGCCATTTGGTTTGCGAAATGCTGGAGCAACTTATCGGTCAATCCATAAAATGTACCTTTGGAGTAGCATCGGGGAAGTTCTTGGGTTACATTATATCAAAGGAAGGAATACATGTTGACCCGGAGAAAGTAAAACGATTCGCGATGAAAGGATGTTCAAAAGTTGGGTTACTAGCATCACTAGGAAGGTTCATCTTTCATCGATAAGTGTAAACACTTTTTCAATGTTACAAAAAAGGATCGAAATTTAAGTGGACGGACGAATGTGAAAAAGGCTTTACAAAGGGATCAAGAGCATTTAATGGATATATCCATTATGCGAAGATGAGAGGAATTATTAATATATCTCGCGACAACATCGCACGCCTTAAGTGCGATTTCTTGCGAATGGACGCGGAGTAGAAAAACCAATCTATTATATCAAAGAAAACTTTTAATCTTTGAGAAAGAAATTATTCGAAGATTGAAAAACTAATCCTGGCGTTAGTCTATGCGTAAACTTCGCATATATTTTCGGGGCACATCTTTGTTAGAGTGGTAACAAAAGTACCAATCGCATCAAATGGAGAAGGTAAAAGAGTGGGAATTGTTGTGATTTCAGATTGGAATTTGAGTCTGCCAATAATGAAACGGAGTATGAAGCTATAATACATGCTCTACGATTCGCAATAGAAATGGCTGGAGAATGTGAGGATTACCGGTGACTTTAGCAATTTGTCGGATAACATATGCTACAAATGATCCATCTCTCTGAAATACGAAGCTTGTAGAAGTGTTGTCGGCACGAATCTGAAAATAAAATGGAGGCACATATCAAGGAGAGATAATAGACTTTTTGCCTTTATATCAAGTATGATGACAGACCCAAGCTGCGAGGAATATCAAAATACGAGGCGCTACGGCGCCATCAATTAATAAAGAGGAGGGACAAAAGCGAGATATAATGATGGTGGTAGATGAAATGCAAGGTCGCGAGGAAGGGGAGGGTGGAACTTCACGCGTACTTAATGAAAGCGAGTACCAAGAAATAGATTGGAAGCACACAAGTTAAAAAGCGGGCAACAAATTATGAATTACGAGATGGCGTGCTTTATCGACGTTCTTTTGAGGACCCTCGCTTCGATGTCTATCAAGGAAAGAAGGAGAAACCATATTGAAGATGCAAATCACAGCGGCGGGAGATCTTTGGCATATAAGGCAAAGACGCAAGGATATTATTGGCCATATATGCATGAGGACCAGCTTTATCCAGACAGCTTTGTCAAAGACACGGGAAGAAGATATATGCACAGAGCACCGTTAAATTCTTCGAGAAGTGTGTGGCCTTTTGGAAAATGGGGTTTAGACATTGTGGGACCATTCTTATACAAAATGGCGAGAGTGAAAGCGGTCCGGCACATTCGCGATAAGGATATTTTTACTTTCATATTTGAAAATATTATATGCGAAGATTTGGGATCCTGCACAATTGGTATCGATAACGGGAAGCATTTGAAGGGCAAAATATAGAGTTGCTACTCAATGCATTTGAGATAAGATGTGGAAAATCAACTCCATTATATCCACAAGCTAATGGTCAAGCGGAGGCAACAAACAAAACAATTAACGATATATTGAAGAAAAAGTTGGAAGGACACAATAGGGGATGGTGCGAACAAGTACCCAATCTTTGTATGGCTTATAATACAACTAGAGAAGAGAAGCCATGTCCCCTTTTTGCTTAACTTACGGAGTGGACGCAGTACTCCCCAACGGAGGTCGTGATTCCGACAACCAAAAAGAGTGCTGGAGAAAAATCTTAGCGCAGTAACATTCTAATAAAGTTGGATGAATTGGAAGAAAAACGAAAAGGCCTTGCGACACATGGAGAATTATCAAGACCGTTGAGAGAATATAACAAGCGTGTCAAAATACGTGAGTTCCAACCGGAGACTTGGTGTTGCGAGAAACCCCAATATATCAACGTGAAAGTGGAGGCAAATTGGCGAAAAATGGGATGGACCGTATATCATCAAAGAAGTAGTTGTACGGGGCATATAGATTGATGGATCCCCAAGGAAGAGATGTACAAAAGTTGGATAGACCATGGAATAGGTTATATCTAAATAAATATTACCCGTAAAAATGAGAGAGAAAAAAGGAATCAAGATGAAGTACTTCTTCGCAAGATATTTGCGACATTCGGTAAAATACGAGAAAATAAATAAAAGAATGAATGAATGGGACGAACCTTTATGCGTACACCTAGTTCGCGAATAACATTTCGTAAGTAAAGGCAAATGTAAGACCTAAAGTGTTAAATGGGCCTCTGCATGAAAATGTAAAGGCGACACAACGACTTTGTCGCCGATGAGAAGAATTAAAATCAAATCCACCATTGGGATGGATTTACTTAATAAAAGATTGATGAGCCGAACATGCTCGTAAGGTGGTCTTAACTAAGAAAGGAAGAAAGAAATATGGAAATTACTCAATCAAAAGAGTTAAGTCACTCAAACAACAAAGAATTCTAACAAATTACAAAGAGAATTTAACCCTCTACATACGCATTATCAAATACGAGGAGGATGGTTGAGGCTTTTCTGCGCCTTTATCAGCCATCCGCCAGTTGATGGATTTTCTTGATATTTTCATCACCTTTGTTCTCGCCAATTCTTTGGACTTTCACTTCGGATCTTCATATTCCTTACCGGAGAGATCTTAGCTTTCATAGTCATAATCACTATCGGGAGGATATCTTATTGGCATTTTCAATAAATACATAAATTAATTCCTTTTTAAGAAGTAAGATGTTGAATTAAAGTCCCGAGATCCGATAAAGTTTCCAACTCCAAATTAGTTTT
Organism: Papaver armeniacum; assembly: GCA_023531295.1. Taxonomy (NCBI): domain Eukaryota; kingdom Viridiplantae; phylum Streptophyta; class Magnoliopsida; order Ranunculales; family Papaveraceae; genus Papaver; species Papaver armeniacum. Next base: position 106,922 of record JAJJWW010019337.1, on the reverse strand, counting down.
AGTCAAAGCATAAGAGAGCGAGATAAGTCATTGAATGAGTCTTGCTTTTTTGCGATAAATCAAAATTCTCTTTAGACAATGAGTTCGTTTGGTGTTGTAATTTTTTTGACTTACATAGTTTAATGTTTTGGTTAAATATCTGATGCTCGGTTGTTGGAGTATGTGGCGCGATAAACCACATATGTATAGCTAGGGATAGTCCCTCATGGAATACAAAGGAATACATGTGGATCTTAATAAGCTTGGGCATCTTCATACATAGCACCGAGGTATTTTAATCAAAAACCCCACACTTCTTATCCCAATGTGGTCAAGTGGGGTTCGGGGTTATGTGGTCGGGCCCTGAGTACTGTCCGATGGTCCTTGAAGATCCTAAAAATTGGTATCTGAGCCCATGATTGGGGCTACTATTTGAACATAGAAGTGGTTGTGGATGTCACTTGGTTTAGGGCGCAAGTGGAGTCAGAATCAAGGTGGAGCAGGCAAGGCCCAAAGTTGAATTGGCGCTCAAGTTGGAGTTAGTGTCTCACCCATTGACTCAGGTAGAGCATGGTTCTAGATCAACAAGGCAATGCTCAAGTTGAATTGGCGCTTAAGGTGGAGTTAATGTCTCAAACATTAACTCTCAAGTGAAGCAGGGTTCTAGGTGGGCAAGGAAATGCTCAAGGTGGAGTTAGTTCTTTCCTTCTCATTAACTCAAGGTGGAGAAGGATATCAGGGCGTAAAGTGACAATAATCATGATCGATGGGTAGCATATACATATGGTAATCATATGGTGGAGTCTGATTGGTCTGGTTAAGTGGTTTAATCTCGCCAAGGTGGAGATTGTTGGAGTATGTGGCGCGATAAACCACATATGTATAGATAGGGATAGTCACACATGGAAGAAAGAGGAGTACATGTGGAGCTTAATAAGCTTGGGCATCTCCTTACGTAGCACCGATACCTTTTAGATTAAAACCGCACACCTCTTATCCCAAGGTGGTCAAGTAGGGACAACATCGGTGTTATGTAGTCAGGCCCATAGTAGGTTCTTATGGTCCATGAAGATCCTAACATCCTTCACTGAAATAAGGAAGATGCAGAAAGGTAATACCATTTCAAAGGATCGATAAGATATCTATGTAAACTAAAAAAACATATCAAATCATATTTTTATGGGGGGACACAATATGTAAAAATTAATTCCGATATAATTTCATGGCTGGCTTGAGGATACAACTCGAGAAAGGACCCGCATAGTATGGGAGAATGTCAAGGCAGAAATGCCAGAAAGGATTTGTGTAGTGGAGAATAAAAATATCTATTGGGTTTTCATTTACTTTTGTAATGATAAGAAGAGTAAACCTGATATAAATATCATATTTAATATTCATATATCGGAAAATGCATAGCTAAATAAAAATTATGCCCGTGACGTTACGGCACGGGTTAAGCCCTAGTATATATTATAAGGGACAATGGTTTTTCTATTTGGACGGAGATCTACAGTTTGGACACATAAAGAACGGCCTAGATTGAGTCACCTATTTAAGTTATTCATTTATTTGGGAGTTATTCCTCCCATTTAATGTTAAACCGTTTCTTTTCTAAATTAAACGCCCATTAACTTTACTCTTAACTTATTCCCTTATATAATCAAATTCCTTTCCCAAGGTTCATTCTTTGCACAACTCTATTCCCAAGGTATGATTCACTGTTGTTTTGGTTGATGCAGATAATTGTTGTTAGCTTTTCTCTTTAATTTTTGGTTTAACATCAATTTATTCATGGTGCCTCACGCCTAATTTTTGTGTCATTTATACAATTTAATTTCTCTTTAATTCTTTTCATTGATGTTGAATTTTGTTATCTCATTTTTTTTTATGAACTGGATCTTTTCATTGACGGAGATCGAAATTGGGGGATATAAAAAGGAATTGGGGGATATTGATTACTTCTCCCAACCCATGGTGTGTCTTAAGGGGTGATTTTTAGGTATGAAAATACTAAAATACCCTTTGGTTAATTAAAAAACATTATGAAAAGACCATAATACCCTTTCTACTAAAATATTAAAATCAAAAAACCAAAACATATCCCCCATTCTTCACAATCTGTTCCGGCACTGTCCTAGGATTAGGTTCTGAATTTTTTTTTTTCATCGTTCTTCATCCGTTCTTCGTCAATTCAAAACTTTCTTCGTCGATTAACCTATCCGAATCATAAACAATGCCTCCACGAAAGAAACCAAATGCCCAATCGAACTCAACATCATCGATTGCTCAACAAAAATAGGCAGAAAGAATTTCTAAGATTGCTCAAGAGCAAGAGGACGACGAAGCAACGTTCTCTGACAATCAACTACTCAGAAATATGGCTTCTGTGAGAAGGTAAGTCATTTTAAACTACTTTGTAGGTGTTTCAATCGATCTATAACAATGGGTTTAGGTTAAAATCGCGAACCCTAACACAAACAGTTGAGTTTCAGAGAGTACTGGCATTGAATGTGTATGAATACAGTGCCGGTTTTGTGTTCCGGCATTCAATCTAGGATGAATACAATACCGGTTTCCAACCCCAGATTAACCAGAAACTGAATTTTCTTTACCGGCATTCAATCTAGGATGAATACGATCTTGGTTTTTTAGTCTGGCGGTGTTTGACAATAATTCGTGTATGCCGGTAGTGGACTTAAAACATACAGGAGAGTTTATTAATTTGTCACCAGTACCGGCATAGATGTTTGGTTTCATTACATGCCGGTTTTCGGTACTGACATTCTTTTGTAATAATTCAAGCATGCCGGTAGTGGACTTAAAAATACAGGAAAACTGTCAATCATACCGGCATAGATTTTAGGTTGCATTTGTATGCCAGTACTTGGTACCGGCACTGTCGATAGTCAATTTGTACAACCGGAACATTATGCCGGCGTGGTTTATTTTAAGGTAGTCAATGCCGGTACTAAAACTGAAGGTGAGTTATCTTATATTCATTGCTTTCCGTGTGCTTACGATATAGGTCAAAAGCAAAGGAAGCCAACAAAAGAAACAATAAAGATGTTGTCACTAAGAGAAGAAGGAAGGACGGTCTTGATACTCCTCAGTCTCTGCCTCCTTGAGGGAAAGATGAAGGCCGTAAGATACGTTTGGGGGCTGGTACAAGAGGGATAATTTGGGAGAGTGGTAGTGACCGTAGTGGATTTGCGAACCGTGAGCACGATGATCAAGATGAACAACATGAAGAGGAAAGTCAATTAGCAAGCCAAAGCGAAGTTGGTGGCCCAAGTCAACAACCAACACAAGGCAATGGCAAGAAGGGCAACGTCAAAGTGAAAGTTAAAGGTTCCCACCTTCCTCCTATTAATGACATGATACCTGATCTTGAACGTGGTAGAATTTGGGTGAAGCTCCGGAACCAAAAACACTATTTGGATACAAGCACTCGTGGGCTCGTACTATCTATCAAACCTATGTAAGCATTTTCTATCTTGTACATATGTATTGTTGTGTATTTATGTAAAATCTCTTAATTGTATTGTCTCTCCTAATTGTAGGATCATAAGAAGGTTGTGCGTGTTTGCCAAAACCAAGCCGCGGATGGTTGGGATTTGTCCGAGGAATGTGAAGAGGTCCAAACAATAGTAAAGGATTCTGGTCTATATGCTTTGGTTGAAAATTATGTGAAGCTTTGATTCTCATTATTGTCAATTGCTTCGTCGAAAGGTATCATGGTGAAACCGATACCATGCACTTCCCTTTTGGGGAGATGACCTTCATCCCTGAAGATTCTCAGAACATTCTAGGCTTGAATGTTATCGGCAAATCAATTGCAGAAGAGTTGAGTCTCTGGACCTAGAATGGTCGACGTTGCACGGTCTGACTAACAAGCTGTTTGGTTGGGGCTTCAAAAATTCTGTGGAGAGCTTTTATGAATCCACGTCTGGTAAGACAAAGACAATCAAGTTGATGCTGCTTAAGAAGAATTTTGAAAACACAAAGAAAAGAAGTTTGGAGGATGGATGGGACCCTAAACAAATTCGTTATCTCCGCCCATTTTGCTTACATTATACATCTTGGGCACTAGGGTATTCCCTGACACCAATGGCAACATGGTTAGTGCGAACTACCTTCAGTACTTGGATCCGTTGGAAGATGTCTATGGATATTCTTGGGCACCGCGGTAATGGCACATTTGATGATGGAGATGAGAAGGGCCTCTAAGGCTAAAACCAACCAATTTGTCGGGAATTTCACTCTACTGCAGGTAAATTTGTTCTTAAACTTATGTTATTATGTATATTGTTCATATGTACTCTTATCGTGAACTTAGAAACAAAACTTATTGCTTCACATTGGAATAGGTGTGGGCTTATGAACACTTCCCAACCTTGTTTAAGGTCTACCCGTCCTTGAAGATCATAGACCTTCCAGAACCCAATACGCCTATAGCTAAGAGATACGAGTTCAACAATACTCCAAAGCCCGGTAACATAGGTCGAATGATCGATATGAGATTGGCTTTGGACGCAATGAGTACCGAAGATGTTGTGTTCGACCCTTACAAGGAGGCTAGAGGAAACCGCCAGGTTTTGAGGTTTGGTAACGTTGCATTTTACCATGGGCCGTTATTCCACCCAAAAGGATACGTTACGGCTAATCCTACACGTGTGATGCGTCAACTTAGATATAAGCAATTAGCACATTTCCAGACGACCTCTTTTCAATGTTTTGATCTCGACCTTTCTCGGTGCTATTCAACTCCAAATCGGTTGCATGTAGAGTATGTTCCAAAACCGGACCCAACAGATTGGAGGGATAAGGAACCACGTCGTTTGGTAGATATTAGTAAGTGGGAGAAGTTGGAGATTGCTGAAAACGGTGATGAAGTTGATCCCGACTACATGGAAGATTACCTGCAATGTTCACATCCTTATGTCGTCCGCCCGGATGACGTCCAAGTTCCTCCCCAGAAAAACCCTCCTGTTCCAACTCCCGCACAGGCACCACCTACGATGACCCAACTTAATAAGACCGTTGGATTGCTTGTAAGTATTGTTAATTGCTTCGTCGTTTAATATACACATAATCTTATATGTATACTAATTATGTGTTCGATATATTAAACTAGTGGCGTCGTCTTGGCAAGTTAAAGAAGATGTTGGGTTGCAAGTACCAGGAAGGAGAGGTGCTATCCCTTGAAGAAATGAAGGAATTCGAGGAAAATATTGATAGAATTGAAGAAACCGACCCTAGTGCAAAAGCTTTGTTCGGGGAAACTAAGAACAAACCGGCCCAAAAGAAGCAAAAGACCCAGTGATTAACTCTTTAGTTGTGTTTCTTTTTTTGGATGGTGGTTGTCACGTCTTGAACAATTCCGAACTTGTTTTCGTTTGTACCTCGTGGTTAACTCTTTAGTTGTTTGGTTTTCTTTTGGTTTAGGATACCTGGATTAAGAACATTTGATAGCAGAATACAGTTGTTTGGTTTATGTTGAACATGTTTTGATTTCTAGTGATTCGTTTATGTTGAACATGTTTATCCTTGCAAGATTTATTTGCGACATTTACCGGTACTAGGTACCGGCAATGAAATTGTTTATAAAAATAATACCGGAACAAGAAGATTAAAAATTCCATGTTCCTGTATAGATATTCAAAGGTACCGGCACAGTAGTATTTTCTAACATCTATGCCGGTTTTATGATATTTTCAAATTTTTATAGTTGTCAGAAAACCGGCACTGTAAGCTTGATTTCATCCATGCCGGTACTCTGCTAGTTTTGAATAAAAATCCATTTCGAATGCTCTTTTATATTATTCCTAAGTAATCTATTACATTGGATTTGAAACTTTTAATTAAAACATGCTAAAAAACATGGCATGGATTACATTTGGTTAAAGATAATCTATTTCTATACCTTTTCAACAATTGCGGAACCTTTGAGCCTTTCCCGAATCTCTTCGAAGACATCGTCCGGGAGGGGGGTGTCAAGGATCAGCTTCATTGGTTTTTCTTCTCTTTCAACATATTTCTTTCCCTTCATATAACACCCATCACACCCATCGATTGGCTTGCATTGTCCCTTGTGGTTTTCTCTTGACTCTGCTAGTTCAACAACTTTGTCAAACCATTGAAACTCATCGCACTTCGGGTGATTCAAACACCTTAGAAATATTCTTCCATTTTCAGCATCATCAGTTTTTGCAATCCAAAACCGACGTGTCCCATCACAGCTTCTACACTTTGAATAAATAAAAGGATAGTCCATGGCTAGATGAGAAGGTGACTTGCAAATTTGACACTTGCAATGATGACTCTGTAAGAGAAGATTATATTAGTCGTGCGTCATAGTAGTGAAGATCATATTGTTAGTAAATCCACTTACTTTGCAAATAGAGGAAGATGATGAATCCCCTATCCTTTGTGAAGCTTTAACCGTGCTTGCTTTCTTGAGAGAATGATTTTTGTTATTTGGTTGCTGGTTTGTGTAGATTTTTCCAGAGGAATGGGGGTATTATATAGAAATAAATCTCCAATGGTCTTATTTTTCAAAAAACTAACCGTTTTTTTTTGAATTTAACAACTACCGGCATAGTCGTTATTATAGATTGAATGCCGGTTCCTTGTACCGGCGTTTCAAAGTGTTTTGAAACCATGCCGGTATTGGTTGCATATTTGGCCCAAACTATGTAAACAAATTCCCTTGTACCGGCATTGTCATCTTATGATAAACCGTACCGGAACCATATCCCGGCATCCTATTTCACGGTTACTGCAATGCCGGTTTTGGAGATTTTCAAAAAAACTAGTCATTGACGTTTTTCTCTATATAAAGAGAGCTAATTCTTGGACCCAAAAGCCAAAACCTCGTGTTCTTATATATCTCCTTGAGCCTCTTAACTTTGAAACCCTAAACCCTAGAATAATCATCAATAAATAGCTTAGTATAGTACCTAATCCACCATACAACAAATGGCATCATTCGACTCGGAGGAAGATTTAGCAATCACCCAAGCATGGTACGCTGAAACTCGTCCTTCAACTATAGATAACAACACGCGGGATTCCATGTGGTTGAAGATTTTTAACAAATTTATTCACGATTACGGTAACCCGAAATGAAGAACTGCTCAACAAATCGAGCAACGACACGACATCATCCTAAATGCGGTGGTTGAGTATCTAAAAATGAAACACCGGATCGAGCACGCTACCCACAATACATTGTCCCCTCAACAACTCGTAAGTATCTTTATGATTAGTTGGACACAATCTACTCTTTTTCAAATTTTATGTAACAAACAAAGTTTGTGTGTTGTTTTTTGTAGCATGAAGCCGTGAAAACGCGTTACTTACAATAAAAGGGAGAACCATTCATGTTTGAAGCCAACGTGAACCATATTGTAACCAAAGTCACGGAGTACCATCAGTTGGGTGAATCGGAAACGGATTCTTCTTAAGAAGATTGATAGTTTAGTGTTATTTGCTTAGGTATTTAGGGTATCCAGTTAGGTATTTCGTAAGGTTTTGTGGGTACATATCTATGTAAGCCCTCACGAGACTATAACTCGTCCACTTGGGCCACCAAGTGGTTTAAAGGCTTGATGCACGTGCTAAGTGCATTCGTTGTTCCGTCGACAAGGATTACGTTCGAAATAAATTATAGTTCCGGCTTAGTATTGTTGATGGTGGATTTTCATTTAAGGTTAAAATTGTAAAAAACCAGAAAATCATGCGCTGACATCTTGTAAAAGATAAAGCCATTTATAAGTGTTGGATACTCCCTCACTTAATTCACCAAGAATGGAGCATGTAGCAACAATCCCATTCTGTGAATACATGAAATTCCTCCAGGTTGGAGCATGTGGCAACAATCCCTTCTGTGAATTTCATATCGGCCTTGTATTTCCGGTACTCATTATCGGTGTGGCATGACGACCGAGTGTTACTCTTACGAGTAACACGAACCTCAAGCACTATAATGAAACCATGTACGAAATACCCGTGCAGTGACTCTCGGTGTGTTATACTAGCCCGATTGAGCATCCGGACTGACCGTATCGGTCGGATATGATTCGATCGCATCATCCAACTCCATAAGCATGATTGGATGACCCCGGATCAATTCCATCACCCCAAGCGGTATGGAATACCCACGGCCGACCCCGCATGGTCGGTCATTGGCCTAACGCCAAGAAACCGTTCATACCAAGCATTATGGACGGAAAACCCTAAATTAGGGTTTGCGGCATATTACATGTGTTGCAAAACAGTCTCAACCATCCATCTTCGCAGGTATAGATGGAGGGTGTAGATGTAGACTTAAAGGGCCCAGAGCATGTCAACACGATCACCGTGGGACCGCCTACACACTTGACCAATCGGTCAAGACCAACAATGTTTGGCCGTGACAAAATCGTCACCCAAACAAGAGATGGCGCACGGCTTTGAAAGCCAAAATTAGGGTTTCAAGCCATCACGCGCGTCCATCTTCTCCGACACGAATGGAGGGTCACAGATTAGATTAAGAAAGGGCCGGTCATACCCGGCATGACCACCGTGGGCCCATCTACCTCCTCATGTGTTCGGCCAAGGCATATCATGCCCGGTTAATCCCAAACGTGCGTCCAAACTAGCATGGCCACGCCTCCCAAACCACAAACGATCTCGACCGCTCAACTTCACCGGATGATTTGAGTGGCTTAGATCACGTTTTCATGGGATATTCGGTATAGGCATGAACACCAGCCACTGCCATCTTCACGTCAAACCCATCGGCCAAGACCGACCAAATTAGGTCGTCTTGGAACGCAGCCGAAAAAGCATGATGCGCGACCTTTTGCGGCATCAATTTCCTATTGCAAAATTGATCTCAACCACTCCTCTTTGCTTAGGTCAAATTGAGTGGCCTAGATCGCACCTTCATGGGACAAAGTGAGACATGGACGTGTACACCGGCATGCTATCTACATGCACGCTCGGTCGGTTCTCTCCAAATCCCTTTCCATGCTCGGTTTCGACCAAGGCGAAGAGTGATGCTTGCGCACCTCTTCAAAAACCCTAATATTCATTAACGGTCGCGATGAGTGTCTCAAAGATCATCTCATCCGTCCAACTTCACCGCTTGGTTATACAACCCTGGTCGGGAGTTATTTGGTCGGTGAGGCGTCATTACCCATCACTTTACCACACCATAATGCGATACACTGCATAAAATACACAAGATACTTCACAAGTATCGACTTTACGAATAACACAAGATTATTCAATTCAGCGATTACATGCTATCTTTCGTGGATCCACGATCCACACATTCCGAACATCAATCATGTCACAAACCGGGGGATACATACGGGGTATTGGTCGGCGGTTTACGGCGTGCAGCGTGCAACGCGCCATCACAAGAACGTGTCGGGAAGTCATGGACGGTTAGAGATGAATAGGAGAAGTGGGCAAGACTGGTCGTGTGGCACCGACACACAACTCCACTACTCCATCACTCCACTTCCTCCACTTCCCACGAGAGACGTGAATAAGGCTCAATGACTTGTATAAATAGGTTCTCCGCCCTATTTCAAAAATAACACAAGTCCAGACGAGACAGAAAACCAAGTGTTAATACAAAAACGTATTCCAACACCCAGAGCTTGCTTGCATCAATCACAAGCCTGCTCACCTTTACACAAGTCATAAGCAAGCCAACACCTTCACAATCTCAACACCTTCTTCGCTTCCCTCCCTAAGATCAACCTCATCTCCTTCACTTTGTGGCCAAACAAGTCTCTGAACGGCCATTTCTTGGTTTAGGCCGGACTTGCACGATTGATCTCTCGAATCTACAAGCACTCACCGCGCATGCATTTGTTTAAGGTTTAAATTCATTCCTCATCCACACCCCAAATTACCAAATTCTGCAGGAGTAGTTTTCACCCATAAACAATTGGCGACCACGGTGGGAGGTTGATCAATCGGTTGCAAAAAATTGAATCCTCAATTTTTCGGTTTTCATCTCGCGATGTATCCTCACCAGGAGACCACAGGTGGTTCAGATATCATGGGAAGTGTAGCTAGAATGCTGGAGGATGTCTTGGCAAATCTAGCCGGTATCGTTAGAAGACAGAGCGAAACATTCCTCCTTTTGAATGATATAACAACACAATTACAAGAAGGGTCGGCATGCATCTACTCAGGCAGTGCAAGAAACGATGAATCCTTAGTCAGGAGACACACCTTTACCAGTGGAGATGCAGAAAGAGCGCGTAATCACAGGGGACTCAGGAGAGACGAACAACATGGTCCAGCTGACAACGAAGACTCGAGGCAACTCCACAGAGGAAAAGACTTTTCCGGGTACCACAACGTCTACCGGATAAAGAAATGGAGCCTGCAGCTTACGGATCCCTGCTGGAAGATTATATCTCAAGACCCTTGTCGAAGCTGTGAAGAAATGCTTGAGGAAGGAGAGATCAATCAAGGAGCACCTGAGTACAGAGGATGGGAACGTTCAATTCGATCACTCAGCAGTGATATTACAACACCTCCCATCACCAGAGCCAGAGCAGCTGCAAATCCTGGCATCTCATCAAGTGTAACACCTCCGGTAGTCACCAGAGCAACAACTTCCACTCCTTCATCAGGACGAGGAGCCGGAGGGGACTTGATGGAAAAGCAGGAAGTTCTTGTCAAGACTCAAACGGATATGACCGCAACTCAGAAAGAGGTACTCACTTTTCTTAAGACATTAACTGATGGATTTCCACATGACCCGCAACAGCCCCTGGAGCCAACAAGAAATGCATTCAACGCACCGGAGAAGGTACTTCAACGGCACGGACCTATATGGACCTGATCAAAGAAGCGACATCAGATATGAGCGGTCTGTCATGGAGGCTCCTACACTGGGACCGATCCTCACAACGATCTTCCTCAATTCAATAGTTTCACTATGAACCAGAGGTCGGTGGATCGGGAAGCGGTTTCTCTAGTGGAAAGTTTATGCAAACTTTCACACCTCTCGAAGAATCAGCGCACGGAGACGTTTTGCTACAATCAACCAGAGGAAGGTCACGACCGTGGCCTACATGTCACCGCACGCATCAAGGATTCAGAGTTCAAGACGGCCCTTATCTACATAGGAGCATCTTCGAATGTGATTACTCTCAAGACTCTCAGGACATCCAAGGTTCTCCCAGGCAAGGTCGTACGGAAGCCTACACAATGACGGACTTCTAGGGAAACCAAACCAGCACATACGGGAGAAGCTCCGCGGAAAGAATCAGACAAGTTTGTTGCGTTCCACTCCCCACGTGGGCGTCAATTCAGGGAAGAAGACCGGCTTGCATCATTGAGGGCTAAAACCCACGATGCATCTTTCTTGTGACGAAGCATCCTTCTCCATCCCGTGAAGCCACGACCCACGTTCACACGAAGAGGGAACGAACTTTTGTGGCGAGTCATGACCAGAATGGGAAAACGGTATACCGACACTGCCATTATCAATTAGCAGGGGAGACTGTTACCCAGTCTCTCCACCTAATGGAATGCTACAACAACAACGAACCACAAGAACAAGTGCTAGATGCTCCACAACAGCTGCAAGAGGGCACCAACTGCACAACTGATGAGTTTTAAATCGCTGGGGAATCTCCTAGGCCTATCTCCATCAGCTCAACCTTGAGTACGGATAAACACACGAAGCTCGTGGAACTTCTCAAAGAGTACCAGGACATATTCGCTTGGAGATATGAAGAAATGCCGGATTTAGATGAAAATTGGTCACCCATCATCTACATGTCATACCTGGATCCAAGTCGGTTAAACAGTTGTAGCTCAGATCAGGTGCCGCATAGACTTCAGATACTTGAACAGGTGCTGCTCCAAAAACGATCTTCCTTTACCTAACATCGACATGTTAGTAGATTCAACCAGCGGACACGTCATGTTCTCCTCCATGGATGGATGTAGCGGCTACAACCAGATAAGGATGTACGAGCATGATGCAAGTAAGATTGCTTTTCAAACTCCTCTCAGAAATTTTTATTATACCATACTACCATTTGGTTTAAAGAGTGCCGGTGCAACGTATCAACGCTCTATGACGGTAATCTTCCACTGGAGCCGATACCTCAAGGGAGCAGCCTCAAGAAGATAACGATGTCCAACCATCATATCGAACAAGATCCGGCGAGTTACTCTATCGAGCGGTGGTCGAACAAGATCCGGGTGAGTCACTTTATCAGACAGTGGTACATGTCTATCACGCTATGTTGGAGAATCCGCGCTTTTGGTCATCCTCTGGAGCTGTTGAACGCTCATCTACAACAACATATGCCCGATAGAAAGAACCGGGCTCTGCGGAAAGAGCCTCATAATGTTTGTAGGGGCATATATCTCACCAACAAAGCGATGCAACATTCAGCCTTCTGTAAGCAGTTCCTTGAAGCAGCAAGAGGAAAACCACCAAGATACAACATCCTGCGCGTCCATCAACTCCAACTCCAGTACCACATGCACGAATCCCACAATGATGAAACAACGTCCAAGATATTCCATGCCTGGCTCGACAACAACCACTACGAACAAACCATGTAAACCACACTTGGGGACTGAGGCTCAGCATGAAGTTCCTTCACCGTCAGTCAAGGAATTCTTCAACATGAGAGATGTGGTCAGTCAAGAAGCATGGAATTCGCAAGGGTAAATCGAATGAAGAGGGAAACACTTCAACACTCCCTCTAGCAGAAGCTGCTTCAATGGTCTATTCAAGAGCCGCCTCAACGCTCTCTCCGGGACCACGTTCGCTTCAGAATCCTTGTTCAACACTCTCTCCAGAATCCACCTCCACCAAAAACCACTTTAACATCCTTATTATTCAACATACGTCTCATCCATCCTTCGTAAGAACCCAGTGGAGTATGGCAGATCTTGAAGTCAATAGGGGAAGGCGGATATTCATTTCTCCGGAGACAAAATCTCATCACAAGTGCTGAAGAAGAAAATGGATCAGCATCCATATTTTCTGAATCGGAAAGCAGGACTATCTTATGAGAAGGATGCCTTCTAGTGTTTGGAAAAGGCAAGGTAAACAACTCATCATCGATGTTCGGCATATCTTTGAAGCCGTCAACACTTCCTGGCTTGGAACCAGCATTATCTCCAGAAGACATCTCAACAGGAGTTCTTTTCTTCATTCCACAATGAAAATAGGAGTTAGAACTTGTATGAAAAACGCATGGGGCATGTAGTCACGCATGACAAGACACAACCCACGTTGAAATACAAAAAAGCTGAGATTGGGTCCAAGCACCAATATCATTCCAAGTCTGGTATTGGTTTCAAGTCCGGTATAAGTTTCAGTCTGGTATTGGTTTCAAGTCCGGTACAAGTTTCAGTCTGGTATTGGTTTCAAGTCCGGTACAAGTTTCAAGTCCGGTATAAGTTTCAAGTCCGGTACAAGTTTCAAGTCTGGTATAAGTTTCAAGTCCGGTATTGCTCAAGTTTAAAGGCTGGTATTGCTCAAGTCACAAGGCTGGTATTGCTCAAGTCACAAGGCTGGTATTGCTCAAGTCACAAGGCTGGTATTGCTCAAGTCGCAAAGGCTGGTGTTAATCGGACATAATGCTTAGGTATAATAGGCGCACACAAAGAGGGCCGATTCCGGTCGAAGCACAGGGCCGACGTTTGAAACATGTACATAGTGGACCCACGTTCAACAGAAGCAGACACAACAAACCCACGTTCGATCAAGCAGGCGCAGTAGCCCCACGAACGAAGCAGGCGCAACAGTCAGTCGATTAGGCACAATCCCACGATAGAACGAAGCAGGCGCAATAACCCCTCGACCTAATCAGGCATAGCAAGGTCGATCTGGCAAGACCGACATTCAAACGGAGCAAGCACGGAGCGGGCCCTCGGCGAAGCGAGGCATAACAAGGTCGATCGAAGCGAGCAAGACCGATATCATGCTAGGGGAATACTCTCCTGGATGCCTCTTGAACGCTCGCATGCTCCAAGGACAGGATGACCCGTCTCTCCTGGTAACATCTAACTTTGTCTCATAAGTTTTATCTTTAACTCTCACCATCTTATGCCTACCACACAATAGTGTAACCATTGTGTGCTAGGAAGGGGACTTAATGTTGATGGTGGATTTTCATTTAAGGTTAAAATTGTAAAAAACCAGAAAATCATGCGCTGACATCTTGTAAAAGATAAAGCCATTTATAAGTGTTGGATACTCCCTCACTTAATTCACCAAGAATGGAGCATGTAGCAACAATCCCATTCTGTGAATACATGAAATTCCTCCGAGGTTGGAGCATGTGGCAACAATCCCTTCCCCGTGAATTTCATATCGGCCTTGTATTTCCGGTACTCATTATCAGTGTGGCATGACGACTGAGTGTTACTCTGTAAGAGTAACACGAACCTCCAAGCACTATAATGAAACCATGTACGAAATACCCGTACAGGTTGACTCTCGGTGTGTTATACTAGCCCGATTGAGCATCCGGACTGACCGTATTAGTCCGGATATGATCTGATCGCAGTCATCCAACTCCATAAGCATGATTGGATGACCCCAGATCAATTCCATCACCCCAAGCGGTATGGAATACCCACGGCCGACCCCGCATGGTCGGTCATTGGCCTAGCTTGCCAAGAAACCGTTCATACCAAGCATTATGGACGGAAAACCCTAAATTAGGGTTTGCGGCATATTACATGTGTTGCAAAACAGTCTCAACCATCCATCTTCGCAGGTATAGATGGAGGGTGTAGATGTAGACTTAAAGGGCCCAGAGCATGTCAACACGATCACCGTGGGACCGCCTACACACTTGACCAATCGGTCAAGACCAACAATGTTTGGCCGTGACAAAATCGTCACCCAAACAAGAGATGGCGCACGGCTTTGAAAGCCAAAATTAGGGTTTCAAGCCATCACGCGCGTCCATCTTCTCCGGCACGAATGGAGGGTCATTAAGCAAGGGCCGGTCATACCAGCATGACCACCGTGGGCCCATCTACCTCCTCATGTGTTCGGCCAAGGCATATCATGCCTGGTTAATCCCAAACGTGCGTCCAAACTAGCATGGCCACGCCTCCCAAACCACAAACTGATCTCGACCGCTCAACTTCACCTGGGATGATTTGAGTGGCTTAGATCACGTTTTCATGGGATATTCGGGTATAGGCATGAACACCACCTGCCATCTTCACGTCAAACCCATCGGCCAAGACCGACCAAATTAGGTCGTCTTGGAACAGCGCGCGGAAAAAAGCATGATGCGCGGCCTTTTGCGGCATCAATTTCCTATTGCAAAATTGATATCAACCACTCCTCTTTGCCGGTCAAATTGAGTGGCCTAGATCGCACCTTCATGGGACAGGTGAGACATGGACGTGTACAACGGCATGCTATCTACATGCACGCTCGGTCGGTTCTCTCCAAATCCCTTTCCATGCTCGGTTTCGACCAAGTCAAGAGTGATGCTTGCGCACCTCTTCAAAAACCCTAATATTCATTAACGGTCGCGCAGATGAGTGTCTCAAAGATCATCTCATCCGTCCAACTTCACCGACTTGGTTATACAACCCTGGTCGGGAGTTATTTGGTCGGTGAGGCGTCATTACCCATCACTTTACCACACCATAATGCGATACACATAAAATACACACGATACTTCACAAGTATCGACTTTCTCGAATAACACGGTTATTCAATTCAGCATTACATGCTATCTATCGTGGATCCACGATCCACACATTCCGAACATCAATCATGTCACAAACGGGGATACATACGGGGTATTGGTCTGGCGGTTTACAGCGTGCAGCGTGCAACGCGCCATCACAAGAACGTGTCAGGAAGTCATGGACGGTTAGAGATGAACAGGAGAAGTGGGCAAGACTGGTCGTGTGGCACCGACAAACAACTCCACTACTCCATCACTCCACTTCCTCCACTTCCCACGAGAGACGTGAATATGGCTCAATGACTTGTATAAATAGGTTCTCCGCCCTATTTCAAAAACAACACAAGTCCGGACGAGACAGAAAACCAAGTGTTAATACAAAAAACGTATTCCAACACCCAGAGCTTGCTTGCATCAATCACAAGCCTGCTCACCTTTCTGTTACAAGTCATAAGCAAGCCAACACCTTCACAATCTCAACACCTTCTTCGCTTCCCTCCCTAAGATCAACCCCATCTCCTTCACTTTGTGACCGAAAACAAGTCTGGAACGGCCATTTCTTGGTTTAGGCCGGACTTGCACAGATTGATCTCTCGAATCTACAAGCACTCACCGCGCAGTGCATTTGTTTAAGGTTTAAATTCATTCCTCATCCACACCCCAAATTACCAAATTCTGCAGGAGTAGTTTTCACCCATAAACAAGTATGTAAACATATTTCAATTGCCTAATGGTTCCAGCGTGCATTGTAGTATATTAATCTATGCCGGTACTAAGTGCCGGCATGTAGGTTAAGCTTATACCAATGCCGGATCGTTCAAAATTCAGTGCCCAACGACTATTTTTTAAACCATAAATCGGCTTTATAGTGCCGGCGTTGATTGTAGGTCACTGACAATGCCGGCACTAAATAGCCATTGTGAAATCATCTATATAATGCAATGGATTCACCCATTGCACTTGATACCTCCAATGGCAAATCCATCAGCAACTACCGATTTCATCATTGCCATGGAAAAAGACAAACTTAGGAAAAACAAACTATCCACTCCGATGGGAAATCAATTATCATCCACCACCAACTCAAATCCATCAACAAAAACCGATTTCATCATTGCCATGTAAAAAGAATAACTCAAGAAGAACAAACTATCCACTCCGTTGGGAAATCAATTATCAACCACCAACTCAGTTTCCCTTATACTAGAAAAACTAAAAAGGAAGGGAGAAACCACCAAGTCAATTGCCGTAATGGAAGAAGAGATACTTAAGAGGAAAAGAGAAGAAGAAGAGGAAGCAAAGCTCGAACATTATCGCAAAGAAGCTAAAGAAATCCTTAAACGTCAAAAACAATCTAAGATAGAAGCGTATGTCGAGGAAGAAACCGAGTGGATTAAAAATTACTACATAGTATCGGATTTCCAGGAAGATCACCGCCCTTCGAATCTTTTTTGGGGTCTTGTTAGGACTGGTCCTTACATGAATAACTACTTGGAAGGTAAGAAATGCCGAATTGATTACGATGATCTCTATGTACAAAATCGAACAATTGCACTCATAAAGTTATGTCGCAAATACAACGAGTTTCTTGCAAGATACAGAGGGAATAGGTTTCAAGCTCAGGACGCATATACCAAGTGGAGAAAAGAGCCTTTTAGGCATTTCGAAGATGCTTTGCTTATTGAATCTCGTTCCAAGAAATGATGTTAGTTGCAATTGGCTTGAGATAACGTCGTTTTATGTGTAACGTTGTGTATGTTTATTTCCTTAAGAAATGATGTTAGTTGCAATTAGTTTGGGTTAATGTTTTTAAGTTTATTTCCTTAAGATTATGTGGTTAATGTTATTTATGTCATCAATTTTCTTTCCCCTACCGGCATTGAAAAATACACCAAATACTATACCGTTACCTGTGCCTCCGTTGAATTGTGATCACCAAATACTTATTGTCAGAATACCGGCATTGAATTGTTCCATTTTTCCATGCCGGCATTCGACGATTTAAAACACAAGTTATGTGGCGATTACAAACTCATTCATTCCACTTATTTGACGGTTACAAACTATTTTATCCCACTTATTTGACGGTTACAAAATCCTTAATACCAGTTTATGCGTCGGTTACAAACTCCTTCATTCTATTTAAGTGACGGTTATAGAAAGGAAATCATTCATTATCCATTTTTATTCAATCTCCCTTTTTGTTTCATCTTCTATATCAAAGACAATGGGTCGTCGCAAACCTCGTGAAAAACCCATACCCAATCTTAAAGAATCTGTTGATGAAGGTGGTAAATCGAAATCAAAAGCGCAAGAACTGCCTGAAGAGTCTGATGGTGAGACGAGAATAACAAATTTGCTTAGGTAAGTGATGTATATGTTGAATTGAAGTTTTTAATTTTAGGGTTTATCCCATAGTAGAAAACACAAAGTGAAATTATGTAGTTTAATCTTTCTACTACACTAAAAGTAATTTTTAAAATTCCAATTTGAAGCTCAGTTGCATGTTTGATTCGCGGAAGAATACAATTTGAAAATCATGCCAGATTATATGTCTTGAATCCCGATTTTATTGCATGCGTTTACCGGCATACATATTTAATTGAATACCATGCCGGTTCCTTGTCCCGGCTTTGTATATTTCATCAATACTATGCCGTTTTCATTAGCCTATTTTGTTAAAATCTCTGTACTAAAATCCCACAGTACCGGCATTTAAAATTTCTATATAACAATGCCGGTCCTCAATGCCGACAGTGGCGATATGTTAACTTACTATGCCGGTTTTCTGTTGCAAAAAATGTTCATTCTCTGTCTAAAATTCAAAGACAACTGGCATGGTATTTTAATTGATTAGAATGCCGACACCTTTGCCGGAACTTATGTTAAGTTCTATTTCTATGCCGGTTGTCATTATATAATTCAGTTTACATATTGGAATATAGGTCTAGAGCAGCAGAAAAGAACAAAGGAAAAGGCAAAGTTGTTTTAGAAGCAAAAAGTAAGTCTTCTCGACGTAGCCGTCCTGATCCGTCTACTGCTAAGGTCACAATTCGGGATCAACCTATAAGCTACCCAACCAGCAGTGATGATGATGATGAGTAGGAAACATATCTTGTACCCGAACGAGCAGGTGGCACATCCTCACAAGCAGGTGGCTTAGGACAGACTGATGTCGGAGTTGAAGCCCCTAAGGATAATGAAAAGGCACCCCCAGCCCACTTTCCTGATAAGTATGACATGATTCCAGACCGCGATGATGGCAAACATTGGGGTGAACCGATAAACCCGCAACTCTTATTTGCCTACAAACACTCTTGGGCTCGCTGGATCTATCAAACTTATGTAAGACGTTTGTATCTTGTTATTATATTATTTATCTGTGATCAAGTGAATTTAATTTACTTTGGTGTGTTTTTATAGGACCACAAGAATGCCTTCCGTGTTAGCCGCCATCAACAATCGGATGTATGGCCTTTGAAGCTTGAGTGTGACGCTGTTAAAGCAGTAGTCAAAGCATCTGGGTTGTATCCCGCGATAAAAAATTATGTGGCCACTGATACCGTCACGGCGAACTGCTTTTGGAGAGGTTTTTTGGTGAAACTGATACCATGCATTTTCCTTTTGGCGAGATGACCATCATCCCTGAAGATGTCCAAAGGATAATAGGTCTTGAGGTTCTTGGGAAAGCCGTTAAGGTAGGAGATGACTCTAAGGACTTGGAATGGGACAAGATTTATGAGCTGACTAAAAAGTTGTTTGGATGGGACAAGGGAACCACTTTGGCAAATATGTACAAGACAAGGCGTTCTCAGACAAAGACTATCACATTCGTCAAACTCGTTGAATTGTTTGGGAACATGAAGAACTAGGAATTGAATCCCGAACAAGTCCAGCAAACTGCCGCGGCTTATATGTTGTTCATCTTGGGCTCAGCTATATTCCCTGACGCCAATGGTAATATGGTGCATATGAACAACCTACAAAACTTGGATCTGTTGGAAAAGGTTCATGAGTATTCATGGGGCACTACTTTCTTGGCACATTTTTTGGCAGAAATGCGTCGAGCATCTAAGGCGAACGCCCGTCAATTTAATGGAAATTTCACTGTACTTCAGGTATAGTCAACTACTTATGTTTTTGATTGTTGTCATTAAATTTGTTACTTTCCAATTATTTATTTTCTTATACATTTCATTGGAACGATCTTTCATTGGCGTAGGTGTGGGCTTATGAACACTTCACAAAATTGTTCATACGGTATAAAGGATTGAAGATTTTCACTGAATATCAAGAGAATAGTCCTCTAGGTCAGAAATACTACTTCGACAATACCCCAAGGCCCAATAACAAAAAACGGTTATTAGCAATGAGATTGGTTTTGGACTCGGTGGATGTCCAAGATGTTGTGTTTGATCCATATAGGAATGCCAGAGGAGTTCACTTGCAAAGGCGTGACAATGTTTCATTTTACAACGGACCGTTATTTCATCCAAAAGGATTTGTTATGCACAACCCTCGCCGTGTAATGCGCCAACTTGGGTACAAGCGAAAGATCTCACGGATACATCTTATCAGAAATTCTCTCATGACTTTCCTCAATGCCAATCAAATGATAACCATACTCTCGTGGTTTACGACCCAAAACCTATTCTTGCACATTGGAGTGAAAGGGAAGAAAAAGGACTTGTGTTGGATAGGGCTGATTGGGAATTGGCTGAGAACGGTTATGAGAGTGAACCAGCCTTCCTAAGAGGCCATCAGAAGTTCACGCATCCTTATGTTGTACGCCCGGATATCGTAGTTGTTCCTCCACCACCAAAGACATCCCTCCACAACTCCTAAATCGTACCCGCACTTGTACAAATTTCGTTACGTTGTTGGTACGTACGTCTTGTTCATTTCCATTCTTTTAATCTATGTCTATGAACTTATACAATTGAACATACTAATTACATGTTTAAAATTTCCTTAACATCGTCAGCTGATAGACACATTTATGTGTCTAATTTGTCCTCAATGTTTCGTATTGTTAGTACTCGTTTTTGTCCTTATTATGGTGTTTTGTGTGTTTGTAGGTAGTTTTGGGAAATAAACATTTTTGGGAAAATTCGGCTCGAAAAATTACCCGTGACCCCTCGGAGGAGATTTGCTAAACGGACCCCTACTTTGGATAAGGGGCACCTTCTTCATTATTTACACCCCAGTGCGCCACCTGCTAGTCGCACCCCCGGTTTGGATAGGGGGACACCATCTTCTTCCACGTTTGAAAGACACAATTTGGCGGGAAAAGAATAACTCCACCTGCGTACTTCCAGTTTTAATTTATTTCGTGAGATTTGCTTGGGTATCTCCTGTTACACTTAAACAGGGAAGGGGTGAGTCATAGGTTCAAGAAAGGAAATATATTTTCGATGATTTGAGAAAACAGAGAAGGTGGAGTATTCTCGGGTTTGTTTGAGGTTATGTGTGAAAGTTACGTGGATATATATATTCACTGCACGAGTTTTACTAAATCCTAGAGAGTTTTACGCCTGGTTTGAGTGTGTGAGCATCAATCATAAGCGTGTCGGAGTTAAAATACGGAAGAAATCCCGTGACATGCATGGAGAATATCCTTGAGTAATTGCCGAGATTTTTTGGAGTTATGAAGCTTTGTTCTCGGTTCAAACGAGTATATAAAGAGTGGTCGGAGTTCATAGAAGGGGAGGAGAGAGTTTGGGAGCATTACAGAGCTTAGAAAGTCGAGTTGCAGAATCACCATTTCTGCTGCTGCTGAAGAACACGAAGAACATAAGACGCACGAAGGACCGTCGTTTTATCTACAGTGACAACGACACATCTGAGGGTCGTAGTTCAGAAGACAGTCTTAAAACTACAGCAACATCAACACTTTACATTTATCGTTCTCTGTAACAGTGTTTGCAACAATTATAAAGGTTGTAAACACCCGATTTTCATCATTTTCTCCTTTTCATCATTTGTAAACACCTTTTTGAGCAATGAAAAAATCCTTTGAGAGTGTTTTCACCATGCGGAGCTAGAACCCATCACTGGGACGACGGAGGAAGCTGTTTTGCACCCATGTGGTAATTCTATTTAATTCCTTTATGACTATTTGCACTATTATAATTGATTTATGACTTTTCTTGATTATTTGTGAATTCGTTAGATGTCGCATGCTTAGTCTTAGGTACTTTAGATGCGTCATGCTTGTGAATTACATATAATTCTTTATAAAATCTACCTTGGCAAAGAATTAGAGTCGATGTTTGTTATTTTATGAGCTTTAATTGTCCGGAATTAATAGATGAACCGCATGAATGTGAGAATTGGTGGAATCCCAAGTCCCAGTAACTCTCTTCATCTTGTGACATAAATTGTATATTTTCTATATTTTTATTATTTTTCTTTATTAAATCCTAAAATCGATTTGAACAAGTCCGAGTGAACGACAACTCTACTTACCACTATCTAAAATCTGATCAATTTTTGGCGCCGCCGACGCGGACTTGTGTATAGATTTGTTTTTAGGTTTTAGGTTTTATTTATTTTTATTTTTGTTCTCTTTTACGCCTTTGGTATTTTTTTGATTATTTTCAGATTTGGAGCGAAGCTACAAGGAAATAAAAAGTGCTATAAAAGAAAAGCATCGCCAAAGAAGGAAAGAAAGAGGAGTCCAAGGAGTGAAGAAGATTTTGTACATATTCATTTTATTTGGACATTATTTTTTATTTTATTTTTTTTTAGAAACTGTAAATAGGGTTTCACTATTGTATTTTTTCTTTTTATTTTTGGACACTTTTTTGGACTTTTGGACATTTATTATTTTTAAAACCATAAGGAAGGGTTAGTTTAAATAAAAACTGCACAGGGAAGGACGACAGTTACGATACTGTCTCGGCCCCTCGGGTTCGCACACGACATAGGAGTCGTGGCCCGAGTCGACCTCAACGATTCATCCCCCGTCTGGAACGGGAGGTAAGAATTCTAAACACCCGCGAATCCCCTGTCAGCGGGTTTACTGGATTATTTTGTATGCATATATGTTGAGGTCTTGAATACGGCTGCTTTAATTTCCTAGTAAAGGGCAAGGACTGGCCATACAAGATAAGGGTTCGGATTTCATCACCGTTCTCTTCTTGCCCGCCTTAGGAAAACGAAACCAAACGCGAACCTAAGCCTAAAATTTTGAATAGAACGAGACCGATAGGGTAACGAGCTTAATAGGAAAGTCGTTCGAAAAATATTGGTTACTCTTTTAAGCATACTTCGAAGTTCATGATGGTTTCTGTGAGTTGAATGCGTGACTGCGCCGCCTTGTAATGCGGTGAGGCCTTGGGTATCAAAGATCCACGCTGCTTCCCTCGCCTCTATTCAACTTACTTTAACTCGGATTGATTTCATAGGGGTTTGCTCAAATTGTAACGAATTTCTTTTCGAAAGATTAGAAGCTGGTCTAGAAACAATCTAAGTGGAGCCATCATGCTTTTTGTTTGCTAGAAATCAGTAGGTTTGTTGTGGTCGAGTCAGCCTTGTTTGTGTTTGTGTAGAATTTCCTTGCAGTTAGGATGTCAAACTGGTATTACAATAGCCATCACAATGAATATGAATATCCAACTGAACAATATGGACATCACTCTTTTTATGACCATAGTGTGAATAGTGGTTGGGAACGCCAAACTTTTGAAGGTTATGTGTGACAATCCAAACCATTTCCCCGGGTTTAATTCGACCCGTTTGAGTTTAAAATCGTAAGAATAGTGTTAAAGAAACCTAAGTTAAGGGTGCTTTCATGAGCATGAGTGTCCAAAATCAAAAACATGGCTCTTGGGGGTGGGGCAACTAATTGCCTTAATCACAAATTTGGGTGCCTAAATGACTCTCCATGCAGCCAGGCACGTGTCATATTTTTAGTTAACATAAAAACTGAGATTCCAAGAGTAATGAGGGGAGGAAGCTGGACTTTCTTCTTCTCCCTTTTCTTTTTCTCCTCCATTTCTCTAGATGGTGAATTTCTTCTCTTCTGGAAATAAAATTTAAAGAGCGTGATTGGAATCACACATGAGTGAGCTTGGAAGGGGTGGAACTCAATTTTCTTCTTTTTCTTTTCTCCCATTCCGTTTTCTCCATTCTACCGAAAAATTAAATGAATTTGGTTGAAATTATGTATACATGAACGTGTTGGAGATGAGTATAAATGAAGTTGGTGATGCTGTAAATGTTGGTTGATTCGATTATCGGAGTAATGGGGTTTCTGCTTCCTATTTTCAGTTTAGGAACTATTTCGTGGTAATCATTCTCTTTACTCAATTTAACAACTGATTTCTATCAATTGGCCCGGGTTTGTGTATTACACTGAATATGCATGTTTAATTTGTTGCGTTCTTGTGAACTCATTTTCGAATTGAAGTTGTGGTAAATACAGTATAATTAGGGTTCTTATGAGATTTGGGGCTTTTCCCCAATTCTGCTCATAATGTTAAATTGATGATTAATGCTTGAATGGGTTTGAAGTAACTCTATTAAATTTGTGGCTGTAACGGCTAAATTTGATTTTAACATTTGGTGAGATCCTTATCAGTTCATCTTATGAATATAGCTAACCATGAAATAGGTGATTAGTTAGTGCAAGCATGAGACTCGTACATAGTACGGTTTCATTTGTAGTATACAACATTTTTAGTACTATCCTTGTATCTTATAAAAGTTTCACAACTTCCTAGAAATTGTAGGAAGATTGGTATTGGTTAAGTACCTAATTCTATTTCATAATTTGCAAGTCCCTTACCGGTGTTTCCATATTGGTTCAATAGTGTCTCAATCTCATTACTGTGTATAAATTATCCATGATGTGGTTGGTTGAATTTTAGGCTTTGACTGCAGTACTATTGATTATCTACAGTATAGGATAACTGCGGCAGGTGTTAAATGTATATTTATTTATTTTAATGGCCTCTACATAAAATGACATGAGTTGGTGAAAGATGGACTGGCTAATGATGATATAATTCTTAGCCTAAGACTGGATTGTTGTTTGACTCGAAAAAAATGAGCAATGAAGCAGTAAGTCCTCGACCAATAAAACAATAAAGAAGTGATACTTTTGCCATCATGTTGGGTGCTGAATGGTGAAGATTGTTGAGCGCATTCGAAGCTAGTCGGATTGTTAAACAAATGGTATTACTCTCTCTCTCTTTATAAAATTCATTAACAGTAACCTAGTATTTCCTTTGTATAGTAACTATTGATTTGTTTCGATTAACTAGAAGGTGGATCAATGAATATGATGATTGAAGAGTGTGGCCAAATGGGTATTTTCCATTGGTGTTTTCATATTTTGCTCACTATTTAGTTGCTTAGAAATGAGCCTCGGAATCATATCTATTACTGTCGCAGTTCAAATGTCTGATAAATTGCCCAACTCAACTTTCGGTATAGATTGAAAATGAGATAGAGGGAAACTCAAGAAATTGGTTCCCCTCTTGAGTTTGGTGTATAATACATATAGGGAATGAAATTTTATAAATGGAGTTGAGATACTGGACTGTGGTAGTAATGGTCTCAATTCCTTACTTTATTATGGAAAACGAAAATCTGGCTTGACGTATTTGCGAAGTTCTCATAGAATGGGTACGTCTCACTCAACCAACCTAGATAGTCAAAATTGTATCTAGCCTAAGTTTGAAACTGCATGCTTATATTATGGTGAGTACTCAACAACTATGGGAATGATTATACCACTTTGGTGTATTACTGTAAGAGCACTTACTTATTAAAATTCTATATGACTACTTTTAAATTCTTTAAACTAGCATCCTAAAATGATGATGTTAATCATCATTTTGTGTTCAATCTGGGATGTTCATTTTTAAGTTCCTGTTTTGTCCAAGTACAAAATCCTCTTACTTGAATTTTAGATGTTGGTATAGAAGGACAAAATGTTCAAGGGTGCATGATACGTTAGTAAGGTATGAATTCGCTCTCTATGCGGAACATTTTTAACTTGAAATGTAACGTAATTCCTTTTGAAGTTTGGAAACTAATAATATAACACTTTGGTGTTGCTTTGCCTATTAAGTGGAAACCTATCTATGTGAACTACAAATTAAGTGTACTTAAGCAAGTGTTTGAATTTGTTAGTGAACACAGTGATATAGTGGTTCATCATTATGGTGCTACTCGTTAACTGAGAATATGTATTTTACACACATGCAGTTATAAAATATGGCATTTGTTTGGAATAGCTTTATGTTGACTTACTTGAGGTGCAGACTTTTAGTGGGAAAGATCTTCGTATTATGTTGTCTTTCCTATAGTAGTTGGTTTCATAGATTGTGTTTTGTTAGCCAACACTTACATTTTAATATCAGAACCAGATAGTCAACCAAATTTGATGTGGATGATTATGTGTATACCTGTTTAGTCTAATTCAGCAGTTCGAACAGTGCTCAACAGTGGAGTTTTCATTTAGTTAATCTTTGGCTATTAAACGAGTTTCTTTAGATGACTATGATTTGGTAATGCTTTGGCTTGATTTCTTAACTAATTATTGTATACTAGTCATCCACCCTTTGTCTCCTACTTATTGTATCCTTCGTATAGACATTCTTGTACATCAAAATATCACTGTAATTACTGGATTGTATAAAAATGGTTTTAAGTCCAGTAAAGGGTATAATGCTACGTTGATTTACATTTCTATTTTTGTAGCCTTGTGAATGAAGCCAAACTTCTAGTAGCCTCTTACTTATTCCATGGAATTATGTACTATCTTTAGAATTAAAATGGTACCTTAGCACCAAAAACCACGGCCGAGAACTAAAATGTACACTCTCTGGCCACGTTACGATTCGCGTAATGAATGATTTAAATGAATTCTGATAAGTTGTAGTCTACTGTTAATTTTAAGTTGCAGGTACATGTGCAGATGTGGATGTTTGACATTTTCCCGATAATTGAGAATTCGAAGGGAGAGTTGTTGCTAAGAAACTCATGCTGTGCGTACTAGTTAAGTTACTGCCAAGCTAGAGATAGTTACTGCGGCGATAAGCAGTTCATATTATCTGATATAAGAGATAATTGCTACTAGTAAGAGTAGTTCATATTATCTATTATGACGAACTACGGTCGTGCTTGATCCCTTCGAGCAACGGAGAGGGTACGTAGGCACTTTTGATAAAGGAAGGTACCGCCATAGCGGTTCAAAATGACAACCCTACAAGGGTGTTCATATCATCTGGAAGTGTTGGTTGTTGTTTAACAATTCATACCATCTATTCGGAGATGATTGCAACCTTGAAAATCAATTGGCAAATCTGGATCCACGGTTTAAATATTAGGAGTGGCAATGGTGGAGGCTCGCCACTTTAAATGTTGGGAGTGGCAACTGGCCATGGAATCATTAGGA
This sequence comes from Papaver armeniacum, assembly GCA_023531295.1. Lineage (NCBI taxonomy): Eukaryota > Viridiplantae > Streptophyta > Magnoliopsida > Ranunculales > Papaveraceae > Papaver > Papaver armeniacum. The sequence continues at coordinate 79,829 of JAJJWW010019337.1, read as the reverse complement.
GTGGCAACTCGCCACGAAAACTATTGGGAGTGGCAACTGGTTTATAGAATATTTTTTATATTTTACCACGGAATCAACAATATCAAATTACGTTAGGAGTGGCAACTGGCCACTTCAATAATTTGGTCAAATGTTGGGGGTGGCAACACGTCAATTGCAAAACATAGCCACCTATGGAAATGTTTCCTCAATTGGGGTGGCAACTATTAGATTCATACCATTTACAATTGGATGCCACGGAAATGTTGGGGTGGCAAATCGCCACGGAAATGTTGGGAGTGGCAACTGGCCACGGAACTGTTGGGAGTGGCAACTGCCACGGAAATTTTGGGAGTGGCAACTGGCCACGGAAATATTATAAGTGGCAACTGGCCACGGAAATGTGAGGAGTGGCAACTGGCCATGGAGATATTAGAGTTGGCAACTGGCCAACTCTTATCTTCGGCAATTGGACGTCTCTAATAATTGGAGAATAAGTGCTATATGTGTTTGCTTATAATGCAGTTTGGGTGATTCAAATTCGAGTTGCTCAGAAGAATTTGAAGGTCCGGTTACTTGAGTGGCGTATCGGAGACTCGGAGTTTGCTAAGCGGGCCGAAACCCGGTTCGCTGGAAGTCCAGATTCACCGATCCGTCACATTATGGGTCATACCATGGTGAGCCCAATTACTATCCACACACCAACCGGTCATACGAGCAAAATTTCTCTCTACTAGAGTCAACACGTAAGTTAGCCGAGTCGACACGTAAGTTCGCAGAAATGAATAACTTAGTTATGGACAAAGGCAATGCAACGAGTGAAATTTCTTTCCTAGATTCAATAAGGAATTCATGTGAGTCGAGTCACGATACAATAAGGAAGTCATGTGAATCAAGTCACGATACCATAATGAAGTCATATGAGTCGATTCGAAAGCTTTTGTTAGAGGCCCAGAACGGAACTGCTCGAGATAATCTTAGTGTTTCCAATAGTACCCCTGAAAATGAGGATAGTTATTTACATAATCAAGATGACGAGGATAAAATTGGTAACACTACTTGTCTAGATGAGGTTCAACCATTTTCATATTATTATAATGATGATACTGTTGATGAAGAATTTCAAATAAGTAGGCATAGTGATCAGGAATTTGTTACTCCAATTGAGCTTAATAATGATAATATTTCTAGTTCAAATCCAAATAATTTTAATAATTATTCACCTATTCAAAAGGATGAGGATTTGACTAGAGATACCCCCGTTTTAGACGATGTAGTATTTCCTTTTGATTACGAAGCCAATGATGGTTTAGAGGAACGAGTATATTTTGAGTCTAGCGATTTAGAAACAATAGACTTAGAAAAATAAAATGAACTCGTAGAGATAAGTGAGGATGTACCTGACTTAGAAGAATCAATTGACCATTTTCAGGAATCAGATGACCTTGAAATTAGGAAGTTGTGACTAGTCTTTCTAGAGACACTGAAAACTCTAAGTTTGGGGGTGATTATCATTCTCCATGTGCTTTAACTCTTAGAAAGGTCCCTAACTTGGGACTTGACATATGTGCCTCAACCATTTTAAAAGATTATCTTCATACACTTTTTCCTGAACCTAGTTGTGTCCATAAAGAAGTTCAGTTGTTAGAAACACATCCTCTGGTTGATGTGGTTAACCCAGGATACGATACCTCGATTGACTTTATTTTCCCACCAAAAACTTTTTCTCCAATTGTGGGAACTTATGAAATTCAAATGTGTCAAATATTAAGTTTTAAGACTAAACCTAATTACTTTAGGAGATTACGGTCGACACATTTGTTTAAGGAAGACCACCACTCTCTTTGTGGTCAACTGTGTAAGTCAAGTCTGATTGACTTAGAGGATCCCCAGTTATTTAGGTTATTGTTATGTGCTTCTAAGTTCTTATTTGAGTATTTCTAGACTCTACAACCTGATCTTAAGAATCCTTCTTTTGAGGAAGTCCAGCCCATGAAAACATTTTATTTAGACCCTTTTATAGAGCCTGAACCCGAACTACAACTAGATGTAGTTGTCTTAAACAAAACAATATATAAGGGTGTGTTGGATATCTTCCTGGTCTCCATGGCGCTTCCTCTTCTTGTGGTTATCACTTTTTGATCCAGATGACCCATGCTTATTCCTACTTTTTATATGATTCTTCGAGGTGACTAATCTATTCCATTGTCTCGGTCAAGACTTTAAACTTAGCACTTCTTGGGAGGTAACCCAATATTCTTGCGACACGGTAATATCTTTCCTTATCTCTTTTGCTTCAAATGGTAACAATTTCTCCTTGTTCATGTTTTTTATTTCATCTTTAGAACATTGAGGACAATGTTAGATTTAAGTTTGGGGGTATGGGAGAAACTTTTTAGTTGCAATAAATAAACTCCAGAGACTAGAAATTTATGCTTATTAAGGTTGGCACTAACTAATCTAAGTGGATGGGAACATCTTGGTTGTAGGAGTTGAGGAACCAATCTGATTAGATGGAAACATCTAGAAGAGTCTATTCATAAAAGCACAGAGCTCATGTGTTAGAAAAGAAAACATGGTAGTTTCGCCATATCCTCGTGATGGAAACATCGAAAGAATCCTGATCACTTCTTTTTCTTTTTCTTTTTACCATTGCTAGGGTGAAATAGAGTGACTGAGATACCAAAAAAAAAAAAAAAAAAAGACCAGACCACTAGACCAACCGGAATAAATACAATAAAGTCGACCACTGGTACCCTTGTATATGCCACCGAGTTGACCTAGAGTTAGGATCATCGACCTCTCGGTTCCCTTGTATATGCCAGTGTGTTGATATTAGTCCGACATCAAGATCTCACCATTAGGATAGGTTCACCTTAGTCAACATCATCTACGTTTTCTCTACATCCATCTTCTTAATCTATCCATGTGATTGGTTGACTCAGGTTTATGATGTCCGAAACTATCCGAGTATAGCTCTCACTTTATATGAATTTTAGTATGCTTGAGTGCAAACTCGTGTACAAAGAATTGGAATTTCGCATCAGGGTACTTCCTCCTATAGTCAATATTGTATGCCAACCAAGGAGATTCTTTAGTGCCTTCCAAGGTTATGCGTAGATAGCTAGGGTCTGGAGTAAAGGTTTTGTGGGTACACCTCTGGTAAACCCTCCGGAGACAACACTCCGCCACTAGGGCCACCTAGCGGTTTAACGGCTTGCTGCACGTGCTAAGTGTAGTCATTTTATTTTCTAGATTAGATTTGCTCGGGACTAGCAAATAATAAGTTTGGGGGTATTTGATAGACACATTTATGTGTCTAATTTGTCCTCAATGTTTCGTATTGTTAGTACTCGTTTTTGTCCTTATTATGGTGTTTTGTAGGTATTTTTGGGAAATAAACATTTTTTGGAAAATTCGGCTCAAAAAATTACCCGGGACCCCTCGGAGGAGATTTGCTAAACGGACCCCTACTTTGGATAAGGGGCACCTTCTTCATTATTTACACCCCAGTGCTTCACCTGCTAGTCGCACCCCCGGTTTGGATAGGGGGACACCATCTTCTTCCACGTTTGAAAGATAGAATTTGGCGGGAAAAGAATAACTCCACCTGCGTACTTCCAGTTTTAATTTATTTCGTGAGATTTGCTTGGGTATCTCCTGTTACACTTAAACAGGGAAGGGGTGAGTCATAGGTTCAAGAAAGGAAATATATTTTCGATGATTTGAGAAAACAGAGAAGGTGGAGTATTCTCGGGTTTGTTTGAGGTTATGTGTGAAAGTTACGTGGATATATATTCACTGCACGAGTTTTACTAAATCCTAGAGAGTTTTACGCCTGGTTTGAGTGTGTGAGCATCAATCATAAGCGTGCCGGAGTTAAAATACGGAAGAAATCCCGTGACATGCATGGAGAACATCCTTGAGTAATTGCCAAGATTTTTTGGAGTTATGAAGCTTTGTTCTCGGTATAAACGAGTATATAAAGAGTGGTCGGAGTTCATAGAAGGGGAGGAGAGAGTTTGGGAGCATTACAGAGCTTAGAAAGTCGAGTTGCAGAATCACCATTTCTGCTGCCGCTGAAGAACACGAAGAACATAAGACGCACGAAGGACCGTCATTTTATCTACAGTGACAACGACACATCTGAGGGTCGTAGTTCAAAATAAAGTCTTAAAACTACAGCAACAACAACACTTTACATTTATCGTTCTCTGTAACAGTGTTTGCAACAATTATAAACGTTGCAAACACCCGATTTTCATCATTTTCTCCTTTTCATCATTTGTAAACACCTTTTTGAGCAATGAAAAAAATCCTTTGAGAGTGTTTTCACCATGAGGAGCTAGAACCCATCACTAAGACGACGGAGGAAGCTGTTTTGCACCCATGTGGTAATTCTATTTTATTCTATTTAATTATAATTGATTTATGATTTTTTTTGATTATTTGTGAATTCGTTAGATGTCGCATGCTTAGTCTTAGGTACTTTAGATGCGTCATGCTTGTGAATTACATATAATTCTTTATAAAATCTACCTTGGCAAAGAATTAGAGTCGATGTTTGTTATTTTATGAGCTTTAATTGTCCGAAATTAATAGATGAACCTCATGAATGTGAGACTTGGTGGAATCCCGAGTCCCAGTAACTCTCTTCATCTTGTGACATAAATTGTATATTTTCTATATTTTTATTATTTTTCTTTATTAAATCCTAAAATCGATTTCAACAAGTCCGAGTGAACGACAACTCTACTTACCACTATCTAAAATTTGATCATCAATGGATTGGAAATTTGTCAAAGTTCTTTAAGAAAAAGAACAAGAAAGGAGAGGTGCTGACCCAGAAAGAAATGGAGAACGTCGAGCAAAAGATGGACAAAATTGAAGATCCGAAGGCAAAAGACTTGTGGGGCGAAAGGAAGAAGAGGGTACACAAGAAGCCAAGAACCGAGTGATCGTGTGTTTATTCTATATTATTAGTTTGGTATGTTTGTTTGTGAGTCTTGAACAATGTGTTTGTTTGTGTGTCTTGCTAAACTCTTTGCTTGACTTGGTTTATGTTTGATTTGTTTTCGGATTGGAACCACATAACTTTGGAGTTTGTTCTTGTATACAATCTAGTATTGTTATTCAATTTATTATTTTGATAAACTTGTGTCAAATTACCTCTTTTACAGAGTTTGAATGTGCCCAAATCACTTAAATTTCTAATTTTTTCTTCAGAACCGGCATGCTCGAAAACAGTAAAAGCAATGCCGGTGCTCTAAATGACAGAGTTCCGGCATTGAACTATGTTTGGATACTATGCCGGTTTTCTGTAATCTCCATGTCAAATATGATTTTGACAGTGAACCGGCACAGTAATGATGTTAATTTCATTGCCGGAAAGGTCGCTGATTTCTCTGGAAGTTTTTTCTGCATTTCCGGCATGGGTTCAAAACACAGTCTACGCCGGTACAGTAGTTCCAGAATTGTTAATATAAAACACAACTATGCCGGCATGGGCATCAAAATATGATTTAATGTTTACAATTCAGACTTCCAAAAAAACAAAACGTTGCGTACTACTGAACCACATAAATCCAAATTACTCATCGTCGCCTCCACAAGTAATGGGTTGCATCTTTTCCTCTTGGAACGGTTTTTTTGATAAGGCCAACGCATCCCAAAATTGGTGATTCTCCTCATACGATGCCATCCATCCCTTCCAGATATTGGGATCCAGACCCTTGTTTTTAATCATCCCACAGATAGGTGGCAATGGATAATTTTCTTTCAGTTTTAGAATAACGAAATGATTACCGTTCACGAACGCCAAAACAACTCTTCTCTTCTTAAGGGATCCTTCGCATTTTTGCCACTTTGGGGTAAATGTTACTTCTACGGTGGGGGTAAAATAATGAACAACACATCTAAATGTATCCGCCACTAGATGCCCACAAAGCGGCATTCTCATCCAATATTCGAAGGAAGAAAGTTCATCTCGTTGCTCGGGCCCCAATACTTGAGCATGCATATCATCAAACCCCTCGCCTACACCAACCAATTGCTCATAAAAGCTCCTCTTGTTCACAAGTTGTTCGGCCATCCTCATTCTAGCATATTGGCATGGTGTCATACCTCTACTAACCGCCGTGTCAAATATTCCTAATTGTTCGATCCACAAAGATGATAGCCACAATTTCCATCTCCGTCGAAATCATCCATATATGAAATATACTCGCGAATAACCTCTGGAAGTTGGTCTATGTAAGACTGTATCTTGGTATGATAACTTCTAATTGTCATGCCTGTTCTGGGATCCTTATACATCTTCATATTACCCTTTTGTAATAATAATATATCCAAACCATCATCTGCAATCTCTACACTTGCAATGTCTTCGATATGTGATGGGAGTCCATACTTCCTTGGCCTACCCCTTCCCCTTCGAACTAAAACTACGTCAACTTTGCTATCACTTTGGTTTGTCACCACCTTTGCCTCGTCACCTTGTTGTTCTTTGTCACTTGATGATGATTCCTTTAGCGGCCTACCCCTTTTCCTTGGAACCTCCGCTAGATCGACTATGGGTATGGCTTCGGAATGCTCACCTTGTTGTTCTTTGTCACTTGATGATGATACCTTTGGCGGCCTACCCCTTTTCCTTGGAACCTCCGCTAGATCGACTATGGGTATGGCTTCGGAATGCTCACCTTGTTATTCTTTGTCACTTGATGATGATACCTTTGGCGGCCTACCCCTTTTCCTTGGAACCTCCGCTAGATCGACTATGGGTATGGCTTCGGAATGCTCACCTTGTTGTTCTTTATCACTTGATGATGATACCTTTGGCAGCCTACCCCTCTTCTTTGGAACCTCCGATGAGTTGGCTTTTGGTGTGGATACGGATTCCTTCGTTTGTTGTTGACTTAGCGGTTCCTTCCTTGGCCTACCTCTTTTGTTTGGAACCTGCGCTTCCACGAACCTTTGTTCGGAAATCTCACATGTGGTTAGATCTCGTTTCTTACTTGCCGCGAGTTCTTCTTCACGTTGAGTCATTTCTTTCAATTATACCCTTTGTTTTTTCCTTTTTGTTTTAGTTTGTGGTCTACCTATTGGATCTCCCTTTCTTGGCTCTTCGCTTTGTGCGATCCATGGACGAGTAATTAGCCTTAATTGGCTCAACAAGACTTGTCGGCTTACCTAGGTGCCACGTGAGTAAGCTTCGAAGAATTCCTTTTCTTCGTTCGTATCCCATGGAGATTGTCCGGGATCTCCTGAAGGGTGGGGGGGGGGGGGTCGAAAGATAGTTGCTTCCAAAACGGATCAATAACCTCAATAGGTATCACTTCTTCATACTTCACAAGCATATGATGACACGGAATCCCCAATGAAGACATGTCGGGACAAATACACACATCACCCGGTTTTCCGTAATTTTTCTCATATTTCATTTGTCTCATCATATGTTTTATTGCCCAATGAGATACGTTGAATTCTATTCCTTGGAGCAACTTACCATAACGAAGAAATTGATTCATCCTTTCCATCGAGCTTTTCTCAAAAGCATCCTTGATCCTATTGATATCTTGCTTAAAGTATTGCTCCATTGCCTCGGTGACCGTAACCACATTGCCTTGACCGGAATGGATGAGATCTTTAAATCTCCCATGAGCGGCCTCAGCTGCACTAGTTGCTTCACTCTTGAAGTGTCTATACCGGTTTGTCCATGCATGCACAAATTTTTCCTTGAACTTATCCAACCATTGAGTCCGACAATACCCAGGACGGCAAATCGGATAAACTTCGTTCCAATCGGCAATAAACTTCTCCAATTTCTTTTCGTACATAACCTCGGTAAGAGACCAATAAACTTTCTCCCAATCTCTTAGAAATTCCAACCACTTTTTATGATTTTCCGCATGTTCTTTGTCCACTCGCTCCTTTATCTTGCCTCTCTCATCTTCTTCTTCTTCGGGGGATAGTTTGTTCTTTCAAACATCTTCCTCTAGTTGTACCATCATTCTCTTCTTAATATCTTCCTTTGCGGGTTCAAACAAGGCATGGCAAGTTTTTATGATATTTTGACGTATATGATATGTACATAGGAAATTTTGTGCGTCCGGGAAGACGTCGGATATTGCTTTCATTAATGCGTCATCGTTATCGGTTACGATGACCCTCGGAAGTTGATTTTCCCGGAAGAACAATTTCAATTGTCGTAATGCCCAATGATAATTATAGTCCCTCTCGTTTTCCATTAAGCACCAAGCCAATGTGAATGTTACCTTGTCCGAGGTTTGCCCAAAGATGTTAAACAACGACATATTGTATTTGTTTGTCTTATAGGTGCAATCCATCAAAAGAACACCACAACATGTATTTGCCAATTGTGAGAGCAAAGGATGCGAAATGAATATTTGAAGGGGCTTCTCGTCCGGCCCTCTTTTAATGATACGCGTGTAGTTGTGATCCCAAACTATCTTCTCAAATTATTGCATAACGCTCCTCCCTTCCCATTCCACCCTTCTAATAGTTGCTTTTGCGGCATAAATTGTACGTAGAGAAGACATGTTAGTCTCATTCTTTTCCTTGAAGCCTCTGAGAATTTGTCTCGGTTTGATAAGTGCTTTGGTCAATCTCTTTACATCCTCGAACTCGTCAGGTTTTAGCTTCGCAACTAAGGAGTGACCAACAAAATCTTTCGGATCCCGGTGGTTATGACAGCCACACAAAACCTCATAATCCCAATTGTTTATGTCATTTAAACGGAATACAAGCTTAAACGGGCAATTATTCTTCCTCGTACGAGTCTTGTATACCCTATTAGTCTTCTTTGGATATACATAATCCTTTCTCTTGTGGCTATTCTTCTCCTTGTATTTCCCACTTCTCTCACAAGCCATCTCAAAACGCCTCTTCGAACCTTCGGTATTCCTCACCAACACACACATGTTCTTAAGAGCCTTCTCTTTAGCCCAAGCGATTGCTTCCTTTCGATCTGTTATTCCCTACATAAGAACAATTTCGCATTCATTAGAAAGTTCATTACTAGCAATCCAATAGTAAAGTTCAAGATACTAGGTGAAAAGTATTCTTTGGTCACGTACCGGGGGGATTTTATAGTATTCCGACGTATCCCGATAAAGCGGCTCTGCATTTGTTGGATCAATATATGTCACCACCTAAAGATCGAATGAAAATTAGTTCCAAACACAATTACAACACTATGCCGGAAACCCGTACCGCATGCTCGACCATTGTTCCTAAGATAGTCTAAGTTAACCAAAACGGAAGACCAAACTTGAAAACTATTCCGGCATAAATGTTTCATTAGAAAACAACTCCGGAAGCAAGAGTGCCGACATTCTCGTAATCGATTGTCCTAAGTCGAGATACCGCGATTCCGGCATTGAATATATTTGATATTGAATGCCGGAATTTATCTTTGAAAAATATTTATTTCTGCCTATTTTTTTGTAGGTGCCGGCATTTAAAAGTTGTAACTGAACAACGTCGGTTTTAATGCCGGCATTATCGATGTTGATGGTACCACGCCGGTACCCATTTCCGGCGTTGATATTTATTAAGTTTCAATGCCGGTTTTAGGTTTGGGATGGTAATGTTTCCTGTATGTTTTTTCATGCAGTACCGGCATGGTAACCTATCAATTGAACTATGTCGGTTGAATATTCCGTAGTATATTCCTTGTTAGGTAAAAAGGTTAACTGAGTACCGGCATAGTTTATTAGAAGAATGATATGCCGGATCAATATTCAAAATGGGGGATATAGGTCTACCGGCAATGGGCGAAATATGAATACAATGCCGGTAACCTTACTACCGGCATGGTCGAAGTTTGCATACCATGCCGGTACTTGACTACCGGCATTGAATTCATACAACTACCATGCCGGCACCGAGGTTTTTCAGTGGAAAAAATGGCGGGTTTAAAGAAAAAAAATCGATTTTTCGACATCTTAGCAGCTTTACCTGTGTGTTAGGGATGCTAGTATGTTGTGCAAGTTTACTTTCTTGTGTTGGTTCTTCAAGAAACTCTCCATACTCGTCAAAATCATCATTCAAGGGTGTTGGCTCAACAAAGAGTTGCAATTGAGAGTTGTTGTCGTTAGCTGAAGATTCAAGATATGCTCCTTGTTGTAGTTGAGCTAAAGATTCTGCAGCAGCAATTCTCTCTTCACAATCATCCTCCATTTTTCACAAAAAAATTTCTCTATCAAAATTTTTTTCCCTCCTTCTACTCTCAACTCACTAACCCAATTCAATAAAACACACACTAATCATTTATAAAAAAATCTTATGATTTTACTAATTATTATTAATCACTAATCCTGATTAGTGAGGGGTAGATTAGGTATTACGTAAAATACTTAGATAAGGGGTGACCCCGAATTGATATATGGATCCACTTTTTGTCCTTTTCTTATATCCCCCAATTCCTTTTTTTGTCCCCCAATTTCGCGTTCATAAAGAACGGCCCAGATTGAGCCACCTATTTAAGTTATTCATTTATTTGGGAGTTATTCCTCCCATTTAATGTTAAACCGTTTCTTTTCTAAATTAAACACCCATAAACTTTACTCTTAACTTAATCCCTTATATAATCATATTCCTTTCCCAAGGTTCATTCTTTGCACAACTCTATTCCCAAGGTATGATTCACTATTGTTTTGGTTGATGTAGATAATTGTTGTTAGCTTTTCTCTTTAATTTTTTGTTTAACATCAATTTATTCATGGTGCCTCACGCCTAATTTTTGTGTCATTTATACAATTTAATTTCTCTTTAATTCTTTTCATTGATGTTGAATTTTGTTACCTCAATTTTTTTTAGGAACTGGATTATTAAATTATCTATACATAGTCAACCATCTTGCTAATACTGAAATTTAGGAAGCCTCAAAATAAGCAACACGAAACTGGATTATTGAAGCTCACCTATAATCTTTCATTTTTTGATATCAGGAGATTGTTTTTAAGCAATGAAGAAAACGGTTTAGGGAGCGATATAGTGATGCAATTTATTTTTTTGTGGGATGCGTCACTATACCTATATATGTCGAGACTAAACAAATTTTCATTCCATACATTTTATCATTGACGAAGATGAAGAAGTTTTGGTATTCCAGAAAGGTACAAGCCTAATTTTTGCTAGAATATGTGGTTCATTTGCACATATGTGATTGCCATGACTAAAATGTCGAGTTTTCTAAAGATTATCTTGGTTCAAGAGAGCGTAGTGCATAGGAACCCATCTAGATCTTGCATCTAAAGATACCATGACTAATACTTGATCCATCACATGTGTTTTACTCCGTGGATATCATCTAATACTTGAGCTTCTTTTATTTCATTTAAGATACCAACAAACCAAACTATGTATAAATATATTACACTTTGTAGAAGTTGATTTAAGAAATATTTTAAGATTCATCTGTAATGTCATGTTCATTTTGTGCTACCAAATTGTAGAATTATGGTTGTTTTAGGTCTCTTATATACTCTTAGGTCAAGGTATAATATCAGTTCAATCTGCAAGTTTTCATACCATTGGTATTTAGACTGTGTCTCTTATTTACTTCTAGGCCTCAAACGCATATGCTAACAAAGAGAAACTCTCCTATACGTGTAAAGTATATCGATTCATGTAGTAGAGGAGGAAATTTCTTTTATTTGGATCTGTAATTTATTTAATGCGAGTCTTTCACTGTTTAGTAAGACAACAAGATTATATTATCAATTTGTAAGGAAAAGCATACTTGGCATATGATGTATACAATTTCATCAGGCGCATCATTTTTCACCGCTAAGAAATATTCAAGGATGCTTCATATCACCAATATCCAAGGGAATGTTGTAGGATTTAATTTTTTATATTTTATTTAATTTTTGTATTTTTTTTTGTGACGCTGTAAGCTGGGCGTTTTTCATGTGTTAGTTTAAATCATAATTGTATAGTTATTATTCTTTTCAAGAGGCTTCACAGTACAGTGTAACGTCTCTCAAACCTAGAACACTGTAGAGAATGATGAATGTTAATTATATATATATATATATATTTATGCAAATGACATGTTTAATGACCATAAATTATACCCAATTAAACTTTTTTACCATGGGTTCGAGTATTATTAATGTGTAACCATGCCAATTATACATTGATACTAGCACAAAATCAATATTCATTTTTAAAAACAGTTAACAGTTCCAAAAACTAATGCATATGTAAAACTTTTTAGGTATAGGAAAGAAGGTTCCCAGTTCAGATCCAACTTTTTGAATTTCGAAAAAAATTGCACTAATTTTTTTTTAGCACAAAATAACAAACAAATTAAATGATGACTGAACTGCATTTGTAATTTGGAATACAATCGACAAATTAATTTTATTCAAACAAGGAATCTCTACGAGTTCTCGCTTAGGAATTTGGGTTTTCAAGTTTGTTGGTATTGTTTGCAACAACTGTGAATGGATAGTTATCTCAATAAGCATAAATGAAACTAGGTGCAGATTCCGGTATACACACTTACATTGGATATCTTTACCACCAAAAAATAAAATACTCTCTGGTGTATATATGTCTGTGTACATCCATATATGGACATCCTAATCACCATCTAACAAGAAATTGATCCAGTTTATGTTAAAAATATCGATCAAAGATTCGAAATCAGTTTAAGAAAGATTATCATTCCTTGAGTTTCCCACGCTCAGCTCATGGTAATCTGGCAAGAACAGAAATATATAACTAACACCAAAACAACTCATAGTCCCGTGCCATTATGGCACGGGTCATATTCTAGTATATATATATATATATATACGGAGTATGTAAAAGACTTTAGTGGGCGTAATTGTTAGTTAAGAGGGTCGTCAATATATGGAGTTTTTAGTCGAACTTTACCTTGATAAAAATTGTTCCTTAAGTTAGGGTACGTTTGGCACCAGTGGAGTTCAATTTCTATGTAGTTCAAACAACCTAAAAATCTAACAGCCTAGAAATTCAACTTTCTCGGTCCAAAATATGTTGGTTGGCATCAAAGTTGAATAAGTGGAAAATAAACTATCACCATATCATCACCATATCATCAGCTAACAACTGTCTTCTATTCAATTAATCAAACTCATCTTTTATCCAATTAATCAAAACCCTAATTTCTCCAATTTATCTTTAATGTCACAAGAGTCAACCATCAAATCTATTTTCCACTTAAAACCCATCCTCCATTCAATTAATCAAAACCCTGATTTCTCCAATTCGTCTTCAATATCACCAGATTCAACATCAAATCTATCTTCCACTTGAAACCCATCTTCTATTTTCAATTTATTAAAACAATAATTTCTCCAATTCATCTACAATATCATCAGGTTCAACCATCAAATTCACCTTCCACTTGAAACCCATAAACATCAACATCATCAGAAACCCTCATTCAATCTCCTCATCTAACAACAGAATTCATAGCAACAGATCCATCTTTCTCCCTTCAATGACAGAAGCAACACCCTAATTCTTCCTTGCTTTCCCATGAACTTACTTAAAAAAATTTCAGAAAAAGGAGAAAAGAATGGGAAAGAAAGAGAGAAGGATGAAATTTTTTCTTTATATGTGGATTAAAAAAAAAAAAAAAAAGAAGAAACTGGAAATCTTAAGGCGTAGGGTGTCGATTTATTTTCCACTGATAGAAGGAAAACAAGTTGACTGGAAAACAAAATCCACCCTAAAAAAGTTACGCCAAACACGGGTAAAATGAACTACCTCCCCTAACTCCACCCGGCCCTCAAATCCATCGGTACCTAACACACTCTTAAGGAATTTAAGAGCCAAGTTAGGAACACCTGTCCCTAAACTAAGGTCCTTACGGCTCAAGGATGTATTCTATATATAAGTGATTACAATGGGAGGTGTGATAAAAAAATCCAACCTATAAGACTGGTAAAACCTTGTGTTAAGGTTTTTTGTTTCTTTATTAGGGAGGATCAAGTGTTACCTGAGGGCCAATATATGTGCGAGAGAAAACCGTGTAGAAAGAGAATTTGGGTGTCCTAGCGTTTAGGATTTTATGGATAAGCCCTGATCCAAGTTTCCAGAATGGTTTTACGTTTCTCATCTATTCATAACAACCATGAAAAATATGTGGAAAAAAAATAATATGGGGTTGTTCTGAAAATTAGTTTAGAGAGTTAATTTCTAAGGCTTTTTTCAATAATGTTCTTAGATATGTCTTGTTTACTATTTCGTTTAGGTCTTTTTTTGTGGGTCGTGTAAATAACATGTAATGAATTAGTGAAAGTTTTTCTGGTGAGTTTTAGAACATAGACATAACGTGCAAAGGTAAATTACGTAATTGTTATGTTGTGGTTCTGCACTTCTTTATTTTATGTCTTTCTAACTATATCTATGTAATCCAAATCGCCATTAGTCATTATGATTATTTATATTAATGCGTTCGGGATGCCAGTTTTGTCAATAGTATTTCCATTTGTGCATTATTACTTTTATTTCCCCAAAATTTTCACAACAATTCAATTTGTGATATTTGACATAAAACTAAATTTCTTTAGAGCATCTCCAATCACGCGACCATAACCAAATAGCAAAAACCAAAAAAAAATAAAAAAAATATTTTTAGTTTATAGTCGTTGTTAAACACAGCGGGTGACGAGCAAATTATAGTCAAGCGCACGTATAATCTACGTCTAAAACGGAACGAACGTATAATCACCGTCTCAATCACATGCGAAGATTATAGGTGCGCCTAAATCGATTTAACATTACAACTACGCTGGAGTCGGGCGAACTCTATATATATCCGTTTGCAATGAAACACATGCAATACGTGCGCCTGATAAACAAACCAACATTATAACCTCGCCTAATAAACAAACCAACTTTATACTCACGTCCCACTAAACCAAGTTTATACCTTCGCCCCATGCGAATGCACTTTTAATCTGCACCTGGTTTACGCGCTTAGCTTATACATTCGTCCCACTCCAAACGAACTTTTAACCTGCGCTTAGTATCGAACACATTTTTAATCTTCGCTCGCCAAATATAGTTTTGGTCCGGATTTCAGACAAAATATACTCTGGATTTTGATTTTACTCCAGATATTTGGTTTTACTACGTACCACTGAGATTGGTTTTTAGGATTAATTTTGGTTTTTACTCGTCCACTGTGGACGTTCTTAGTGCATAAAAATACAAGTGTATAGATCAAAAGGAACTTTTTTTTTTTTTTTTTGATGGAATCAAAAGAAACGAAAGGTAGAAAAAAACATAATAAAGAAGAAAAAAGTAAGGAGCAAGATACATGTACAGTGCTTAACTCGGGTTTCTTAGTTAACAATAAACTAATTGATGACGAGTGATGACCATTTTCCGGTGTAGACTCTTGTCGTTTTATAAAGGTAAACAAAATATATACTATTGTATAATCATAAAGAAACTATTTAAGAATATTAATTAGATAATATATTTAATTAAATAAAGTCGTAAAAGTATGATTAAAATTTAAGAATCATAAGCACTCTTTTGAATTTCATTAAACTTTTGATCACAACAAGTCGACACCGAGAAACAGGTCGATAGCGGCCACTAAAAGAAATCATCAACACAGCCAGATCATTTTCCGATCTAGATCATCTGTAATATAACTTAATTTAGAATCATTATTATCACGTACACTTCAAATATTTAACAAACAGAAACCACTTTCAATATAAACATGACAAAATTAAAACGAAGGACAAAAAGGAGCTCCCCTTGAGAAATAGCATCTATTTGTGGACAAAACTAAAAACCAAGTAGCTCATCTAATTAGGACGCGGTGCTTAATCATTATTATCACGTAAAAATATTTAACCAAAGAAAGCGAACAAAAAGGAGCTCTGAGAGCAAAAAATCATAAACCAAATTTTGGTTTTAGTCCGTGTTGTAACGCAGTGGAAGGAGACCAAAATTTGGTCAGGCGCAACTTTGAGTTACGCCCCAATCAGGCGCAACTCCAAAATGCGTCCCATTTTTTTTTTTTTTTTATTGTTGGGCTCAACCAAAATCTTACGTCCCATATATTTTTTATTTTTTTTTGTTGGGGCGTAACTTTGAGTTACGCCCCAATCAGGCGCAACCAAAATCTTGCGTCCCTTTTTTTTTTTTTTAGTTCGGGCATAACTCAAAGTTACGCCCCATCAGAGTAACTTTAATCTACGCCCGACCAAAACTAAACCAAAGACCAAATATGGTTTGGTTTTTGGTTATAGTCTGATATTTGATCGATAGTACTCTCCGCTGCGTCTGTGTTTTCGACCAAATTTTTAGTTTTGGTCGATGACTGTGGATGCTCTGAAGCATGTGTTTTTTGAGTAACAATTCTGGTCATAAGGTCAGGTATTAGTCAATTATAGCTTTAAAGTTGCAGGGCGGCAGGGCTGGAAAAAATGAAAGGCTGAAGAATTTGTATCAACAAAATATAAAAGTTAAGATACGATAATAGATAGATGAAAAGAACTCAATACGGGCCACACCCATGTTATGTTGTCTGGCTTTTATGCCCCAGCACGAATGTGATGATTGATGGAAAGAGGGCTGAGGGTCCATTTCATTTTGCATATGCATATTATCTATCTATTTATTAGGGCTGAAAGAGGACTTTATATGACCACCTTTTTGTAAAATTTAATAAATGATTAATTAACACAAAAAAATTGGATTTAGTGTCATGGTTGGTCTCTTTTTTGGACCAAAAGCCACTCGGATTTTGTTTATTTTCCCGCCTATTCGTCTAATTTTTTTAGTAGATTTCGCGAAAGTATCACTTTTCCGAGACAGAGAGGAAGTATAATTTTTCCGAGACGGAACTAAATATCACTTTTTCTCATGACGGAGTTAAGTATCACTTTTTCTCGAGACGGAGACAAAAGTATCACTTCTTCTCAAACGGGCTTCTCAAACCGAACAAAAATATCATTTTTTTCAAAACAGGCGAAAGTAGTCGCGACAAACTCCATCTTCGATTCTTCTTCGGCCGGCCCTCCCATTGTGGCAAAGAGTTGTACTAGTCTAGTCCCGGGCATTCTCTAATCTCTGTCTTACTACTCTGCGATATGTTTAATCCACATATTCATTTTGCCTTGGATATAAGAAGTTAACTCTGCTTCAACTTGGATGAGGATCAAACCTTGATTCTCTGATCAAGAAAGTGCGCAACTTTAATCTACGCCCGATAAAACTAAACCAAAGACCAAATATGGTTTGGTTTTTGGTTATAATCTGATATTTGATCGATAGTACTCTCCGCTGCGTCTGTGTTTTCGACCAAATTTTTAGTTTTGGTCGATGACTGTGGATGCTCTGAAGCATGTGTTTTTTGAGTAACAATTCTGGTCATAAGGTCAGGTATTAGTCAATTATAGCTTTAAAGTTGCAGGGCGGCAGGGCTGGAAAAAAATTGAAAGGCTGAAGAATTTGTATCAACAAAATATAAAAGTTAAGATACGATAATAGATAGATGAAAAGAACTCAATACGGGCCACACCCATGTTATGTTGTCTGGCTTTTATGCCCCAGCACGAATGTGATGATTGATGGAAAGAGGGCTGAGGGTCCATTTCATTTTGCATATGCATATTATCTATCTATTTTTAGGGCTGAGGACTTTATATGACCACCTTTTTGTAAAATTTAATAAATGATTAATTAACACAAAAAAAATTGGATTTAGTGTCATGGTTGGTCTCTTTTTTGGACCAAAAAGCCACTCTGTATTTTGTTTATTTTCCCTGCCTATTCGTCTAATTTTTTTAGTAGATTTCGCGAAAGTATCACTTTTTCTGAGACAGAGAGGAAGTATAATTTTTTCTGAGACGGAACGGAAATATCACTTTTTCTGCGACGGAGCAGAAGTATCACTTTTTCTGAGACGGAGCAAAAGTATCACTTCTTCTGAAACGGGGCTTCTCAAACCGAACAAAAATATCATTTTTTCTGAAACAGGGCGAAAGTAGTCGCGGACAAACTCCATCTTCAGATTCTTCTTCGGTCGGCCCTCCCATTGTGGCAGCAGTTGTACTAGTCTAGTCCCGGGGCATTCTCTAATCTCTCTGTCTTACTACTCTGCGATATGTTTAATCCACATATTCATTTTGCCTTGGATATAAGAAGTTAACTCTGCTTCAACTTGGATGAGGATCAAACCTTGATTCTCTGATCAAGAAATCTCAGCAACCACAGTCTACGAACCCCCCCCCCCCCCCCCCCCCCCCCGACTTCAATGTCACGTATACTGGTCATTACTCATCAGCCAAGCTGTAGGCACTCTCAAATGTGTGCGTATTGGTGGCATATATGGCTGACATACCATGCTCAACTCCAACCGGATAGCATAAACTGCCGAATGATAGCTAGCTAAGTAGAGACTTTCGTCTACAATTTTTTGCCACACCATCATGGTCCCCCCCTCATCCAAACAGCTAGCCATGAAACAGATGTACTCTCCCGCAGGTTGTTGCCTAATTTAATTTGTGGATTGCAAATACACGCGTTTGTCGCATTGCAAGCCACTACTGCCTAATTCAGACACTCTAGCTATGACCTTGTTTGGTAAAATTTATGATTATCTATTCATGATTATAAATAATCATAAATAGATAAATAATTTTGATATAATTATTTTAAAAATGAATTTTTCCAAATATTTTTTCTTCAGATAATTGATTATCTTAGAATGATGATCTCAAAAAAAAGAGGAAAGAACAATGATCTAGAATATTTTTTTAGTCCTATGTTTTTTTTTTTTTGTCTCTTTCTTGATAGTTTAGAGAAAATAAGAAGAAAAATTCAATTTGAGTTCCTTAGAAAAAATAATTGATTAGAATAAATTTTGAAAACAACTTTTTCCTATTTATGGAAATAATGGATTTTTTCAATTATGATTAAAATAATCAATTATTATAATGGTTAACAAATGCATATAAAATCCATTATAATATGCATAATGGATTATAAGCTGATAATCCATTAAAATAACAAGTAGTGAGCACGTGCGTTGCACGTTGGCAATGCTATTTTTCAACTTTACAAATAAGTTGGTGCTTTGATCGACACAATATTTTTTATTTGAAAATTAGTCGTTTTTGTAATTTAAAATAATCATTTGTTTTGTTTTTTTGGTAGATTTTATCAATTTATATTTAAGTTATGTCTAATTTTAAGATCTCAGTATATCTAACTTTTAAGGAGAAAAACATATAAAATTTGGAGAAATATAAAAAAATTGAAAAACAAAAATTTAATATCATTATTTGTGCTCATTGCGTAGAAGATTTAAAGGGCTTTTCAAATATATAGAATTTACAAAAATCCGACGTGTAGTTTAAAAGATATGAGGTTTTTAAATATATAAAAGTGCATTTACTCTTATGTCCCCTGTAAATATTATTTATACCACTTTTTTAAAATCTAACGGCTCATAAGAAAGAGGAAGTTTAATGATCTAACTGATAATAACAATAATTGGACGGAATTTATTTGTGAGATCTAACTCAAAGGAATTTTAAAATTTGGAGATCTAACTATTATATCTTCTTGAGTTTTGTAATCCTTGTTGCCATTAAAAGGGGAGATGGTTACCAAACAGCCCCTATATGTGTATGCAGGTATTATCAGCCATTGCTTTCATGGGGGCGGTGGTGGTACGTATGTACTACTAGGATCTTTCCCTTGGTAGCTTTAGGTGTATATATTTCTAGCTGGTTCCGATCATTTCATGCGGGCGGTGTGGTGGTACATATGTACCACTAGGATCTTTCCTTTGGTAGCTTTAGGTGTATATTTCTAGCTGATTCCGATCACCCAAATTAATGGCATAGATCCTCGTGGGTCACCCTTGTGTTAATGCTCCAGAAAATAACTCCTAATATCAAGTTTCGTGACTGGCTGAATGAGAAGACAGCGGGAGCTACACTGAGAATTGAATACGAATTGAAAATGCGGGTACCAATATACACCAACAACCTTTTTTAGACAATTTATATGAATTAAACTGAATTACAATTTCCAAGAGTTACAATTTAATGAATCTCAATTAGAAATTATAAGGCCAAGCACTATGGTGCCCTATTTCCCCTTCCTATCCCTTATATGTAGGGAAAAATCTAATTTGGCAACTACTATAGTCTCCCATATCCCTACTTGTGTAGGCATCCCTACTATTCAAAGTGGATCAGATCTGATCCCCTTGTAGGGAAGGGAAATCACACGGAAACTTGAACGGATACTCAGTATCCGTTAGAGATTTTTTTTTTTTTTTTTACTCTTGCACTTCTAACTCTTTTATTTCCACTAAAACTCTGTATTTCCAATTATATCTCCATTTTTTTCTCTTCAATTTTTTTTTACCCATAATAAATATTTATCTAAACCCGTAGAAATAAAATTTGGAAAAAAAAATAAAATACAACGGAAACTCAGTTTCTGTTCGACACTATTCACACGGAAACTAAGTTCTCGTGCAGTGTAGGGAAGGGATGAAAACAAACCATAGTGAGGCTTCCTTTTGAACCATGTCCCTTCCCTACATATGAGGATAGGGAAGGTATGCCATCTCCCATAGTGCTTGGCCTAAGAAGAGCTTAAATCTCTTTCTCTCACAATCAGAATGTAAACAGAGACAAGTCCGTAAACCTGATTATTCCGTGAGAGTACTTGGACGATTCCAAAGATCGATATCCAAGACAGTGTAGTTAAAATCGCTCTCCAAGGCCGATTACTCAACGAGTAATCGCTACAGGTTATATGACCGAGGCGATTTCCGATTACAATTTTTTTTATGATTTTTAACGATTAAGGCGACCGATTTGGACCGATTTTTTTAGCAAAATGAGTTGGCGATTTTTCCGAGTTGGACTTGCATGCACCAAAATCATAAAAGAACAATTTCGTAACCCCTCAGATGAGATTTATTAAATGGAAAAACCTCTAAAAACATTATAAATAGGTTCAATATAACAATATTACACCTAGTTATATGATAGTGTTAAATTTTTCAACTTTAATTAGGTACAAATCTTGACTCATGAGCAATAATTTATAAGTCTCCAATAAATTGGGTCCGAGTATTAGGCCGAGTTTTAGCGATTTTCAAGTCCGAACTTATTGCTCCTCGCTCCCCAACCGAGTAGGACCGCGAGGAACGATTTCGACTACTTTGATCCAAGATCAATCAAGTCGTATCCAACAAACTGTAGTAGCAGGTTTTCCCACACTACACCCCTCACTCGATTTTACTTAATTAATCCATTAGAAGATGTAAGATCAAGAACATTTATTGATTGAATTCATGAAGTGTTTACACAGGAAAAATAGAATTACACTTAGAAGTTAAAACACTCTTAAACTTTCTCTCTCCTAATGACTTGCCTTACAATTCTCAAAAGATCCCCCCCTCTCAACAGACTCACTCGACCCTTTATATAGGGTAATACATAGTGGATGACAGCTAAGCTATCCTTTATTTTCGGGAATGTCTCGCGAAGTGTCGCCAGTGTACAACTATTCAATCTCGCGACACTTCTTAACCCTCGCCAGTTCCATGTCTTTCAGTTGTTTTGTGTGTCGTTTCTCATCGCGTCGTTTATTTTAGTTTCCTGCGACTCCCTCGCGGTACCGTCGTTTATTAATCCCGCGAGCCCTATCCATTGCGATATTATGATCCTACATCTTGCCTCTTTTTCCTTGAATATTGCTTGAAGAGCGATCTTAAAGGAAAAATCCGTTGTTGTAGTAATCTTTGATCTTTGTTGATGAAGGAACGAGCAGAAGAATACTGTACTTGAAAAGTACGTACTTGCCTCTATTCTTTTGCGAAGTTCCGGAGCTTCTTTGAGATATATATGAAGTATCGTCTCTTATCTCTCCTCATATTTCTCCTGCGAAGGGAAGAGTATCATGAGATTTTTACGATATTGTTGCCGCGACTGCTTATCTTTAGAATCTTCAGTTTTATATTTTTACACGGATTTTGATTATTAATGTCTTCTCTTGACACGTCTCTTTCAACCACTTTTTCTTGACCGTTCATGTCTCTTCGCATTAAATGACCTCGTTTTTCTCGAGGCTCTTTTCCCCTATATATAGTTTTCTTTTCCCCTCTTTTTCATCCTTTAGTTTGTCTCTGCAACTTTTCTTTGATTCTCTCCTTCCGCAATTTGCGCTCCTGCTACTGCAAAGCTTTTCTTCATCCTTTCTAGCGCTGCTTTTAATCTCTAATCTTCCATCCATTCCCATACTGATAAATGGCTTCCATCAGTCGTGCATACAAAACTTCTTTCAAGAAGTTCAACAGAGAGTTGCTCGAGAAGGGTTTTACTCACAACCATTCCCGATCAAGAACCCTCATCTATTCTTTTCTCAGAATCTTTTCTCGATCATCAATGTAATGATCAAAAGATTATAGTCTCGCTCGGTCAGCCTTCTCGCGGACTTCCTATTCCCTTGTACAATCCCCGAGTTGCCCTTATTTTATGAAATTTTGGCCCATGAAAAGTTCTCTCGGGCTGTTTATCAATTAAGTGGCGATTGTATTCGCCTTGATGCTTGAGTTCGCGAATCATGGTGCAGCAAAGGATCTTTATATTCTAAGTCCGTCGAAATCCCCAATTCGCAGACTTGGAAATAGTCATTGAGAAATACACCGTGGAAAACTTTTTTGAAAATTACTCAAGTGATAACTATGGTGAATGCGAAATCTCGCCATTTGGGGCGTTTCGCCTAAAGAAGAAGGATAATGTCTCTGAAGAGAAATTACTCATGCAAGATATTGACTGGCACCCAGGCAATAATACCTCTCCTCGTCATTCCAAAGATGAGAAATGGTGGGTCGTACCCTTGATCTTAAATGGTCCTTACATCGCGGGCTCGCATATTCTTCCTGCGAATCTCGCAGGATATCATCCTTGGGAATTCAAATGGCCTGAGAAGAAGAAAGAGGTATGTCCCCGACTTCAAATCTTGCTTTCGCAACTTTCTTTCTATAATTGCTAAGTTTGTGAAATCTTTCAGATAACCAAGTTGAGAAGAAGCTACAAAAAGGATCCGTCGGAGGATACTTTGACATTGCTTCGATCGCTTACAAGTGAAGTAAGAATCACTTCCTTTCTTCTTATTTAAAACAATATTGTTGCCTCTGTTTCTTATCTTGACGCGTATGCGAAGGTTGGAGTTGAAGAAACTATTGCTGCGAAGACTAAAAGTAAGGGTAAAACTGTCGCTCGCAAGGGTAAATCCTCTGCCCCCTTAACTAAGAAGCGAAAGGTCCAATCCTCTTCTCGCGCTTTAGCTCAAGCTCTCAATCTTCCGACGAGGATAACCATGAATCGAATCTTTCTCTCGCCAAGAAGATTCCATCGACCGATTCTTCCATGGATCGGTTATCCAAAGATTTTCTCGACTCGTTTCCAAGGAATGGGAGATGCTCCCCTAGCTTCTCTTTGCGGGGCTCTCGCAAACGTGTGTAATCTTTGCTTTACTTTGAAGGCAATAATTCATTCAATGGAGTCTCTAGAGTTGTGTCTCCCGACCTTTTGAATGCACTTGGGTCTCTCGTATGTGTACAAGTCATACTTCCTCGCTGACTTTAAATTGTTTAAGTATATATATATGTTTTAATGATTTTCCTATCTTCTTCTATAGGTTGGAAGGTCTTCCTTTGTAGTTGCCTCAGACCTTGAGAGAAGACGCAACAATCTTGAAAAGAAGAATTTGCAATTGAGCAAGAAGATTCAAGAATTAGAGACCGAAGCTGCGTCATCTCGCGATAAAGACGAGAGAATTCAAAAGTTAAACACCGAACTTGACTCCCAAAAGAATAAGGTGTCCACTCTTCAAAGTGCCAATCAGCAACTTTATGGTATAAAATTTTACCTCCTTTTACTATTTTTATTTTAATGGTCGCCTATTGCTACCTAACTTATTACTTTCGCAGATGTATATAATCTCTCCGATGAGGCTATTCTTCTCCATACATTTCCTGATCCTATGGATAACAACCTTCTTCTCGCTCACCTCAACAACTCTTTAAGTAGTTCATCAAACAAAATTAACTCCCTTTCATTAAATGAACTTCAGACCAAATATCGTCTTTTAGAAATTGAACATAGATCTGGTTTAAGTGCTGCTAACCAATTTAAACGAATGTTCCTCGAGTCCAATAAGGAAATCAAAATTTTGAGGAAGAAAATTAGTGACCATATAGATGATAAGGATCGCATTGCTAACAATGGTGCACAGGCATTAGCAACATTTCAAAAATCTCTCCTTGAATTACAAATTGAGCGGGATGAATTGCTTCGCCAGAATTCCTTGCTTAGTGAGCGAGAAGATCAAATTCGTTCCCTCCTTGTTATAAATAGTGACGATGAATTCGCCTGGGCAGCGAAAGTTTTAGATAATGCCAGAAATAATCTAGGTGTTGATGTTAGTCTTCACGCCGAGCATACTTCCTTGGTTAAAGATATGATATCTGATAGAGAAGGTTATTTATTACACCTTACTACTTCTTACTTCTGTAGTATTGCTTGTAAATTATTAACTTGTTGTTACTTATTTGCAGAATCTGAGAAGAGGCTTCAGATTAGAATTAGAGAACTTGAATCTGAGAAAGAACAACTCGCCGGGAATTTTCCAGCGAGAATTGAAGAACTCGAATCTGAAAAACAACACTCATGAAGAGTCTCTCCCTCCGCAATAACAAGTATTCCAAGTTGAAGGAACAATTTGAAACGACAAAGGAAAACTTTAATAATGATGCCGTTCGTTTTCGCAATGGAGCCATGGAGTATGTTTGTAAACACCAGAACATCCCTCTGCATACATATCCCTGGCTTCTTGAAAAGGTTCCTGAGAATCTACCTGTCTCCGATGTTTCTGATAGCGAAGTTGGCGAAGAAGAAAATTCTGGCGACGAGAATAATAAAACTGGAGAATCAGATGAAGATGAGAAAAATCACCCCAGAGATAACTCTTTTTGTTTCTTTCACGCCGTAATATCTCAGTATATTTCTGTATCTTTATTGTAGTGTATTTCTTGGATTTTTCCCCCCTAAATTCAACCTTCACTCCCTTTTTTGGCAATTCTTCCTTGTAATATAATTGACTATCTTTATTGATGTATAACTCTTTCATTGGAAGATGAATAACAATATTCCATCTTTTCCATTCCCATACTTGCCTCTGGTATTTATCTTCTGATGGAAGAAGTTAGTTATCCTCATGTATTTTGTTGGATAATAATTTTAGTGTTATCGAAATGTATAGCCGCGACGAGGTCGCAGATATCTTTATAAATTGAGAATGCTATCTCTTTTTGCTGCGACAAGGTCGCAGGCCGCCTCTACACTTTCATGCAAAGGCCCATTGACCTTGCCTTATCATTTTGTGTGGTCTTCCAAGTCAGACCTCCCTAATTAGAGGTCCTCCCCTCGCCACTGCTCATTGCGACAAAATCGCGGGACGTCTTTACACTTGTATGTAAAGACCCATTGATCTTGCCTTATCATTTTTTCAAGTATTTTTGCCTCTGCAGGATGTTTTGGTTGCAACAATATGACAGGCCTAGATATCCTTGCGAATATAAAGTCCTATGACATTGCCGTCTTGCGACGAAATCGCAGGACGTCCGTACACTTTCGTGTAAAGACCCATTGATCTCGCCTTACCCTCGCGTTAGTATTATTGCCTCTGCAGGATCATTGCACAAATATGACAAGCCTAAGTCTCCTTGCGAAAACAAAGCCTCATGACATTTGCGTCTGTTTTGGCACCCCCTAATGGAGAGCGTCGCCCTTATCATCTCCCCGGTTGCCCCTTCAAGGAGGCGAAACATCGGCCATACAAGACTAGCTCCTCCCATCCGGTCTTAACAACAACCAGTTGTTTTCGCAGCCTCTTATCCCTTATACCTATATGGTTTATGGTTACGAGACTGCACCCTAAGTGGAGTTTTCTTTGGGCGAGTGCAACGCATGCCAAGACTTGCCAAGAATGGCCAGGGTAGGTTCATCCATCCCGGGCACTCTGGCTCAACCGTGTACCTCGGCGCCTTGTGCATACACTGACTCCTAAGAAGAGACCCTCGGTCGCCCAACCAGGGTATAACCTACATATATAGTTGGGAATCCAAGGTACCTCTTCCGGATAGGCTTTCATGGGCCCCAAATTTTCATGGTTCGAGCTTGGGGGAGCGGTGTAACCTTCCCCCTGAACCACGGCGAGAGATACCCCCTTATATGACGCACTTTAGGTCTTACATTTGCCTCTTACGAAATGTTATTCGCGAACTAGGGTGTACGCCATAAAGGTTCGTCCCATTCATTTGCGCATTTATATTTGTTAAATCATTCAATCATTCATGTTTCATTATTTGTTGATATTTGTTTGCGAAGTATTCGCACGATTCTGCTTTCACTTGTTGTATTTCACTTTTCTTTCTTAGTCGTATTCTCATTTTACTCTTGGTCATGTAGATTCTCGCACATCATTATTTCAAATGTTACTTTGCCTCCCGCTTTTATTGATTGCTCACTTCTTATGCCTTTTGTTCCTCATATCTTTTGCTTCTTTGTTGTCATAATATTGGTCCTGTCTCCGGGATTCACCTCGCGAGATATGTTCAGCCCTTTACTTCTATAGCATCTACCATCAATTTTTCCTTTCTCTCGCTCATCTCTCACATGTTGTTTCCAACCTTTTCTTTTGGCATTCCTTTCTTCGCAGACTTTCTACATCTACTTCATGACATTGTTGCGACTCCTTCCAATATCCCTGTATAATACCAATGCCATTTGGATGTGGGAATTTAATACAATGAAGATATGTTGACGCGACTCCCAAGATTTCATGAAGCCATGGCCTCCCAATCAGCGCATTGTATGGAGATTCCACGTCAACCACACGAATAAAATATCGAGTTGATAATCCTTGTAGAGGTATTCTCATGCGAACCTCTCCCTTTGGTTTGTTTGCGTTGCCATTAAAGCCATATATCTTGTATGTAGAAGAGATCAAGTCTTCATCTTTTCCTCCCATTGTCTTGTAAGTATGGTAGAAGAGAATATTCACCGAACTTCCTGTCGATTAAGATTCGGTTGATTGCCCAACAAGCTTCGCCTCGTCATCTTCTCCATCAATCGGTTTCGGGTTAATCTCTAGTTTCACAACCAACGGGCTATCATGTGTTTCTCTTCCTTTTGGCACTTCATCTGCAGAGAAAGAAATAGTCTTCAATTGCCACTTTTCTAATCAACGTCGTTCTCGCTGTGCTCATTATTTCTTTATCATTAGCATCTCTCGCAAAGACTCTACCGAGTACGTTGTCATGGAAATCTTCGATGGTGCGATAGGAGTGGACAATAGAGTTACTGAGTTCAAATTCTTGGCTTTTGCTCCTACTTCTATCACAAATGTTTCCTTTCCTTTCGCCGACACTCTTACATTGCATCTCTCGGTGGTGGTGGTAATGTCCGACTGTTTCTTCTCCCTTTAGAAAGTGATTCGACTTCCCGATCAATCATCCCGAGAATAATTCTCTTTATGTTTCTACAATCGTTTGTTTGATGCCCATGGAAGCGATGGTAAGAACAAAACTCATGACTTCTATCGCTGGCGGTGGTTCCATTCCAACATTCCAAGGTCTTTGGTACATTTTCCATCACAAGTATAGCTTCCCGAGATCTTTTCAACGCTAGCATTCAAAGGAGGCATCTTAATCTGCTCCCATACTTGTTCTATGACTTCTCTGCCCTCCACGGTTATTTTGCCTTCGTCCACCATAAGTTTCTTGCATGTGATCTAGCCTCCGAATCTTATTATTATTTGTTACGGTTGTAGTAGTTTCTCTCTCGCTCAAATTCTTCTTGATCGTGGCTTCCCATGGCTACTATCTTCTGCTGTCCCTCATCAGCTCTCCTTGCCTGCTGTCCTTGCGAAGTGCTCGCCACTGTGTTTATGAATTGAGGTAACAAGCTTGCGTTCGCAGCATTCGAGTTTGTGTTCGCGACCGGATAAGAATTCATTTCATTTTGTCTCTCTTCTAAGGCAATATATTCTTCCCCGTAATTCTCGCAGTTACGCCATCGTGATTGTATTTTTGATTCTAAAAATTTGAATGTATAACAAGTTAGTCGCGAAGAGAGCATTCACAAATGAGAGTATGAGATATCTCTCCTCAACCCGTCCCGCCATTTCGCTACACATGGTTCTCCATCTTACTCATCAACTTGTCTTAAGCTCTCGCCAATCCTTTGTTTCAACCCGAATACATCTTCAATACACAGGTCGCGAAGCGTTGTTACTTATGTATGCTCCCAGGAATGTGGCTTGTAAATGATTGAATGATGTGATTGTGTTCCTTGGCAGACCTTCAAACCATTTTAGTGCTTCTCCTATTAAGCTTGACGCGAAATATTTGCACAATATGGCATCATGATTCTCCCATTGTAACATACATCTCATGTAAGCCTTAATATGTTGTATCGCATGGTTGTTCCATCAAAGATGTTGGTTAATGCGGGTAGATTGCACTTAGGAGGTATTCCTCCCATCTCGTACTTCTAGCGTGAAGGGATTCTTCGCGGCTTCTGCGATGGCTTCGTCCGATTGTCTCCTTCCTCCTTCCCTTCTATTATTCAATAATCCTCTCATTTCAAATAGTTCTCTTAAGATTTGTTCATTTGCCTCGGAATTTGATTCTACTTTTGGTCTTTTTAGCTCTGCTTCTCTCCTTCTTCGCTCGTGCCTATTTTGACCTTCCTGCTCATTATTTTCTCCCCTTCTTTCCTCGCGACGCTCTTCTTCGTTTCTTTCGTCAATTCGCACGCCATTATATCGGTTGTTCTCTCTTCTTGGTGGCCTCTCAGCTCTCATCATCTGTACCCTCTCATATTCTTCATTAATATTTCTATTGGTACGATTTTGTTCCCTTCTTCTCTCGCGGTTATCATGGTTATTCTGCCGGATTGCCTCTTCCATCTCTTGATTTTCCATTTCTGCTCTCATTCTCTCTCTTTCCGCGAGCCCCGTCGCGCTTGTTCAATGTAGTGTCTCTCAATGTCATCCTCGATCTCTCGGTTTCTTCTCGCTTCTTCTCTCCCGTGCAAGATTATTCTCCCTTCAAAGAACTGGGTCATTCGGTTCTTGAGTTGCATGTTTCCTTGATTTTCCCTATTCCGCTCATTTGGAAGATTTGCGGGCTGAGGAATATAGCGATCTTCTATTTCTCCTCCTCTCTCGCCATGCTCTATATTCGGATTTTGTGTTTCTTCATTGGTGCTTTCTGTTGGTAAAACTCTCCTTCTTTCTTCTCCATTCGATCTTGAACTTGATCTCACGCTACTTCTAGATCTCCTATTTTGCAACCTCATATTTTCCATCCTCAATTCGTGATTCTTTGTCTTGTCAAGTTTGCTCGTTCCTCTGCTTCTAGCCGTCTCTCCTCGTGTATTGTTTGTCTCAATCTTTCTAGGGCTGCGATTTCTTCGTTACTGGATGCATTTCTCCATTCATTTCTTGCTCTCCTCCTCCTTGTCCATTGTTTACCAACTGCCGCTCCTCTTCTCTCTCGTCTTCGAATCGGATCTCCAAGTATGTACACTTACTCTATCATAATCCTCGCCGTGTTTGCTCTTGGGGAGATTGGTGGCTGATTTTGATCTTCTCCATCATTTCTCCTATTCATCCTTGATGATTCTCCTGTTTCATTCCTTCTTTCTCCAAAGAAGTCTCCCACTTCTTCTTACAATCGTTGGTTGCCCTTGTACATTTCTTCTTCTAGCCATTTTTCTTTTCCAATGAATTCTTGAGTATCTTCTCCAAATCCTTCTTCTGTTAATCCTAATTCTTTCCAATTTCTTCGTCAATCACTGCTCGTCCCTGTTTCTAGCGCATATGTAGTAGCAGGTTTTCCCACACTACACCCCTCACTCGATTTTACTTAATTAATCCATTAGAAGATGTAAGATCAAGAACATTTATTGATTGAATTCATGAAGTGTTTACACAGGAAAATAGAATTACACTTAGAAGTTAAAACACTCTTAAACTTTCTCTCTCCTAATGACTTGCCTTACAATTCTCAAAAGATCCCCCCACACAACAGACTCACTCGACCCTTTATATAGGGTAATACATAGTGGATGACAGCTAAGCTATCCTTTATTTTCGGGAATGTCTCGCGAAGTGTCGCCAGTGTACAACTATTCAATCTCGCGACACTTCTTAACCCTCGCCAGGTTCCATGTCTTTCAGTTGTTTTGTGTGTCGTTTCTCATCGCGTCGTTTATTTTAGTTTCCTGCGACTCCCTCGCGGTACCGTCGTTTATTAATCCCGCGAGCCCTATCCATTGCGATATTATGATCCTACACAAACAACGATGGATATATATCTACTTTGATTGATTTACGTACAACCTGTGATATTTCAATTATATAGATAAACAATATAATGTAGAAGAAGAAATAACACAGACAACAGAAATTTTGTTAACGAGGAAACCGCAAATACAGAAAAACTCCGAGACTAGTCCAGATTTGAACACCAAAATGTATTAAGCCACTACAGACACTAGCATACTATCAAAACTTCGGACATGAATGTAGTTGAGACCGAATCTACTGTCACAGAATTCAGTTACAATCGCGCTCCTTACGCCTTTTGAATCCCAGCAGGACTCCCCGCAATTGATTCCCTTAGCCGACGTCCTTTACATCCTAACAGTTGCTTCAACTCAATTGAAGACTAAACCAATCTGCCTCCCACAGAGAATCCTATATGTGATTTCCGTTCTATTCAAAGATCAAGGTGAGATAGAAAATCGATTGCAATAGACAAAGTCTAGTAAACCTCAAACTCCGGTCTTATGACTCCCGAAGAGCAACCTAAATTATTATTCACCTCACAAGTAGATTCCTTTGGAATCCTAATGTCTGAGACGAAAAACTTTGTGATTTTTATTTATCTTGCATGTTGGAGAAAATAACTCAACAATGAAAGCAAGATCAGGATACACGAACTAACAAGATAAAGATAGTTGGACGTGGATTCACGAATCCCTAGGTGAAATCATTTTAGTCGCTAAAACTAAAAAGGTTTAAAGGAGAGGACGACTCTAGTTTACAACCATGACACACAAGAATAGTGTCAGGGATTCAAAAATCCCAGTTGTTTGAGGTTCTTCTTATATAGACTTTCAATATCAAGGTTGCTTTATGTTTAAACTAAGGTAGCTTTGGAATCAAGCAATCAATAATCACCGTTGGATGAAAAACTTGACTTGAGATTGACATAACAAAATACACACTCTGGTTAGGATGAACGGTAACCGAACTATGTACAATAATTTGTTCATGAAAGGTTAGCCGAAACTAGCCAGTCGAACGATAAGCTTAACCATTTTCATATAACACTTTAATCTTGAGTCGCACTTGTGATCAAACATGTCTAGATAGTGTTTTTAGAGGGTTGTTCAAATGTCGATTATTTCACAGAAATAATTCCGATGCATTTGAAAATATTCGACAGGGTAAGTACGTGTAATGTATTCTTGTTCGTGACTATTTTTTTCATGGTACGTGTACCGGGTTTGTATACCTTTAAGACAAAAACAGGTTCAGGAATCCACAGATCTTTTCCGGTTTACATACTGGGTATGCGTACATTTCCGGTTCATAAACCAACATATCTTTTCCGGTTTGCATACTAGGTATCCATACCTTCCTTGTTCATGAGTCAACAGACTTTCATAGTATGGATACCGGGTCGTGTACCAAAAAGTCCTGTGCCGACTATAGATACGCCTGTGCGTGTGTCTTGGGTATATGTAATGCAGCTCCGAACTTATAATTTAGGTAATAAACATTAAATTTTTCTTAACCAAAGTCATCAAGTATGAACAAATGTTCTTAAGCTTAGTCAGCATATTTCGAGAACGATTAACAAGATCAACTTGACTCGAAATTTCTATTAGAGCACTTTGCTTGGTCGAACTCGCAGCGTTGCTATCTCAAGCTTGTTTGTCAATGTTAGTGATCAAAACTATAAGTCTTAAATTTTAACATTTGTATACTAATCAAAAAAAATATGAGGGGAGAGAGTGTCAGAGAGAGTGAAAAAAACACCGATTCAATAACTCAAATTGAATCCAAATCTTTTGAATTTTCAGTTCAAAAATTAGGTAATCAATCATGATTCAAGATCATTGAGAGAGGAGAACGAGGTCTAAATTTTAAAATCATTTTCACTCAAGCCATTGGAGCATGGATTAGTAAGGTCTGGGAGGAGATTCTTAATCTAAAAAACACCAAAATAAGATGGACTAACAGAGACAGTTCTTTCTCTTTTCTCATACAGAAACTGCAAAATTCAAGAGGCGATTTCATAAAGATTGAGAGAACAGAGATGAAAATGATCAAATAGCAAAGCTCTATTTATACCTAACGGTAAAGATTGTTATGGATGGAGAACATTTGGTGAGCTACTGAATAAACTAATTGGGAAGAAAACATTAACTAGTAAAAGAACACCATTAAATGTTGAATTCCCAAGTTATAGAAACACCACCAACAACATTGTCTCAAGACCTGATCGTACGTTCATCTGTATAGCTCATGGTACAAGTGCGTGGAATCAAGTAACTAAGGAAATAGCCAGCAAACTTAAATGGGATAGATATTTGAAGATTTCAGTAATTGATGACAATACGGCGTATTTCCAACCACAAAATGATCAAGAATGGAACTCATTATGGCAACCAAAAAATTGGATGTACGGAGACACTAACATTGAAGTGAGAAGGTGGATATCAGAAGATGTATCAATATGTCACAGATCTCTATCTCAGATGCAAAACTGGATCAAAGTCAAAGGACTTCCAGTACAATTATGGTCGAAAGATGCTTTTGACAAAATTGGTGATCTCATGGGAGGATTGGCTGAAGTAGATCAGGAAACAGTACAACAGAAGAAGCAAGATTGCTGCAGATTAAGGGTAAAATGTTTATCTCAACAAATACCAGCTGCTATCAAAATATCTCTGCTTGGTATGGACTGGGTTCTTGCTATTGAATGGGATTATGCTTACCAACCGGAAAATCGAGTCACCGTCAATTCTTACCGGAAAATACTGCAACAGCTGGATAAAGGTAAAACAACTCATCCTTATCCTGAAACATCATTTAATTCACCTTCAAATTTCAATTTCTGTCGGAGATAGATACCTGACATCTCAAAACGGTAAATAATGAATGGTCTCAAAGTCACAACATGGAAGTGGGCCGGCACTCTAAAAATATTTCAGTACCCAGAACGATTACTCAACTTTTCAACAGTTTTCAAATGAAGGCCAATACAGGTCAACAAAATAATGGTAAAGAAAAAAAGGTTACAGTGAAAGACTATGTTAATCGTTACTTCAAAAATGCAAAATTGAAACAAAAAGAACAAGAAAATCCACCTACACCAAACGTAATCATACCCATCAACGAGAGCACACATTTAGATAACATTATTCTTCATCCCTCTGTGTAAATTGTGTTAGAAACCCCTCAAAGGTCACAAAATCTTAATAGAGAAATTATCAAAATTAATGAGATTCATAACACAGTAGACATGATCATGGAAGCTACAAGGAATGTTGGGGCTAATTTTGTGCAGCATGAAGAACAAGCCAGAATATTATACACTGAGATAGTAGCAAAAAATCTCCAGCAGGGTACACAGATTCTTAGTTCTAAAACTAATACAGTGGAGGAACTAGTCCAAATTGAAGACACAATTGAAACTTCAAATGAAGAAAAAAATGGGGAGAATGATATCTTTGAAGATGTAGTGCATTTGGGATCAGATAGTTTGAATGGATCTTAAAATTCTTATCTGGAGCATGAGAGGTTTAACAACTATTGATAAAATGGATGGCTTGAAAGATCTCATAAGAAAAGTGAAGCCAAATGTGTGTCTAATACAAGAAACACACATGATGAAGATGAATGATTGGTGGGTAAAAAACATCTGGGGTAATGATCATCATCAATGGAGAGATATACCTTCTCAAGGCTTATCAGGAGGTCTTCTAACTATATGGGATGATAATATGTTTGAGTGCATAGATGAATTAGTTGGACCTAACACTCTTTCTCAAAAACTTAAATGCAAACAAGACAATTATGAATGGTGTGTCACTAATGTGTATTCCCCTTGTACTTACTGGGAAAAATGGGAGTTTTGGGTAGAAATGGAAGATTTAACTGGTTGGGCAAGTGAGCATTGGTGTATTGGTGGTGATTTTAATGCAATTAGAAGAAGGTGTGAGAGGAACAAACCTGGAGGATCTAGAAGAAACAAAAGACTCTTCAATGAATACATGGAAGAACATGAATTAGTAGATCTTCTTCTCAATGGTGGACTTTTCACATGGAGCAACATGCAGACTGACCCCCTACTCTGCAGATTGGATAGAGTAATTGTTTCACCTCAGTTTGAGGGTAAATTCCCATTATTAACTCAAATTGTCTTGTCTAGAACACTTTATGATCATTCAGCAATCCTGCTTACCACCTCAAACATTCCTCCCTCAAAACCCCCTTTTAGAGTGGAAAGTTTTTGGTTCTCACATCCAGATTTCCTTGCCAACTTAGCCATGTGGTGGAACAATCTAAAATTCAATGGCACCCCCAGCTACATCTTATCCAAAAAACTTCAAAACCTAAAAAAAATTCTCAAGAAATGGAGAAGAGATACATATGGTCAGATGGAAACTAAAAAGCAAGAGCTTACAAATCTTATTAATGACATGAATATGCTTGAGGAAAATGGAGCTCTAACTGCACAACACTTTATTGAAAGAACTGAATGGAGAGCACAACTCAAGAAGATCAACCTTGATAATGCTAGGAAATGGCTGACTAGAGAAAAGACTCAGCATTTCAAAGAGAATGATGCAAACACCAAATATTTCCATACTTTGGCAAATGGAAGGAGGAGAAGAAATACAGTTCAAAACTGGTGATTAATGGAGAAGATGACTTTTGTCAGGCTAATATCAGAGGTGAGATTTCAAACTACTTCTTCAATCTTCTTCAGGACAAGCATCCAGCTAGACATCAGATGAACTCAGAGTACTTTACCAAAATTTCTTTAGAGGAAAGCCTTGAGATTGAGAAACCAATTTCTGAAGATGAAGTTTGGTCAGTCATCAAGCAATTCAAAAAACAACAAGTCACCAGGACCTGATGGCTACAACATGGAATTTTACAAAGTAACATGGCAAATCATCAAAAATGATTTCATGGCGGTCATTAAAGAGTTTGAAATTCAACAAAAGATTGACTGGAGGATAAATTGTTCTTTCATCAGCTTACTTCCTAAAAAAGATCAAGTAGGTTCTCCACAAGACTTTAAACCCATAAGTCTTGTCAACAGTGTTTACAAAGTCATCTCAAAAAGTCTTACTCTGAGATTCAAGAAAGTACTCCCAAAGTTAATCTCAGAAAACCAAGGTGCTTTCATTGAAGATAAGCAAATTCTGGATGGAATATTAATAACAGGAGAAATGATAGACTCAAGATTCAAGTCAAAAAAGCCTGGAATTCTGTGCAAACTAAACATTCAAAAGGCTTTTGACAATGTGAGTTGGCATACAATCAGCAGCATTTTACAAAGTTCAGGGTTTGGAAGAAAATGAATCAAGTGGATTGAATGGTGTGTTACCGCTTCACAACACTCCATTCTGATCAATGGTAGCTCAACTCAAAGATTCAAGCCTCAGAAAGGAATGAGACAAGGTGACCCTTTGTCACCTTTCTTATTCATTTTAGTTGCAGAAGTATTCTCCAAGTTAATGAAGAATCTTTGTGCAATGAATATGATTTCAGTTTGTCAATTAATTCTATTCGATTTCACACCTCCAATTTGCAGATGACACTCTTGTGTTCATTAATGGAACTGAAGAAGAAGCTGGAAACCTTCTTATCATTTTACAGATCTTTGAAGCCATAACTGGGCTGAGTGTTTAACTACAACAAAAGTGCAATCATGAGTATTGGTGCAGATCATAGGGTACAAGCTATAGCTGACATACTAAAATACTTTGGAATGTCGAGACGTGCCAATTTCGGATGCGGTGTTATATGGGATACAAATCTTTGGAGAAATTTCAAAAAAAGTTTACAACATGGATAAGGAAATTTTTCACTAAAGCAGGGAGAGTATTTCTAATCAAAACCTCTCTATCCAGTCTCCTTATATACTACATGTCCATCTTCCAAATGCTAGCAAGTGTGGAAAAAAAACTAAATCAAATCATGAGGAATTTTCTCTGGGGTTCCTCAGCAGATAAAAGGAAGATTAATTGGATTGCATGGGATAAAATAAATATGCCAAAGAAATTAGGGGGATTGGACATCAGAAATTTGAGGCTTACAAACAAAGCTCTACTTTCAAAGTGGTCTTGGAGATTCTCCAAGGGAAAAAAAGCAGCTCTGGAGAAGAGTCATTCAAGAAAAAATGCACACAAAATTTGATTTTTTATGGTTTAAAGACTAAACCCAACCACAAGGAAGAGGTATGTGGAAGAATATACAAAAACAAAAAGAAATAGTGGAGCATCTTACAACTTTGAAGATCAACAATGGTAAAGCAATATATTTAAGTATGACAAATGGATTGGTGATCAAGCTCTCAAGGTCAAATTCCAAAAGATATTAAAATTGGCAACAAACAAAGATGCTTCTCTAAAAGATTTGGTGGAGAATGGGGCTTGGAATTTGCAACTAAAAAGGAACCTCAATACTCAAGAAATGTCAGAGATGCTCCAGCTTTTTGCAATATTGGGTATTCCTCCAACTCTTAATGACTCAGAAGAAGATGAGCTCAGCTGCACTACATCCGGAGGTTTCAAGGTTCAAATATGCTACAACTGGTTAGTAGAACAACTACCTGCTACACTAAATAAGGTTCCATACTCTTGCATATGGGTGCAGTTTGTTCCACCAAAATGTCAATATTTCATGTGGTCAGCTGCTCAAAATGCCATTCCAACGGCTGATAATCTACTAAGAAGAGGCTACCAAATCCAATCTACAACATGTGCTCTTTGCAATTCTCTGCCAGAATCTGTTGACCATCTCTTGTTACACTGTGAGTACTCCCACAAAATATGGTCATATTCCATAAATGGTTACAATATCAGATGGGTGCAAGGAGGTACGGTTTCTTTGCAACTGCAAGCTTGGAAATTTAGAAGAGGAAGAAACAGGGGAAGGAAGATTTGGACTCCAATCATTTTCGCAGTGTGCTGGTCACTTTGGAATGAAAGAAATCGAAGAGTAATGGCTCATAAGAGACCCCAAAAGTGTAGCAGAAACAATCATAGAGATTAAGAATCTCATTTACATCCTGGGGGTCATCAAAAATGGTTTTTGCTATCTCATTCAGAGATTTGATTACTCATTGGAAAGTCATTCTTGACTCCGGATAGCTGAATAATTTTAACAAAATGTAAAGGTTAGAGACTAACCAAATGTACCAACTAAAATGGGGGCTTTTGGGCCTTTTTACATTTTCTTTTAATACATCAACCTTTTAAGTCAAAAAAAAAAAAAAAACTATAAGTCTTTGTTAGAGCATTGCTCGGTCGAACTCGCATGCGTTGCTATCTCAAGCATGTTTGTCAATGTTAGTGATCAAAACTATAAGTATTGATTTATAGCCTATGTAGCTAAAGTTCTCGGACGAGGATAGAAAGTGTAGTTGAGCTCAAAGAACTCCATGGCAATCATCATACAAGGTGAAGGACTACTCGAGGAACCGGTGGAACCTCATCGACTAAAAGGTATGTGGAGAGTTGAACTTATCTGTCACTCAAAATTCTATTTACTCTATCTCCTACTCTTGAGACAAAAGTCATTTAGACTGGTATAGACTTTCATATACATATTTGCTATTTCGAGCCGAGTTTACCTCGCCTATCTATTTCTCGAAATATGTGTTGGTAAGATTTTGCTTTAACCGAATTCATCTTTACCTAGTGACGAAAGTCATGTTATGTTTCAATCACTTTGGAAATTGCTCTGACGAAAAATGGTATGTGAATAACGGCTATATAACGTTCTCTGAGAATGTTTCAATGATTGAAATGAGAGTTTAGATTACATAACCATCGGTAGGATATAAACATTGTTGTGGAAACACATATATGTATAAGTCCTTATTCCTTGAACCAAAGTTTGCAAAATTTGTTGATCAAGAGCAATGGAAGTGGCGCAAGCCAAGTCCGCGAACTGGCAGAAGTTCTTACCCGAGAATTTCTGCTGCAGTTTGTGTACTCCTTCCATGAGCTTAAGTCCGCGAACCCAGTTCGCGAACTTGAGTAAGTTATATCTAAAGTCGGTTGTTCTTGAACTAATGTTTATATAAACTAATGAATGCTTTTGAAAACCGTGGCTATAAAGTTCATGAACCGATTCGAGTGAATCAAACCGTTTTTGCTTCGATTGTGTCTTGTGTAGTTACATAAGATCTAATAAATTGAACAACTCTCAAACTAGTTCATTTGAGTCATTTTAACTAGTTATGGTGAAGAAGAATGTGGTTGATATGAGAGTGATCATATGGCTAACCATTTGGTTAACTATTGTTGAACCACCAAATGTTAATGTTTGGGTACGGTTCATAAACTCAAAATTGAACATTTCATTTGTGTGTAACAAGCTAAGTTTTCGATCCAACGGTTGAGAAATATTATCTTGAATCTAATCAGGTTTTCATCTAACGGTGAATATTGAATGCTTTATTACCAAGCTAACTGTTTATGGGTGAAAACTATTCCTGCCGGATTTGGTAATTTGGGGTGTGTGGATGAGGAATGAATCTAAACCCTAAACAAATGCAACTGCGCGGTGAGTGCTTGTAGATTCGGAAATCAATCTCAGTGCAAGTCCTACTTAAACCAAGAAATGGCCGTTCCGGACTTGTTTCGGTCACAAAGTGAAGGAGATGGGGTTGATCTTAGGAAGGGAAGCGAAGAAGGTGTTGAGATTGTGAAGGTGTTGGCTTGCTTATAACTTATAACGAGAAGGCAAAGAAGCTTACGGGATGCAAGCTATCGCTTCCAGGTGTTTTGTATTAACACTTGGTTTGTTTTTTGTCCGGACTTGCTCTTGTTGGTGGAAATAGGGAGGAGAACCTATTTATACAAGTCATTGAGCCTTATTCACGTCTCTCGTGGGAAGTGGAGGAAGTGGAGTGATGGAGTAGTGGAGTTGTGTGTCGATGCTACACGATCGGTCTTGCCCACTTCTCCGTCATCGCTAACCGTCCATAACTTCCTAACACGTTCTTGTGATGGCGCGTTGCACGCCGCACGTCAGTAAACCGCCGGACCAATACCCCAGTATGTATCCCCAAGTTTGTGACATGATTGATGTTCGGAATGTGTGGATTGTGGATCCACGAAAGGTAGCATGTAATCTTTGAATTGAATAACTACGTTATTCGGGAAGTTGATACTTGTGAAGTATCATGTGTATTTTATGCGAGTCTTGCATCATGGTATGGTAAAGTGATGGGTGGTGACGCCTCACGACCAATTAACTCTGACCGGGTTGTATAACCAAGTCAGTGAAGTTGGACGGACGAGATGATCTTTGAGACACTCATCTGCGAATCGTTAATGAATTAGGGTTTTTGAAGAGGTGCGCAAGCATCACTCTTCACTTGGTCGAAACCAAGCATGGGAAGGGTTTTGGAAAGGACCGACCAGGGCATGCGTGTAAACGGATGCTGGTGTACATGTCCGTACCTCTACTCCGTCCCATAAAGGCGCGATCTAGGCCACTCGATTT
Organism: Papaver armeniacum; assembly: GCA_023531295.1. Taxonomy (NCBI): domain Eukaryota; kingdom Viridiplantae; phylum Streptophyta; class Magnoliopsida; order Ranunculales; family Papaveraceae; genus Papaver; species Papaver armeniacum. The sequence continues at coordinate 39,953 of JAJJWW010019337.1, read as the reverse complement.
GACCAAGCAAGAGGGGTGGTTGAGATCGGTTTGCGGCAGAAATCCATTGCCGCAAAGGAATTGGAAACCGCGTGACATGCCTAGTTTGGACGTGTAGTAGCAGGTTTTCCCACACTACACCCCTTACTCGTTTTTGCTTAATTAATCCATTAGAAGATGTAAGATCAAGAACATTTATTGATTGAATTCATGAAGTGTTTACACAGAAAATAGAATTACACTTAGAAGTTAAAACACTCTTAAACTTTCTCTCCTAATGACTTGCCTAACAATTCTAAAAAAATCCCCCCCTCAACAGACTCACTCGACCCTTTATATAGGGTAATACATAGTGGATGACAGCTAAGCTATCCTTTATTTTCGGGAATGTCTCGCGAAGTGTCGCCAGTGTACAACTATTCAATCTCGCGACACTTCTTAACCCTCGCCAGGTTCCATGTCTTTCAGTTGTTTTGTGTGTCGTTTCTCATCGCGTCGTTCATTTTAGTTTCTGCGACTCCCTCGCGGTACCGTCGTTTATTGATCCCGCGAGCCCTATGCATTGCGATATTATGATCCTACATCTTGCCTCTTTTTCCTTGAATATTGCTTGAAGAGCAATCTTTAAGGAAAAATCCGTTTTTGTAGTAGTCTTTGATCTTTGTTGATGAAGGAACGAGCAGAAGAATACTGTACTTGAAAAGTACGTACTTGCCTCTATTCTTTTGCGAAGTGCCGAAGCTCCTATATTTGAAGTGTCATTTCTTGCCTCATGTGTTACAGAGAATAATCGAGTTCGCAATCTCTTCTCGCCTATTAGGAAATATGCTGTATATTTGGATTCTTCTAAAGTTCTTTTCGTCTGTCTTCCTTGGGTTTAGTAGTGACCGTTTACACGTGTCCATATCTACCTTTTTTATCGGTGCATTTAATGTTAACCGGTCATAACATTTTTTCTCGTCTATTTATAGGAGTATCCCCATGAAGAATTTTCCTTTTCCTTTTCATCTTCTTCATCGTCTGCAAGTGTTCTTCTTCTTTATCGTTAAGTGTTTGTTTATTCTTACCATCTTCTTCACCATTTTTGCTATTCCCTAACAGTTGTTATTCTCATGGCGTCCCGTGTTTGTTAATTGTGCCATATCTCGCTGATTTTGTGGTTGATCAAATTAGCTTTCCTTGTTGAAATCACAATGGTATGATTAACTTTGTAATTCTCTTTTTCTGCCATTGTTGTTCAGCAAGAACCAATCCAGAACTAAGTTTACCGTGAAGGACCCTCTTCTTTCTTTGGGTTCACCACCGAAACCTACTTCGCAACAAGAATCCCTCATGCAACAAAAGCCATCGGGCTCGCCACTAAACCTACTTCACAACAAGAGCCTCTTGTGCCACCAAAGTCCTCCTCGCGAGTAAAATCTATGGCCTCGAAAAGAAAGTCTGCGGGTGACAAGGTATCTAAGAAACATTTGTTTTTATTAACAATACATTGTTGCCTCTTGTTTCTTATTTAACTTGTTATTCGCGGGATGACGAGGTTGTTGATAGAACTCCCAAGAGGCCTCGCCAACCTTCGCTTTTGGTCACTCCTAGCGTCTCCTTTCCTTCTTTTCGGACCCCCTTCTCCAATTGCGCGAAGTCTTCGCACGACAACGTTAAAGCTTCCTCCTGAGAACATTTCTAATGAAGGCATTCTTATGTCTGAACTCTTCGCAGATCAAGCTCCTCATAACAGCCCTACTACTCATGCCTCGGCATTTCTCCAATCCTTCCCGAGATTTCCCTTTCTCGCGATGTCCCCTCAACAAAAGATGGTTCGTCTCCATCTTCTTCTGCCATTATTGCTTCTTCATCTGAGCAAATCCCTCTTACCAAAGAAAATTTAGAAGGGATAGAAGTAGCTTTCAAAGTCCTCTCCGATCTTGTGAGCGATGCCAAGAAGACTTCCATCGATCCTATTAAGTCCGACATTTGCGAGATTACGAGTAAGCATCTTGGTCTGACGAGGGTTTTGCAAGCATCTTTGGTTCAAGAAGTTAACAAGTTGAAGGATGATCTCCAAGCTATGACTGTGAGATGTAATAGTCTACATCTTGAAAATCAAAAATTTCACAACATCTCATTTTGGATCGTGATAACCTTGCGAAAAGAATGAAGAATTAAAAAGTATGCTCTCACAACCCCCCTTTTTTTTTTTTTTTTTTTTTTTTAAGATCACAACTCAAACCCTTGCTAGTCCTAAAAGTATTAAACCAGAAACGAATAATGGAGATATATCAATGAGTCTATCACTGAAAAGTTCGAGTTGAAAGAGATGCTTGGATGGAGCAGTATAATCTCTTAGATAATCTTCATACCTATGCAGCTGATCAAATAAATAATTTGTCTAAAGAGAATTTTGATTTATCGCAAGAGCAAGTCTCATTAAGTAATGACTTATCTCGCCTTTCTTATGCTTTGACTAAGACTAATTTGGAGTTGGAAACTTTATCGATGAGAATCGAACTCTTTCGCAAGAGAAACGTTCTACTGATTGAATAAGATGGCGAGCTACTCGCGACGGATAATGCTTGTCAAAAGTTATGCGAAGAATACAAACAAGCTAATCATACTTTGAGAAGCCAACTTGAAGAAATTTCCGCCGAGAGAGATAAACTTATTCAGGGTAGAATAACATTGAGTGTAAAAGTGAGCCAATTTAAAGATCAATGTTCTGTGTTAAAAAAAGATCTAATTCTTCCCTCGCGACCGAGAATGCCATACTTGTCTCCAATGATAAAAACCTGCGATCTCGCCTGAAAGGCTTAGTTGGGGATACATTTGATGATGCTATGGACCGATTGGGAGATAGTTGTTCGTCTTTTATTGAAATCTTGTTTCTCAAAAAGAAGGTAGTCATGTTATTTGACTACCTTAATTCATTGTATATCTCCTTATCCTTAAGAAGCTCTTTTAATCTTTACTTGTCCAATTGTTATGCGGTTCCGAGAAAAAGCTCCATTCTATTATTTACTCTCAAGTCAGACAATTCTAAACTTCGCAGAGAAAAAGGGGCGCTCGCTACTTCTCTTGTTCGTTCTCGCGATCGTGCCGCAAGGAGACTTAACTACATGTCTGACTGTAAGGACATAGATAGTAAAAATCAGCAAAAAGCGCTTCTTCGCCAATTTCATCTTAAGGCTGAGGTCATAGTGAATGACATTTTATTGTCCAGATCTCTTGATCCTGTTCGTGTCAATCCTTTGGAAGTGAGTGATGATGAAGTCCCCAACTCCCCGATGATGATTATGATTATGAAAGCTGCTGAAGACGTCGCCAAATGTTGAAGTTGTTAATAAAAATCTTCTTGAAAAAATTCTGATGATATTCCACCCTGGGGAAAGGTGAAGCCGAGAAAGTTATTGACGGTGATGGAGTGAGAAGGTTCTTGGCGATGATGATAATCATTGATGTAGAGAATTAACTGCTTTTGTAACTTTGCTGCAACTTTCTTTTTGTTTTGAAAGATTAAATCCTTTGTTGAATAATGCTCTTATTTCCTTCTTCTTAATTACGACTATAATCTCGTAAGCTTACATTTTCATGAAATGATTTTAAGAAATAATTAGAAGTATCATCGTTTTGAAATGCGAAATATGAAGTATCCTTAAAAAGTATAAGAAGTACTCAATCTTCGAAATATATAAGAAGTATGAAGTATTAGAATTCATCATGCGAAACTCTCGCTCCATGTTCTTTGCCTTATGCTATGCTTTATTATTCCATGAAGTATTAATCCTTGAAATATAAGAAATATTGCCTCGAGGAAATAAACAACATAAAATGTTGTTCATTGGTAAACATTGGTAATCCCTTGTTGCTTCATTCTTTATCTTCGAAGGTTGAATCGTTGAAAAAGTGTTGAGGTATTTCTTTATTCTTATCTTTCCTCTATCTCTGCGTTGTGTTCATGTGATAGTATAATCTCTTCATTGCTTTATGTTGAATTTTATCATCTGCGACGAGGTCGCGGTATCTCCATGAAAGGAGAAACCTACTTTTCTCGCCTTATCATTTCAATAGTCTTTATTTTATCTCTTCTTATTGCGACAAGGTCGCAGCCCGCCTACATTTTCAAGTAAGGACCCATTGACCACTGCCTTATCATCTTTGTGTGGTCTTCCCGAGTTAGACCTCCCTAATTAGGGGTCCTCCCTGCCACCTTTCATCGCGACAAAATCGCGGGACGTCTTTACACTTGCATGTAAAGACCCATTGATCTTGCCTTATCATTTTTTCAAGTATTTTTGCCTCTGCCAGGATGTTTTGGTTGCAACAATATGACAGGCCTAGATATCCTTGCGAATATAAAGTCCTATGACATTGCCGTCTTGCGACGAAATCGCGGGACGTCCGTACACTTTCGTGTAAAGACCCATTGATCTCGCCTTACCCTCGCGTTAGTATTATTGCCTCTGCAGGGATCATTGCACAAATATGACAAGCCTAAGTCTCCTTGCGAAAACAAAGCCTCATGACATTTGCGTCTGTTTTGACACCCCCCTAATGGAGAGCGTCGCCCTTATCATCTCCCGTTGCCCCTTCAAGGAGGCGAAACATCGGCCATACAAGACTAGCTCCTCCCATCCTGGTCTTAACAACAACCGGTTGTTTTCGCAGCCTCTTATCCCTTATACCTATAGGGTTTTATGGTTACGAGACTGCACCTAAGTGGAGTTTTCTTCGGGCGAGTGCAACGCATGCCAAGACTTGCCAAGAATGGCCAGGGTAGGTTCATCCATCCCGGGCACTCTGGCTCAACCGTGTACCCTCGGCGCCTTGTGCATACACGACTCCTTGGAAGAGACCCTCGGTCGCCCAACCGGTATAACCTACATATATAGTTGGGAATCCAAGGTATCTCCCTGGATAGGCTTTCATGGGCCCCAAATCTGCATGACCCAGGTTTCAGGAGCGGTGTAACCTTCCACCTGAGCCATGTTAAGAGATACCCCCTTATATGACGCACTTTAGGTCTTACATTTGCCTCTTCTGAAATATAATTCGCGAACTAGGTGTACGCCATAAAGGTTCGTCCCATTCATTCATTCTTTTTAGTCAATCATTCTTCATCATTTGCTATTTTTGTCTGCGAGATATTCGCCAGATTCATTCATTTAATCATTCCTTATCTCTTGTTGTTTTGTTAAGCTATTCATGACTTTTTGTTATTCTTATCGCGATCTCTTCGCGGATTCTCTCTGCATTTTATTGAATGTCGCAAATATCTGGCGAAGAAGTACTTCATCTTAATTCCTTTTGTCATCTTTCATTATTATGGGTAATATTTCTTTAGATATAACCTATTCCATGGTCTATCCAATTTTTGTCCCACATCTCTTCCTTCGGGGTCCATCAATCTATATGCCCCTGTACAACTACTTCTTTGACGATATAAGGTCCATCCCATTTTCTCGCTTGACTTGCCTCTCGCTTTCACGTTGATATATTGGGGTTTCTCTCGCAACACCAAGTCTCTGGTTGGAACTCACGTATTTTTACACGCTTGTTATATTCTCTAGCCAGTCTTCGCGATAATTCTCCATGTGTCGCAAGGCCCTTTCTCGTTTTTTCTTCCAATTCATCCAACTTGATTAAAATGTTGCTGCGCTAAGATTTTTATCCCAGACCTCTTTTTGGTTGTCGGAATCACGACCTCTGTTGGGAGCACTGCTTCAACTCCGTAAGTTAAGCAAAGGAGACATTCATGTGGCTTCTCTTCTAGTTGTATTATAGGCCCTGCCTTGCATTGGGTACTTGTTCGCACCATCCTCTATTGTGTCCTTCCAACTTTTTCTTCAATATATCAGCAATTGTTTTGTTTGTTGCCTCCGCTTGGCCATTAGCTTGTGGATATAATGGAGTTGATTTTCCACATCTTATTTGGAATGCATTAAGCAGCAACTCTATATTTTGTCCTTCAAACTGTTTCCCATTATCGAGATACGATTGTGCGGGGATCCCAAATACGCATATAATATTTTCAAATATGAAAGTAAAAACATCTTTATCGCGAATGTCTTTGGACTTTCACCTCTTTTTCAAAAGCCCATTTTGTGAAATAATCCGTTGCGACAATTAGGTACCTTCTTTGTCCAAGCGATTGTCCCGGTAAAAATGGTCCCACAATATCTAAACCCCATTTTCCAAAAGGCCACACGCTTCTTGAAGAATTTAATGGTGCTCCCGGTGCATGTATCTTCTTCCCGTGTCTTTGACAATCTTCGCAGCGTCTGGCTATTGCTTTCGCGTCCTCATGCATATATGGCCAATAATATCCTTGCGTCTTTGCCTTGTATGCCAAAGATCTTCCGCCGCTATGATTTCCTGCATCCCCACTATGCAGCATCTTCAATATGGTTTCTCCTTCTTTCCTTGTCAGACATCGAAGCGAAGGTCCATCAAAAGAGCGCCGATAAAGCACGCCATCTCATAATTCATAATTTGTCGCTCGGCTCTTTAACTTGTGTGCTTCCAATCTATTTCTTGGTACCTCGCCTTTCATTAAATATGCGTGAAGTTCTATCCTCCAATCTTCCTCGCGACGTTGCATCTCATCTACCACCATCATTATATCTGCTTCTTGTCCTTCCTCTTTGTTAATTGATGGTGCGATGGCGTACGTATTTTGATATTCCTCATGATTGGGTCTGTCATCATACTTGATATAAAGGCAAAAAGCGTCTGCGGAGTCTGTTATCTCTCCTTGATATATGCCTCCATTTTATTTTTGGTATCTGTCTTGATAACACTTCTACAAGCTTCTGTATTTACGTAGGGATGGATCATTTGTAGCATACTTTTACGTTATCGACCAATTGCCAATTGCGAGTCACTGGTAATTCTCACACTCTCCGGTTTCATTTCTATTGTAAATCGTAAAGCATGTATTATGGCTTAGTATTAGTTTCATTATTGGTAGACTCAAATTCCAATCTAAAAGCGAAAGCTAACTTATTGCCTTCTGGCGAGATCACAACAATTCCCACTCCTTTACCTTCTCCATTTGATGATCCATCCACTAATATTTCCCACCGGTTTGGCTCAGTTAATAAATCTTTTGGATCTCCATGTTCTTCCTCTACATCCATCATTTCATCCACCGCTTCATCTTCTCCAAGGAAATTACGCGAAGAAAAGTCTGCGACGACACGTGACTTGGTTGAAGATAATATTTCATATTTGAGTTTGCAATGACTTATTTGAGCATTCCATCTTTCGACTCTTCCTGATCTTTTTGAATTTTTCATTACTGACTCAATTGGTACCTTTGTTACCACCCTAACGATATGTGCTGAAAATATATGCGAAGTTTAAATGACGCATAGACTAACGCTAGGATTAGTTTTTCAATCTTTGAATAATTTCTTTCTGCGGCATTAAAAGTTTCTTGATATAATAGATTGGTTTTTCCACTCCTGCGTCCGTTCGCAATAAAAACGCACTTAAGGCGTGCGAAGTAGTCGCGAGATATATTAATAATTCCTCCCAAGTTACGCATACCGCATAATGGATACATCCATTAAATGCTCCTTAATTCCTTGTAAAGCCTTTTCACATTCGTCCGTCCATTCGAATTTCGACCCCTTTTTTAGAACATCAAAAAATGTTTACATTTATCGAGACGACCGCGAGATGAACCTTCCTAGTGATGCTAACAATCCATTTAGCTTTTTTGAACATCTTTTCTTTGTCATGCGCTCGGCATGTCGCGAACCGCTTTTACTTTCTCCAGGTCAACGTGTATTCCTTCCTTTGATACAATGTAACCCAAGAACTTCCACGCAACTCCGAAGGTACATTTTTAGGGTTGACTTTGATGTTGAAACGCCTCATTTGCTCAAAAATTTCTTTCAAGTCTCGCACGTGATCTTACGCCTTCTTACTTTTTACTAGCATGTCATCTACATAGACTTCAGTGTTTTATGTATCCATTCTGCGAATACCTCTTCTACCATCCTTTGATACGTCGCTCCGGCATTTCGCAAACCGAATAGCATTTTTAGTATAGTGATATAATCCTCTTGAGCGAAAGAAAGCGGATGCTCTTGATCCTCTTCGGCAGTGGGATCAATTGTAACCTTTGTATCCATCCAGCGAGGATACCCTTTCATTCCTGTTAGGCAACATTCGACCAATTTGGGAATATCTGGCAATGGAAAACCATCTTTTAGGCGGCTTTATTTAAATCGGTGAAATCAATGCAAATCCTTATTCCTTTGTTCTTCTTTGGAACTATAACCATATTCGCTATCCATTCGGGATATTTTGCTTGTCTAATGATTCCTGCGTCCAACATCTTACTGCAACTCTTCTTCTATCGAGGGTGATATCTTTGTTGCTATCTTTCTAATTCTTTGTTTGAATGGATTTACATTTTTATCAATTTCCAACTTGTGACAAGCTACCATGGATCTATACCGGCATTTCATCCATATCCCACGCGAAGATATCTTTATAATCTCGCAATGACCAACATTCTTTCTTCTTCATCCCGCTCCCATGTTAGTTCCAATCTTTAGCATCTTGGGTTCTTCCTTAGTTCCAATATTCACTTCTTTAGTTTGCTGCCGCGACGTAACTCGGCCTTCGGTTCTCCCATAGGGGTTGGTCCTTTCGGTTCCTTCGCGGGATCATTTTTCTTCTCAGAGGTCTCGCTTGGTATGCCTTTTCCTTCCTTCGCTTTGATCATGTAAACTACGAACTCTTCTTCTTTCTTAGCCTCCCTCGCCATCTTTTTGCGGTGCTTAGATATATTCTTTTGTTTGTTTACTTGTTCCTCGCTTCATTTTACTTCATTTTGATAATATATTCTTCCTTTAGCGACATCCCCTTTGATCTCGCCTATTCCGGTTGGCGTTGGAAACTTGATACATTGATGAAGCGTCGGCCTTGCTTTTATTGCATGTACCCATGGTCTTCCTAGTAACAAGTTATACGGTGATTCTATATCTACTATACTCAATGTCACCTCGAGTTTCGATTCTTCCCAATGGAATACGTATTTTTATCTCCCCTCTAACTTTGGTTATGGATTTACAAAACCTTGAATATTGTATGCCGCGAAAGTCATATCTTCGTCTTCATATCCCATCTTTTTGTAAGCGTGATAGAACATTATGTTCACCGGACTCCGTATCAATTAAAACTCCGCTTACCACCCATGTTTTTCAGCTGTGTTCTCCGATTCTTCTCCTTCCTTATGCGCGTTAATTGCGATCACTAATGGGGATGGGTGATCCAAATTTTCTTTGGATATCTCTCCCGCCGTGAACGTTATCTCTTGTTTTTTCCCAATCTTTCCAAAGGTGATATCATTTCTCTGTCGTAATCTTCTTTCCTTCAAAATCCCGTTTGTATTCTCCCTACGATATTTTCATGAAATTCACTAATCATTACTCCCGTATCCTGCCACATGCCATATCTTTTTCTCCGCTTCATCCGATCTAAGAGTTTCCTTTCTCATTTTCTTGATCTAAACAACTTTAATTGCGATTTTCTTTCCTAAACCAACAAGATTAGGTCCTGTTTCTAGCGCATATGTAGTAGCAGGTTTTCCCACACTACACCCCTTACTCGTTTTTGCTTAATTAATCCATTAGAAGATGTCAGATCAAGAACGTTTATTGATCGAATTCATGAAGTGTTATACAGGAAAATAGAATTACACTTAGAAGTTAAAACACTCTTAAACTTTCTCTCTCCTAATGACTTGCCTTACAATTCTCAAAAATCCCCCTCTCAACGGACTCACTCGACCCTTTATATAGGGTAATACATAGTGGATGACAACTAAGCTATCCTTTATTTTCAGGAATGTCTCGCGAAGTGTCGCCAGTGTACAACTATTCAATCTCGCGACACTTCTTAACCCTCGCCGGGTTCCATGTCTTTCGGTTGTTTTGTGTGTCTTTTCTCATCGCGTCGTTCATTTTAGTTTCTGCGACTCCCCTCGCGGTCTCGGCTCGTTTATTGATCCCGAGCCCTATGCATTGCGATATTATGATCTACGGGACGCGTTCAAAGACGACCAATCTTGGTCGGTCTTGGTCGATCGATCAGCGTGTAGGTGGTAAGGCGGGGTGTTCACGCCTATCTTTGGTTGTCCCCGTGAAAACGTGATCGAAACCATCCAAATCGTCCGGGCGAAGTTGAGCGGTCGAGATCGGTTGCGGTTTGGGAGGTGTGACCATGCTAGTTTGGACGCGCGTCTTGGAATAACAACGGGCATGATATGCCTTGGTTGATCGGGTGAGGGATAGATGGGTCCACGGTGGTCATCTTTGGTATGACCACCTCGCTTAATCTAATCTTGGACCCTCCCATTCGTGCGGAGAAGATGGACGCTCGTGATGCTCAAAACCCTAATTTTGGGTTTCAAGGCCGTGCGACCATGCTTTCGTCGGCGTACGATTGGGATAACCAACCATGGTTGGTCCTGACAGGGTGATGTAGAACTCCACTGTGATTGTGTTGACATGCTATGGGCCTTTGAATCTACATCTACACCCCTCCATCTATACCGCAAAGATGGATGGTTGAGACTGCTTGGACACATGTAATATGCCGCAAAAACCTAATTTAGGTTTTCCGTCCATACACGTCTTGGCAAGCTAGGCCAATCTTTTGGGGAGGCCGAGCTCATGCGAGTCCGCGTTGGTCTATAGCGCGGGATATTTCATACCGGGCTGGGGGTGATGGAATTGATCTGGGGTCATCCAATCATGCTTGTGGATTTGGATGATCAGGATCATATCCGGATCGATACGGTCAGTCCGGATGCTCAATCTAGTATAACACACCGAGAGGGCTCAATCGGGCTAGTATAACACACCGAGAGTCAGCATGTACGGGTATTTCGTACATGGTTTCATTATAATGCTTGGAGGTTCGTGTTGCTCTGTAAGAGCAACACTCAGTCGTCATGCCGCACTGATAATGAGTACAGGAAATACAAGGCTGGTTGCGCATTAATTAATAATGCTAGAAATTCACAGGGTATATGGGATTGTTGCTACATGCTCCAACCTGATGAATTTCGTGTATTCTGAGAATGGGATTGTTGCCACATGCTCCATTCTAGTGAATTAAGTGAGGGAGTATCCAACACTTATTAATGGCTTTATCTTTTACAAGATGTCAGCGCATATTTTTCTGGCTTTTTACAATTTTAACCTTAAATGAAAATCCACCATCAACACTAACATTGATTGGAAACCCTGATTTGAAAGACTATATAAGGGAGAACTCTAGCAACTGGAAAACCTAATCCCCACTCTTACGTGTGATACTAGTTTGATAAGATAAAGTCGATTCTCCTTTAACCTTTGGTTTTATTCTTCTAAAACCATGTTAACGACTTAAAAACTTCATTGGGATTGTGAAGCACCGATACTACTTTCCTTGTAGTTGTGTGATCCGATCTTTGTCAAGTTTCTATCATATGATTACAATTGAAATAATTGGCTTGAGATTTATATCCGATAGGAAAGATAGAAAGAAAATCACAAACACTTCATCTCATCATTTGTGATTCCGCAATATCTTTTTCACAAGCACGATTAAGATTATTGTGAGGTGATCAATTACTATGATGTTCTTCGGGGAATATAAGTCTAAGTTATTGATTGGTTCATGTTCACCTTGATTTATCAAAAGACGGAACAAAACTCATAGGTTTATTCGTGGGAGACATATTTATTTATTTTGTAGACTTTTCAATGTGATACAGATTTGTTTATTAAAGTTTCGACTTTGGGGCCGAGCAACTCTTAGTTGTGGGTGAGATCAGCTAAGGGAATCAAATACGAAAGCATCCTGTTGGGATCGAGGCGAGGATCATAAATGTACCTTGATCAGTGTGAGATTGATTGGGGTTTAACTACAGTCCAGACCAAAGTTAATTTGGAGTAGGCTAGAGTCTGTAGCGGCTTAATACAGTGTGTGTTAAATCTGGGGTTTTTCTGCATTTGCGGTTTCCTCGTTAACAAAATTCTGGTGTCTTCGTTATTTCTATTCCACATTATATTTTTTTATATAATTGAAATATCACAGGTTGTGCGTTATTCAATCAATTAGAATATCCGACCTTTTGGGTTGTTGATTTAAATTGATTGACACTTGGATATTGGTCTTTGGTACCATCCAAGTTATCTCTCTTTGATAAAGACTCGCAGATTTCTATTTGCTTTAGTAAAGATCAAATCGAGAGATTGAGATATAAACTCTTTGATATACTTTTTATCTAGATTGAGTCTGACTGTCTAGTTGATTCTCTAGAAAGTATATTGGAGTTTGTCCATACAGATTGCTAAGCAAAATATTGGGTGTGGTTGTTAGACCCCCGCTTTTTCAATTGGTATTAGAGCAGGCAAACACGTTTAAGACCTTATAAGTTTGTGTTTGTAGCAATCTGACTCTATGGACAGAGGTGCTATCTCAATATACGTACCTCCAGTCTTCGATGGCTCAAACTATCCAGGGTGGGAATTTGCTATGTGTGCTTATCTCCAAGCCCGTGATTTTCAAACCTGGGTACGTGTAGTTAAAGGCTATGATCCTCCACATAATACAAAAGGCGATGTATCTATACCTAAGGATGTTGGTAGTTATAGTCCTGAAGAATCTCTTGCTGCAATGCACAATTCTGACGGATTAAATGCTATCACACAAGCCGTTATCCCAAACCTTCAGCACTTTGTGTCTACTTTCACTAAGTCTAAAGATGCATGGGATATCTTAGAAACTGTATTTGAAGACAAAAGATACGTTTCTAAGAAGCATGCCATCGATGGAGGAAATAACCTCAACACCCTCTCCAAAAATACCTCTTTTGGAAAGGAAAAAATTATTGATCTTGTTCAAACCTTTTCATTCAATGCCGTTTCTGACACAAGTGAATCCTCTAACTTGTCTTGGGCTGATGAATGTTGTTCGAATGGTGATTGGTTCGATAAACCATTGATTACTGAAAGGATCAAGGATTTTGTAAAAAGAAGCTTTAGATGTGACATCTTCTGTCAGCTTTTGCTAATGATTCTGTGAAAGAAAAATCTTTAAGTGTCAACGTTTTGAATGCGTCTGATGGATGTAATGAACCCAGTGCTCTTACAGCAGAAACCTCCACATACTCAAGGTCTGATTCAGAAATTGAGTCTGACACAGAGATTTTTGAATTCTTGAACAAAGAGGTGCTTCAAGAAAATCTTCAATTAAAAGCTTCATTGAAGAAACTAGAATCATTAATCCAGGTGAAAGATCTTGAGATACATTTTCTTAATGATAAACTCACCAGAACCATTGCTCTAAAGGAAAAAGAGACTAATACTCTCAAGGATGATCTATAGAGATTATCTGGAAGTTCTGACAAAATCTCAGCAATGTTATTTGGTTAGAAATCCTTTGGAAACACATATGGTTTAGGATTTAAAAGCAAGACTGCAAGTATTGTCAACCCCGTTGTTTCTCTTCATGAAAAAATAAAGGTTGACGGCTGTGATAAAAACGTAAGGCACTTCAACAAGACAAAAGATCCTTGATTTGTTCGTTTTGTGGAAATGCGAATCATGTTCAAAGCACGTGTTGGAGGTTCAAGAGGAACAACAAAAGAATTTCCAGACTGCAAAAGAACATGCAAAAGATAAATATGGATAATCAACATGGGTCTCATAAAACCAATGCTTCCAGAATCAGAAGAGGTAGGAAACCTGTTTATACAACAAGCCTTGGTAAACAAGGGGAGCGTCTGGCTCACAATGTCTCTCTCTAATTACAGAGACGTTCACATCCTCATCTTTAACTTGAGAAAATGTGGTTTGCGTATTTATGACTCAAGTAGTGTATTTATTTTTGTTAAAGAAATATTCTCCTAACAATATAGATATTGAATCAGAAACTATGGAAGACTTTTTCTTCTAGGGTTTAGACATTTCACAAGTCTATTTAATACTTTTGTAGACTTTCTTTTTCCATAAAAGATACAGTTTCATGGATCCTGTAACTAGAGGCACCACAAGCAGAGATGCAGTCGAAGCAATCAATGTGTATCTGGTAAAGGAATCTCTTCCTCAAGGGTAAAGAAAGTGAAGACTACAAAGTATGGAGAAGGTTCTTCCTCTAATCGCCTCTTTGTCTTTTTATCGGCTTGATAATAGCTTTAGAGGTTTGGTGAAAGAATTCATCAACAAAAGAAACAATTTAAAATCTTAAATTATTTCATCTTTAGAAGAGATAGCTCACTATGAACAAATGTTGTCTCTTTCAAAGAACACCTTGCATGATCTAAAAAGAGAACTTAGTGAGTTAACTGATATTTCTGAAGATTTGGAGGAATTGAACGATCCCATAATCAATGGGTTTTTCAATAATAAGAAGGAGTTCTCTGTAGAGGCCCTGAGAAAGATCTACAACAATTTGTAAGTCTTCGGATGAGAAATCTATTTTTCTTGTTTTGTTTAGAAGAATAACTAGAGTTTGGAATATCCATTATTGTGATTACACATAGCTATATCCAACGTTCTCATCTTCATGTTTTAGATTTATTGGTTTAAATTCTAAACTTGTTTGGAAGATGATTTTTGCAAAGATTAATCTTTATGGTTTTATATATTGCAATTGTTTATGGGATATGTGTGTTTGCGTCCGTGAACTATGATTGTCCCATATCTTGTCAAAAGTTAAGTCTTTCGTAAGTCGATATTCTTATATTGATAAAGGAATGAATGTACTTTTGACAAATACAAAAGTTAAGCCTATATTGTCAATTATTAATGTAAGATAGGTTAAAATCTTTTGTTTTCAAGGATTATGCCTATTGTATGTTGATAGGTGTCATAAACACCTTGATATTTATCTATTGTTTATGCTTTCTTTGCGAGTTTTCATGTAAATTATGTATCTTATGTGTGAGTTTGAGTTTATTAGGTGCAATGGAGTCCTTGGGAGCAAAAGATGGAGAAAATGTCCATTTGGAGCGAAAAGGCAAACACATCAAGTCGCGGGCGAAAGAATGCACTTTGGGGAAGCCATTATCCACTGGAATGGTGCCTATATCATTATTAGTTTTACTACACCCAACCTCCATCCCAGTTTTATTACACCCAAACCATGAATTTGAGAAATCAATTTCTCATTCGTGTTACTTCCCCAAGTTCAGACAATTTCAGATGCAGAAATAGGTGATTGTGATGATGTGCGAATCGGTGAGAAAGATGAGAGGGGTTTCAGAGAACGGCCAGTTGATGCTGTGGTGGTTAATGGTGAAGATTTGAGTTTGTAAATCAAGGAAGAAGATGGGAAAGATCGATCTTGCTGCTGTGATTATTTTGGGTGATTTTAGGGATTTAGAACTCATGCTCAAAGGCAAGAAAGGGATTAAATAAATGTATGGAGGCTGTACAGAGATGGGTTGAAGTTCAATTTGTGATTAGTTCAAGAATGGAGCTGGGAACTGTGAAGATATTGACTCAATAATGGTGTAGATGAATGTTAGGTAAACAGGGATTGCGGTTCGGATGGATGGATCTAGTAGTTTGAGCTACCGGTTACTGGTGTTGTTGCTCAAGTTTGAAGAAGGCAGTGAGGATGGTGTTGGTGGATGGAGGATTGAGAAGAATTATTGAAGTTATAGAGCTGTAGAAAGTGCCAGTGAAGTTGGTGGTCCGAGATTGAGATGATTCTGTTGCTGTTATTCATTGTAGGTGTGGGTTTGAATTGATTTGTATGTGACAGCTCTGAGATGAAAAGGAATTAAACCTGGTGGTTAAGAAAAACAAATTGCTATCACAGGTGGTCAAAAGTGACAAGGAAATGCTGATGTTTGTGTTGTTAAGAGAATGGAGCTAGAATTGAAGGTCAGAGGAGATTCAAGGGTTTTAGGTTGAACTTAGGAAGAAGATGATGTTGCTGGTGTCAGTGGTGGTTTTGGATTGCAGTGAAGAGGGCTATGCTGGTGTCAGTGGTATGTTATTTTGGGTTGAGCTGAAGGGCTAAGAGCTCATTGAGCTGAGACTGCAAGCAGCTAGTGGCGTTGAACTGACAAGAGTTGCAGGCAGTGATAGAATGGGATTATGAAGGTTCTGGCATTGTCTCATCGTAGCTGAGATATAGCAAATGGAGTTGATAGTGTTGATGCTGTGTAAGAGAAGTGGAGGTGATAACCTGGGTGTTGTTTTAGTTGGTTGAGACGGAGCGAATGGAGGCTCAAGATGATGTTTTGTAGGTTGCCATGGAATGGATGGTGGTGGTATATTTGCTTTGGTGATGAAACTAATGAGTTAAAAGGGTTTTAGATGTATGTTAGGAAACTACAGGGAAGAGATGAGATGATTTGCAAACACTAATGGTAAGAAGCTACAAAAATGGATGTCACGAGGGTTAGTAATGCAATGGAGGAGTAGTAAGCATTGCAGGCATTTGAGCAGATGTAAAGGACTTGGTGGCATTGGAGCATTGCAGGAAAGAGTTGTTGGAGCTGTTAACTAAGCCTGAGCTGGGAAGTGTAGCGTGAGCGGTTGCAGGCAGCTGCGATAAAGGTTGTGCAGGCATGAAGAGAAGTTGGTTCTGCTGTGAAGGAATTGAAGTTCTATTGCTGAAGGTTATGAGGCAGTCATGAACTTGAGATGGAATTACAAGATGTTGGTGATTTGGTTTCGCAGTTAGAAGGCACTGGGTGTTAGCTGAGATAATGAAGCCAAAATGGTGGTATTGCAGGATGGCATGCTGAAATTGTAGCATTGGTGAAGTATGGCCTGAAGTGGAGTTGCGCAGCTGGAATGGGGGGGTTAATGGCCAGGGATAGTCAGAGCTGATATGAACTGAACTGTTGCCACAGAAAGTGTTGTGCACCTGCAACGAAGTAGCTGCTGCTGTAGATTTCTGATGCTTCAATGAGTTGCGGTGGTGATTGTTTCTGTTGCTTGGTATTGTGAAGCAAGAATTCAGACAAGAAGGTAGTGATTGAAATTGCAAATAGATGAATGCATGAATGATATTGCAGGGAAGGAGCTGAGCTACGCCGTGTTCCTGGTGTTGTTGAAGGCTGGAATTGGCTTGTCAGTTCTGGGAAACTGACAAGCATATCAAGTAATGGACCCGGTGTTTGAAAGAGTTGATGGGCTCGAATTATGGGCTTGTTCTAATTATTTTGGGTTCAGTCGAGCAAACAATGACTGGGTACTCGGAAAGGGTTACAGGCAGGAGAAAGATATAAAAAGAAACACCCAAATCTCTTGGGGGGATCTCATCTCTACTTCTACTTTTGTTTCTAGGGTTTACAACATGATAGAATTTCTTTTTCTCCTTGTTATGAACTTCATTGATATTAGTAGTTAATCTTATTATTGGTTATGGATTAATTTGATTTCACAAAGCATGCTTCTTTTATTAATAAATTAGTTTTGCCTCATAATTATCGATCTTGATTCACTATATATATCGCCATGTATGATTTGAATATTTGTTTAGTTGAGTGGCCAATTGATTGAACTCGTATTCACATCTAATGCTAGTTTAGGGTGTTTCATACGTAAAAGTGATGCATCTTGAATACAAGTAGCACAAATATGGTTATTGCTTGTAGTGATATATCCTAGTAACCATATGTGAACCATGACCTTTGTTAAATTGAATTAGTGCGAAATCCACGTTCGATTGCTTTGATTGGCCTGATTTCATAGAACTTAATGCATCTAGGGAATCAAACTTGATTAGTGCTTTGACACGTTAGGTTGTTCTCTTAGATAGAACTCATACTCGCATCTTTTAATGTGTTTGTTGATGACAAGAGGGAATTAGCGGGATATTCTTGCGATCAAGGTATCCTAGGGCCTTTGATAATGAGAGATTAAATATCAATTCTAGTTATTAAGACAAGAACATGTTAGTGAATGAAAACGATATCCTTAACCAATATCTTTATATCTTGATTTGCATGTTTGCTTTACTTTATTTGTTTTTAGTATAACTTAGTTTATAAAAATCAGAAAACCCCCCAATTGTTATTATAGGAAACCGAAACAACTTGACAACCTTAGTCCTCTCTGTGGGAACGATCATTTCTTGCCCTTGCTTCATTATATATTTTGAGTAGTAAGAAAGTGTAATTATTTTTGACGCCTACGACAGAGATCATATGTCATGGTGCAAATTGTGATGGAAAATAGAATGAATCCTTGTGTATTCCGCAGTAATTGATCTTCCCTGATCCATATTTTTTGTGTATTACTGTGAAGCTCCGTAATGTGTCTTATGTTGAGCACTAAAACAATCAAAGTTGATTATTTTTATGGTTAGCTTTGTTGTTGTTCCATAAGGTACTTTATGTCGAGCATATTGGACTAACTTAATCATCTTGTTTGGTTATTTAGTTATGACTCCGTAAGTTTTCTTATGTTTGAGTGTTTTTTTAATGGGTTGATTATTTTCATGATTAACTTAGTCATTGCTTCATAGATTCTCTTATGTGAGTATGGCCAATTAAATTGATTACTTTTTGTGATTAGTTTGGTTGTGTATTTCGATTAAATTAATCATGGGTTCTCTTGTGGTTAATTTAGTTGAGTATTTTGGATTCAAATTCATACTTGTATGTGATTTGTTATGTCCAAAGAAATCCTTCTTTTCCTTCGAAATTAAGGTCGCTCTTGTTTTTCTTTCGGGAATGACATATTATGGGGGAGAGTTCGTTTGAACTTGCGCTTAATTGCCATATCTTTGTGGGGAGTGCGACTGTGGAATATTATAGGGGTTATCTTGTATCTTTAAACTCCTTGATGAATGCATTTAGCTTCCGCTTTATGATTGCATCTAAATACGATGATGTGTGTTTCTTTCTTTTGGTCATGAAATGTCTCTTTCAGAAATTTCATTAGGATCCCGTTCTTGTACCTTTGCCAATTTTATTGACAAAAAGGGGGAGAATTAATATGTAGTTCACACTTCAAATACATATGGTTTTCGGATCATTATGTAAGGGGGAGTGGTTTCCACGTGAGATGGAGTATTTACTAAGGGGGAGTGATACATATCACCATAGTATTGTTGTTGAAGTTGTGATACAATTGGACTTTGACGCTGTGTAATGATACTATGACACTGTATAACAATGATTGAGAACTCTTGTTTTCTTATTGTTATAGCTACGAATTTTCAACAACGATGATGCTAAACTTACAACCTTTGGGATCATTGGAGTACTTGGAAGTGACGAAGATTTCGAGTAATGTTGAAGATTAGACATGTGGAATAGGATCTACAAAAGTTAATTTATTTATTTTTTTGTATTCCATATGTATTAATAGTTTTGCCACTAAAATTGACAAAGGGGGAGATTGTTAGAGCATTGCTCGGTCGAACTCGCATGCGTTGCTATCTCAAGCATGTTTGTCAATGTTAGTGATCAAAACTATAAGTCTTGATTTCTAGCCTATGAAGCTAAAGGTCTCGGACTAGGATAGAAAGTGTAGTTGAGCTCAAGAACTCCATGGCAATCATCATACAAAACGAAGGACTACTCGAGGAACCGATGGAACTTCATCGACTAAAAGGTATGTGAAGACTTGAACTTATCTGTCACTCAAAAGTCTATTTACTCTATCTCCTACTCTTGAGACAAAAGTTGTTTAGACGTATAGACTTTCATTATACACATTTGCTGTTTCGAGCCGAGTTTAACTCGCCTATCTATTTCTCGAAATATGTGTTGGTAAGCTTTCGCTTTAATCGAATTCATCTTTACCTAGTGACGAAAGTCATGTTATGTTTCAATCACTTTGGAAATTTCTCTGAAGAAAAAAGTTCTGTGAATAACGGCTATATAACGTTATCTGAGAATGTTTCAATGATTGAAATGAGAGTTTAGATTACATAACCATTGGTAGGATATAAGCATTGTTGTGGAAACACATATATGTATAAGTCCTTATTCCTTGAACCAAAGTTTACGAACTTTGTTGATCAAGAGAAATGGAAGTGGCGCAAGCCAAGTCCGCGAACTGGCGGAAGTTCTCACCCGAGAATTTCTGTTGGATTTTGTGTACTCCTTCCATGAGCTTAAGTCCGCGAACCCAGTCCGCGAAATTGAGTAGGTTATATCTAAAACCGGTTTTTCTTGAACTAATGTTTATATAAACTAAGGAATGCTTTTGCAAACCGTGGCTATAAAGTTCATGAACCGATTCGAGTGAATAAAACCGTTTTTTCTTCGATTGTGTCTTGTGTAGTTACATAAGATCTAAGCAATTGAACAACTCTCTAACTAGTTCATTTGAGTCATTTGAACTAGTTATGGTGAAGAAGAATGTGGTTGATATGAGAGTGATCATATGGCTAACCATTTGGTTAGCTATTGTTGAACCAACAAATTTTAATGTTTGGGTACGGTTCATAAGCCCAAAATTGAACATTTCATTTGTGTGTAACAAGCTAGGTTTTCGATCCAACGGTTGAGAAATATTAGCTTGAATCTAATCAGGTTTTCATTTAACGGTGAATATTGAATGCTTTGTTACCAAGCTAACATTGATTGCAAACCCTGATTTGAAAGAATATATAAGGGAGAACTCTAGCAACTAGGAAACCTAATCCCCACACTTTACGTGTGATACTAGTTTGCTAAGCTAGAGTCGATTCTCCTTTAACCTTTGGTTTTCTTCTTCTAAAACCAGGTTAACGACTTAAAGACTTCATTGAGATTGTGAAGCCAGACCGATACTACTTTCCTTGTAGTTGTGTGATCTGATCTTGATGTTTCTATCGTACGAGTACAATTGAAATAATTGGCTTGAGATTTATATCTCTGATAGTCAAGATAGAAAAGAAATCACAAACACTTCGTCTCATCGTTTGTGATTCTGCAATATCTTTTTTCGCTGCGTCGATTAAGATTATTGTGAGGTGATCAATAATACTAGGCTTTTCTTCGGGAATATAAGGCCGGGTTATTGATTGGTTCCTATTCACCTTGATTTATCAAAAGACGGAACAAAACTCATAGGTTTATTCGTGGGAGACGAATTTATTTATTCTTTAGACTTTTCTGTGTGATACAAATTTATTTATTAAATTCTTCGACTTTGGGTCGTAGCAACTCTTAGTTGTGGGTGAGATCAGCTAAGGGAATCAAGTACGTAGCATCCTTCTGGGATCAGAGGCGTAGGAGCATAACTGTACCTTGGATCAGTGTGAGATTGATTGGGGTTCAACTACAGTCCATACCGAAGTTAATTTGGAGTAGGCTAGAGTCTGTAGCGGCTTAATACAATGTGTGTTCAATCTGGACTAGCAACCGGGGTTTTTCTGCATTTGCGGTTTCCTCGTTAATAAAATTCTGGTGTCTGTGTTATTTCTATTCCGCATTATATTTGTTTATATAATTGAAATATCACAGGTTGTGCGTTGTTCAATCAATTAGAATATCCGACCTTTTGGGTTGTTGATTTAAATTGATTGACACTTGGATATTGGTCTTTGGTACCATCCAAGTTATCTCTCTTTGATAAAGACTCGTAGATTTCTATTTGCTTGAGTAAAGATCAAATCTAGAGATTGAGATATAAACTCTTTGATATACTTTTATCTAGATTGAGTCTGACTGTCTAGTTGATTCTCTAGAAAGTATATTGGAGTTTGTCCATAAAGATTGCTAAGCAAAATATTGGGTGTGGTTGTTAGACCCCCGCTTTTTTCAGTCTTGATTTCTAGTCTACTTATAGATGTCTCGGACTAAGATAGATTGTGTAGTTGAGCATTAGACTTCACGGCGTTCATCATTGTAGACGAAGAACTACTAAGACGAGCTTGTGGAACTTCATCAACAAAAAGGTATGTGGAGATTGAAACTCATCTATCACTTGGAAAGTCTATTTCTACTATATCTCCTATATTGAGACATAAGTCGTGTTACGATATAGTTTTCTATTATACATATTTGAGATTTCGAGCTGAGTTTAACTTGCTTACATATTTCTCGAAATATGTGTTGGCAAGCTTTCGCTTCGACCAAGTTCATCTTGATCATGTGAAAATCGTCGAGTAACATCTTACATGGTTTGTGTGATACAATCATTTGGTGTAGACTTGGAATGTTTCGTTATGATTATTTCAATAACTTGAAAATTGCTTTGATGCTAATAGTGTGTGAAAACGACCATTGTCATCCTCTAAGAAAGTTTCAATGATTGAAATAAGAGTTTAGAACACTTAACCATTATTGGATCGTGACATGTTGTGTACTCTTGCACATATGTAATCCATGTCTGGGAACCATAGTATGCATACCCGTATGCGTACATGTTGGTTTGAGAAGTCCGGGAACCTAAGTATGCGTACACGTATGCGTACTGGCGTAAGGTTCATGTCCGAGATTTTCTGCTGGGATTGGTGGTATGCGTACGCGTACTAGCGAAACCCAATTTCAGTCCGGGTATTTCAAGTATGCGTACCCGTTCGCGTACTTGAAGGTTAAAGTTCTAAAATCAGTTATGTACATGAACTAATACATTTATATAATAAGGAATGCATTCTTTGCAAACCGTGGCTATAATGTTCATGAATTGAGTCGAGTGAACCAAACAGATTTTGCTTCAATTGTGTTCTTGTATACTTATATGAGAATATAGCAATTGAACAACTCTTTAACTAGTTTCATTTGAGTCATTTGAACTAGTTATGGTTAAGATGAATAAGGTTGATATGAGAGTATTCAAATGGCTAACCTTGGTTAACTATTGTTGAGCAAACATTGTGTACACGTTTAGGCACGGCCACATAAACCTAAATGAAGGTACATTTCATTTGTGTGTAACAAGATAAGTTCGATCTAACGGTTGAAAGATATTAGCTTGAAAATAATCAGGTTTTCATCTAACAGTGAATATTGAATGCTTTGTTACCAAGGTAACTTAGATTGTAAACCCTGATTTTTAAACTATATAAAGGAGAACTCTAGCAACTGTGAAACCTAATCCCCACACCTCCTGTGTGATACCAGTTGCATAAGCTAGAGTCGATTCTCCTTTAACCTTAGGTTTTTCAGGAAACCCTGTAGGTTAACGACTTGAAGACTTCATTGGGATTGTGAAGCCAGACCCAACTATTTTCTTTGTAGTTGCGTGATCTGATCTTGCTGTTTATATTGTATTGAGTACGATCTTCTTTAAGATTGTCTTGAGATTTAATCTCCGATAGGAAAGATAAAAAGTAATCACAAACATCTTCGTTTCATCGTTTGTGATTCCATAGTATCTTGTTTCGCTACCACACGATCAAGATTATTGTGAGGTGATTGATATTTCTAGGCTGTTCTTCGGGAATATAAGTCCGGTATATCAATTGGTTCCTGTTCACCTTGATTTATCAAAAGATGGAACAAAACTTGTAGGTATTTCCATGGGAGACAGATTTATCTATTCCTATAGACTTTTCTGTGTGAGACAAATTTGTTTATCAAGTTTTCAACTTTGGGTCGTAGTAACTCTTAGTTGTGGGTGGGATCAACTAAGGGAATCAAGTGCATAGTATCCTGCTGGGATCAGAGACGTAAGGAGCGCAAATGTACCTTGAGTGTGAGATTGATTAGGGTTCAACTACAGTCCAGTCCCAAGTTCATTGGTAGTAGGCTAGTGTCTGTAGCGGCTTAATACAACGTGGTGTTTAAATCTGGACTAGGTCCCGGTGTTTTTCTGTATTTGCGGTTTCCTCGTTAACAAAACTTCTGGTGTCTATGTTATTTCTTTTCCGCGTTATATTTTGTTATATAATTGAAAGATCACAGGTTGTGCGTTAAGAATCGATCAATTAGATAATCCAACCTTTGGTTGTTTATTTAAATTGATTGACACTTGAACATTGGTCTTTGGTACAGTTCAAATAGTTTCACATAATAATCAGGCTCACGGATTTCTATCTGTTTGATTTACTGATTACATTATGAAACATAGATATAAACTCTTTGATATACTTTTCTCTAGATTGAGTCTAACTGTCTAGTTGATTCTCTTGAAAGTATATTGGAGTTTGTCTATTCAGATTGCCAAACGAATTGTTGGGTGTGGTTGTTAAACCCCCGCCTTTTCAATTTCTATTATGCATGTAATGTCTAATTTAGTCATCCGACATTGTCTCATAGATACAAAGGTGAAAACTTGAGTAATAGATGGTTCAGTCTTCACTTACCTTTTGTTGAAGAAGTTATCCAAAAGCTTCGGTTGATCTTCGCCTTCAAATGGTAGAACGTAATGATGTCTGGTACTCAACTACATACTTCTATCTTAATCTAAGACTTGACTAAATGTAGACTAGAAATTAAGATATAGTTTTGATCAACTAAATTTGACATAACAATACTTGTGAGTTCGACCGAGCAATGCTCTAACAGACATGGCCAAAGAATTTCAATTATGGATCGAGCCAGTCACGAAACTTGAAATTATGGTGGATTCATTCCTTCCTCAATCGATCCTCAATACGACATGGCCAAGGATTATGGATTCTGTTAAAGTCTGCGGGCATCCAACACAAAACCAATTGGCGATAAGTGGAGTGGCCCTTCCATATTATATTCAAAGTTCATTTTGCGTATTCTAGCGATGTGGGACCATTGTCCTTTCACATGCCTCCTCATGTGTAAAGTCATTCATTCTTCCAGGAGTGAAAGGACAATGGTCCCATAACACGTGGACCTACGTACAAGTGACCAGTCATTCGGTCACGGGTGTACATGTTATATTCGGTCATGGTGGCCAGTAACTCGGCCTACACCCTGCGTAGGGGCCTTGCTATGATACCATGTTAAAGCACGCAGACATCCTACTCAAAACCAATTGGCGATGAGTGTAGTGACCCTTCCATATTATATTCTAAGTTCATTATGCGGAATCTAGCGATGTGGGACTATTGTCCTTTCAAAGATTCCTTCATTCCTTCCTCAATCAATCCTCATGCTAATTGATTGGCCGTAAATGTTAAACTTCTTCCGCTCCTCACGAGTAACATCCTACTTGATACAAGAAGAGAGACAATCTAAGGTAACATGTAGACCACTAGACATTTTAAACATTTTTTTACGAGACAAAAATAAACTTTACCAGGCCATTCACAGTCGGAATAAAGTTTGTCTTACTCTCAAAAAATTCAATGTCATTTTCGGCAAGCAAACATGCTCGCTTGACCAAGTAATCTGCAGAAAAATTACCGGGCTATTCGTATAAAAGACACAAGCAATCTTCTGTTTATACATAAATCCCACGGAAGCTCCTCATTCCGCAAAGCCAGAACAAAACCCGTTGAGTCTGAACAAACTCAAATATTCTTCACATTCCATCTTCTAGCCATTTCTAGGCCATATATCACTGCACTGATCTCGGGCCACAAAGTTAGTTTGCCAACCAAGACCCACGCACAAAACTACATGAACAACAAAATTAGCATCTCTAACACTAATTCAACACCAGCTTGTCCTAGATTCCCCCTAGCTACACCATAACAACATATCATTATGTCACCAAGCTCTGGAGGAGACCGAGATATCTCAACAGGCATTGAAGTTTTAGCTTGTGCTTAACTCTGAAATAACTCGTCATTGGCACTCCTTTTCCCTTTACACCAGATGGCCTAGTCCTTTTGCGGTTCCCAAAAATTGGTTTTAAAATTTCCTTTCCCAGGCCATTTTGCCAGACCCAAACCGGTCCAACACCCAAGCGGCCCAACACCATCAAGTAGAAAAGAAAGGCCAACTTCAATTTCAGTCTTTCAGACCATCTCTTTGTAAATGAAATCCTCACAGCAATTCTGGAAAACAGATTGTTCAATTCAAAATTAGCTTCTTCAACCAAACTGTGTAATCCTCAGGGGACTGTTGGTTGAAATTGTTTGTGAAGTTCTATCAATAGGTGGACTAAAAGGGTTTCTACATTACACCGCTGAAACAAAGAAACCTTAATCAAATTGGTTAATGGGAGGCGTTGGTTGCTTTCTGTAGGATGAAACCGTTCCATTGTAGAATGTAGACCTGATGTGTAGTAGTATACTTACAATACGATAATTGGTGCTCTTTTTCGAGTTGGGAAGTTTATAAGTGAAGGTTATTACAGTGCTGCTGTTAATGAGATTCACAGGGCTGTTGAAATGCTGTGCAAAATGAAGTCGATGAATCACGGGATACCCACAACAAGGTCCTACGCACTGATCATTCATGCTCTGTGTGAATCTAGAGTGGGGCAGGAATCACAAGATTTTCTTGTTTTCGGATGAACTATGGAGAGGGATCCAGGAACGGGTCAAATTAGGTGTAAACAAGGGACATATGCCTCTTGGATGGCTAGGTTGTGTTCTTTATTTTGGAAGCCACTTGGACTCGAACTCAACCGACTCATAGAATCATTTCATGAACGCTGGTAAATTCTTTTCCAATATTTGTATTGATTGATTAAAAATTGTTATGCATATGTAAAGTTTTGTATTTCCTGTTGGAATCTTGCAACAATGAACAACACGTTAGATGTATCAAAATAATATGTAAAGAACTAATGCGAAACAATTCTACCGAAATAACTTGACGAGGGCAGAATCACAGGTTCAACAAGTTGTCCTTAACACATTAGTTCGCGGGTATACTCGAGTTGAGTAATGCTAAACCCCTCACAGCGAAGATGTGTCCAGGATAAGACTGCCCGATATAACTTGAGTTAACACAACGCAAGTTACCCTTTCTTCGAACTCAGCAACAGGGATGGAGGTAAAAACGTATGAAGAAAACCCTAGAATAAAAGAAGAATTTTTCAATTTGTTGAAAACAGATTTTCGAGTTGTATTTATAGGATGAAATACTTGCAAATCAAGTTAGGTTTTTGGTTTTCTTCAAAAACAAGTAAAAGGAATTTTACCATAAATAAAACTCTATAGAATTAATTTTGGAATTAATTTCCTAAAGAAAAACTCGCCAAAAATAAATCCGCGTAGACAAGGGACTTGGTGCATGTTTGAATCCACCCATACCCTCGAACTCGACCCATACCCTAACCCGGATCCAAACCCAGCTTTCATTACAACCCTAATCGATTTCCTTCTCGCACTCATTAATCATTCAATCATTTCTATACCCGAAAGAGGAAAGAAGCGACCATTCACTGGGATAATTTGCTGGGTTAAACCGAGAGATGGAAGTGAGAATCGACCTAAGATGATGCGACCCAGACGAGTGAGAAATTCATGGGATCGATTGCTGCGGCCTAGATCGAAATCCGAGAGAATGGAAGAAAATTGAGAGAAGATTGAAATGGTTTCGATTTAAAGAGGAGCTCAGAGACTTGGGAGGAAGTCAGAATTGTTGGTGATTAATTAGGGTTCGATATTGAGACGTTGTTGCTGACTGGAATCTGAGTATGAGAAGGGTATCGTGAGATTGAATCGGTGAAATGGAGATGAAGCTGCACTCACGAGGCCGAGAGATTAAATCGAAGATGGCCATGAGTCGAAGATGATATTTATGAGAAGAAATCGATGTTGAGAGATGGGTATAATTGGATTTAGTAGCCGTAGCAAGAACACGAGGGAAAGGGTTGATTCAAATCATGAAATTGAGATGGGTCTTTGGATTGAAATGAGACTTCATTGCTGCCGTTGAGGTTGAGAATGGGTCACCAAAAGGCTAATTGGAGTGGTTGCACCGATAAATTGCAAGAATGAATTGTTAGATGTATGTTAGGATTGTCCAGCGGGGAATGAATGCAATGTCTTTGTGATGTGTCTTTGAGATGGCGGTTGTCTGCTTGATGTTGTTGGGTTTTTGGTGGTGGATTGTGAACCCGAAATGCAATGAAGAATGAAACTACAAGATGTAAAGGGTTAATGAGAAGTGATGGATGTATGGCTTGAGCTATGGGAGCTGACTTGGTGGTGCTTGGTAAGGTTGAGATGAATGGAAGTGGTGCCACGAGATGGATGATTGCGAGTTGGAAGGATTATGGCGGATGGAATGGGTATCTTTGGTTGAATTGAATCGAGAGTTGTTGGTTCACCGATGCGGGTGCAATGATAAGGAAATAGGCTATTTAAGACTTGGTACGAGGGAATGATGGAATTGTGCAAATAGATGTATGCTAGGATTTGAATGGCTTGGTAAGTCAACTTGGTGAGGAGAGTAGTTACGGGTGGAAGTGATGTGTTGCCACAAATAACAGGGAATGACAAGTGATGGTAGTAATGTGAATTGGAGTTGTCATGGGCTGGAATTGCAGTTGGAGGTGCAGGCTGGGAATGCAAGGAATGAGTTCATGGAGCTACGGATGGGATTGCGGGGTGGCGGTTGAGTATTGCAGAAATGGAGTGTTGCGGGTGGTAGAAAGTTGGATCAAGATTGCAAATGTTGCTTTCCGGTAAATTGCGGGTTTGGCGAGGTTAAGTGTGCAAGTTACGGGGTATAGCCATCATGGTCAAGTTGCGAAATGATTGTGCAACGAGCTCTCATCGGTGCAAATGGCTCGGGCCAAGGTCACTTTCACTCAGTGGTCGACTCGCCATCTAACTCGTTAAATCCACTCGAACCGACTCAAATGACCCACCTTGACTCGGTTGAGTTGAACGAGTTGACCCGGCTGACTCTCCTTCCCCTTTGACTCTTTGACTAACTGTTGACTGACGGTTGACCCCTTTGACCGTTAGTCCTAACGGAGGACCGGACGGAATATTCCGTCGAATATACTCTCGACGACAAAATTTTCAGGCGACCGGCGGCGACAATTCCGGCCAAATTCCGGCCACAATCCCAGTTTTCCGGCGAGCCAAAATTTCCAGAATTTTCTATGGACTCCTCTCATGGGTGTGAAGACTTGGGCTAGGAATTGGATGGAGAATTGGACTCAAATTTGGAAAGAGAAGGTGGAAGAGTTGAGAAAAGCTTGGAATTGGAAATTGAATTGCAAAAGGAAAAGGATTCTAATCCTTGGAAGATTTGGAGAATGTTGAAGCCTATAAATAGAGAAGTTTTCTACAACTTCTACACAACACCTTTTCTACACACACAATTCTTTTCTTTTCTTATTCTTTGTGTGAACTCTTTTAACATGAGTAGTTAATTTTATTGATTGAGGATGAATTCCTAGTTCTTAACATGATTTGAGTTTTTGTTTTCAAATTCTATCTTGAAGTTTTTCACATAATTATCGCTTGTTTTTACTAATAGGAGTGATCTTAAAGACACTCATGATTGATTGATAGATTGTTTGGGTGGCCAACTAAATTGATTTGTTAATTCGATCTAAAGCTAGTGAAAGTTAGGGGATAAGTAATCGTTCTTTATTTGTTTACATAAGTAGCAAACACGAGACCTTGTTTCGGAGGATTCCGTGGAGCAATTGTGTGTAGAAACAACGTTAGCAAGTAGACCTTGAGCTAAGAGTCTAACTACTAATATCAACCTAAGAAATTCACAAAACCTAATGCATGAGCCCAGTTACATCTAGGTTGAGCTAATTCTAGGTGGCTAGGTGATTAGAATCCGGTAGTCGAGAACTTCCGTGTCCGGTGATACAAGGGATTTAGGGGTTCAAACTGAGCTAGCTGC
The DNA here is from genome assembly GCA_023531295.1 of Papaver armeniacum. NCBI lineage: Eukaryota > Viridiplantae > Streptophyta > Magnoliopsida > Ranunculales > Papaveraceae > Papaver > Papaver armeniacum. The sequence goes on along the minus strand of JAJJWW010019337.1, from coordinate 10,378 downwards.
TTTACCTACGGTTGGTGATAATTTGTGACTAATAACAAGTAGAAAAGAACATAACTTGATTCATTGTTTCGTAACGAAGAAGGATTCCTTGATCTTCTCTCTCTTATTGTTTTCATCTTTCAACTTTCGATTTTAATTGCTTTGTTTATTTTTATTTTGCTTTTTACACCCCCCTTTCGTGACAACTTTTACAACTAAAGATCACTTGCTCCTTGTGGGAACGAACTTAACTTCCATTATATTATTTTTAATTGAGTGGAAATATTGAATTAATTTGATTGCACCTACGACACGCATCATTGGCGAACTCAAGCATTAAGCGGATACAATCTCCACTTAATTGGTAAACAGCTCGCGAGAATTTTTCATGAGCAAGAATTTCATAAAATAAAGGAAGTTCAGGGTTGTAGAGAGGAATGGGAAGGCCGGCGAGAATCTGACCTAGCGAGATTATGATATTTTGATTATCACAACAATGATCAGTAAATAATTTGGCGGAAAGAATAGATGAAGATTCTTGATGGGGAACAGTGGATAATGTGAAACCTTTCTCTTGTAAATCCTTTTGAGCCTCTCCCAAGAGAACTTCATATCTACGATCAGGTGGAGCCATTTTCAGAGTATGGGAATGATTAATGAGTTGAAGATCAAAGGAAAAAAGGAAAATTTACTGATAGAGCGAAGCGGAAGTTACGGAGGAGAATTGAAGAAAATTTGCGGAGAGAAAGTAAAAAGAAGAAGAGGAAGATGAGAAAACTATATATAGAGAAGAATTCTCGAGAAGATAAACGCATTTAATGCGAGAAGAGACGTGAATGGTTGAGAAGTAACGGTTGAAAGAGACGTGTCAAAAAATGGGTGGAGGAGAGACACGTATTATAGATTTAGTGTAAAAGTATGAAGTCAAATCGCCAACAGATAAGGATGAACAGTTGCGGCAGTTTGAAAATAATAATTCTCATGACATTCTCTCCTTCGCAGAGAAGACATGAGAAGAGGCAAGATGTAGGATCGAATATCGCAACACCAACACCACCACGAAATCCATAGACGTTACATAGCGAAGGCGTCGCAGACGGTAAAATAAGTGACGCGATGGATGACGACAGCCTAACACGAGAAAGGTGTGAAGACTAGCGAGATCTAGGAGTGTCGCGAGGTTATACATTTGTACACTTGCGACACTTCGCAAATTGTTCCCGAAAATAAAGGACAACTTAGTTGTCATCCATTATGTAATGCCCTATATAAAGAGCCGAATAGGCCTATTGTGAGAGAGATCTTTTTTTCGAGTGTTGAGCAAGTCATTAAGAGAGAGAAAGTTTATAGTGATTGTATTTTCTTAGCTCTTTTCCATTTTATCTTGTAAACATTCAAGAAATTAATCAACAAAAATTATAATTGTTCATCTTCAATGGATTGATTGTGTGGATTCTTGTGAGGGGTGTAGTGTAGGATTTCCTGCAACTACAACATTGTATCGTGGATACCACGAAAGTACTTGATCTCGTGCAATTGGGATGCATAGTTGTGGCAGATGTAGGTGCTCACCGGTTCTCGGATTCATAACGTATACGGGATCTTGTATGTCGTGGTGTGAAACACAAAAACATACCGACCATTGCAGGATCTAACTATTTGGTGCAACTTACTCAAATCTTCATGGGTTCCATCATTCTGGGCATCGTGATTGGGCTGAAATCTTCCTCTCTATAAAAGAGTTGAGTAACTTCTTTCCCTATTCTTGGTGTGACACCAAAAAGGAGTCCAATTCTTTTGTCCCCGAGGATAGTATTCCGCTCTTTGGAAACACATTTGCTTTCTAAAATGCTTTCAGTTTGGAGGTCTTTGTAGTATCTTGGTAGTTAATTAAAACAACATATCCATCACTATTATACTTGATGAAAGATTATCAAAAAAAAATTTACAAGCTTTTAGGATTTTCTTAATATTGTAGAATGCTTCAAGCGGTATCGAGTAAAGCTTATATAGACATCCAATACACCTGTTGGTGAATGGTCGTGTCCATGATGCGCAGCATTATTTGAATGGTCGCGTCCTTAATGAAGCGAGGCAAGTAACGCATATTTGCCCGTTTTATCTTATAAGCGGTTAAAAGGGAACAAAATCTATAACTGGATTTAAGGGAAAAAAATCTAAAGGATAACCATCATGAAGTAGGTTTGAAAGGACATGACATTTTAGTTGGGTGTTATTATTTCTTTGAATTCAACCGCTGCATGCGTCTCTTGGGAATAGGTCTCAGAAGAAAAAAGAAAAAAAAGATAATTAATGTGAAAGAGGAATTAGGGATTATATTCATTTTCCAGAGAGAAAATTAAGCCAAGAGAGGAGAAGAAGAAAAAAAGTTTCAGAGATAACAATGGCTCCACTACAAGAAAACTTGGTTTTAGCGACTATTTTCATACCAACTACAGTTGGTGGAATTCTTCAGCAACAACTATTTGTAACTAAAAACAAGTCTGGTGGGCGAAAATGTTTAACCACTAGTTTCCCAGCAACGGTAGTGGGTGGAAGGCTATATCATGAACAACCTAACAACCGAAAAATCGTATTTGTTGTTATTAGCCTCCAGCCATCATGTTTAGGCAACCAAAACGTACCCTAAAAGGTACATATCTTTTGCCACACATCTTACCCACGAAAAAACCTATTGGTAGACACCTCAACCAACCATCAAATTATTTGCGTTGTTGGTAGCTTTCAGCCACAAGGTCTGACAACTACAAAGTACACTAGATGGTAAATACTTCAAGACACCATGTGTAGCCACCAAGTCAATCTTTTGGTATACACTTGTACCCAAACATTAGTTTGTTGGTGTGGTTAGTAGCTTTCAGCCACCAGGATATGATAACTACCTAGTTTCATGGTTTATTAATTAAGTATGCAAAGATATTAGAGTTTGAAAAGTTTTTTCTTTTGAAAAAATTAAAATTTGTCTTGGCGACTTTATCGCTAGAGCATCTAGATGATATAAATGCATCACCTTATAAGGTTAATTCATATCTGGTTGATCAAAATGTATACTACTAAAGATCAATATCTAGCAGTGTAAACCAAAACATGCATGCCTTGTCCTGTCTCTGATTAGTTGAAATATCTACACATAAACTATAAATCTATGAATAAACCACCGAACCGGCTTTTGTTCTATATCCTGTTAATTTAATGTATCCGAGGTCAATATTTACTAATGTGAACCAAAATATGCTTCGTTAAGATGTCTCGATTAATCAGAATATCTATAGCAGAACTCTGAAGTATTCCTAGTTCCATGATTACTCATTCTCGGGGTACATTGATTCTCGTTCTTATACATATTTTATAATTCGTGTTTCGAAGAAGGTTGATATCCTGTTAACCTGGTTTCATCATTCATTTTTTAGATTTCATGGGAATTTTCCTGGAAACGTTAAACATACACAAGTTCATGAACTTCGAGAAAGAAACTGGCTCAAGATTGAAACTCGGCCATGATAGCGAACTACTTTAAGTCTGAGAGTTCGCAAAAACGATGAATCCCACCATTCATAACATATAAGCTATGACTAGTTATACCACAACTCTCAACAAAAGTTAAGATTAGTTCAGGGTAACCGAAATAGCTTGTAACCGGTTACACCTCCTGAATTACCTTGCGAACGCCTTGCTTCCCAACCGGTTACACCATTTACTGGTTAGATTCCATGAGATTATTCCAAGAAACCTTAAACGCACCCTTTTTTATCAACTTCGATCTATCAACCTCGCTTCGAGCTTGAAACCTGGCCGCGGGTGGTCTATAGTAAGTTGGAAAACTTCGTGAGAACGATGAATCAACCCATCTACAGGTAAGATTCCATCGGGATATTCCATGAAACCTTAAACACATCCTTTTTCGTCAACTTCAATACTGAACCTGGCTCCGAGTACGAAACCGGGCCGAGGATGGACTAAAATAAGTCGGAAATTTCGTAAGAATGATGAATGGACTCATCATTGTAGACAATATTCGATTCTACAGACGTCTCTTTTCCTGAAAAATATTATTTCGTTGACTAATTATACTCGCCAATTATTTAGGAAGGGTTGAAAGATTTCATCAAAAAACCCACAAGGTCTTGAAATCGATGACACAACATTCATTTATGTTAGTCCAGGTAACCATTTCTCTGGTACCCAATTTCCAACAAAACCGTCCCTATAATTCATTGCAATTTCATAAATTTCTTCGAAAAGATATTTCAACCCAAATTCTAAACATAAAATATATGAAGAGGATTTTCCCAAATAATTTTAAAATAATAAATTTTTTTGAGGGAATTTTCCAATTAGAATCCTCTGGAGGGAATCCTTCCCGCCCGTTCACAATAGAAAATTGGGATTGAATTATTTCCGCCCAATTTCAGATTACCAAAGGCTACCGGTTGGATATTTTTACCCAAACTAAAAGAGATGATTTTATTTATCTCTTAATAAATCTGTACTTTATCAAAAAAAAAAAAAAACGTAAAATAGAAAAAAGAAAGAAAACCTTATCTACACAACTTTCTTTCTCTTCTCAAAACTCTTTTCCTTCAGTCCTCTCTCCTCTCTATCTTCTACCTCTCCTCACCGTTTTCTTTCATAAACCTCCCCTCTCAAAAACCCTTTCTCTTGGTGAGTTCGAGACGAATCAGATCAATCCTTGGTGAGTTTGTTGAAACCCTTTATTTTATGTGTTAATTTCACATTTATTAGTTTGATTTTAACTTTTAGGGTTTATTTGGTTTTTAGTTTTAGGTTTTTTTTTTTTCGATTTTTTCTATAAAGAAACCCTTTCTCGTTTCAAATTTCAGGGTTTCTTTTCATCTAGCTAGTTTTGATTTTAGAGTTTGATTTTATGGTTTTATTCTTACCTGTTCATTTCTCTCTGGATCATTCAATCTTTTTTTTTTGTCTGATTTTCGAGTTTGATTTTGTCTGTCTCCGTTCGGTTTAGATACATGGTATATTTTTTTTTTGGATTTCATGAAGAAAAAATTAGGGCTTTTGTTGGATCTGCAATTGCATGTGTATTTGAGATCATTTTCTGGTCCAATTTCAACTATGATGGTCAATCCTGAGTTGAAAAATGCGTTTATGAGTAGATATGGTCCGATTTTCTTCATTGTTTGTGGTTAGGTGTGAAGTAGATTGGAAATTTGTGAATTGATTATATTTTTTTGGGATTTTTGAATCGATTTATAGAATAAACCCATGGACATCCTTCATCTCCTGAGTTATTTCACCTTTGATTTTAAGTTTTAGAGCGTAATTGATTTTAAGTTTTAGTGTTTATTATTTGATTTATAGAGAAACCCTTTCTATTTTCAATTTTAGGATTTTAATTCGTCAGCTTACTGGATGTTTAGATTTGATTCACTAATTTTTGGTTTTTATGTTTGTTGTCTAGATCTTCTTTTTAAGGACAAGTAAAGCAACCAAATTTTGCTAATGTTACCTAAACTTACAAGCAAAGTTCTAAGTATTCAAAAATCTTCTGCTAATTGAGAACTACAACTTCTTTTCTGAGCTAAAGAATGTCTCCTGAACTACAGCTCCGTCATCATTGATGGAGACAAGGGTTGCAGATACTTCACTAAGGTTTCATACCTTTGCTTTAACTTCTGCGTTTTTCTAACATTGTTCTATAATGAATCTGAATGGATCATTGGTGTTACATTTGGAACAGAACTTCAAGGGTTTTGTGAAAGGATTCCTCAATGAATACAGTAGATACTACAGGTGCTGGTGATGCTTTTGTTGGCTCACTTCTTTGCTCACTAGGCAAAGATCCGTCACTTTACGAGGGCTGTTTCTACTTATATGTAGGTCTCCTTATGTGGCATCGACTGATTTTCTACGCAAAACTCCACGCTAATGTCATATTTTTCTAACATAAATATCACAGAATGAAGGGAAATTGAAAGAGGCGCTCACACTTGCAAATGCTTTCGGGGGCACTGTACAACTCGAAAGTAGCAATCCCACTCAAAAACTTATCTCGAGGCTTCGATGAGAAGGCTACATGTCCGAATGAGAAAAAGAGATCAAAGTGTCCATTTTATATAGTTTTCTCAATGTGAGTCTATCCTGCACATATCTATTGTCAAAAACATGTTCATATTTCTGTACTTTCCTGCATATGAGTTCCAGGCCTTTAAATTGAATAATTGGTAAAATGAAATAACAAAGGTAAGAATCGGTTGTTTATCCATGGAGATAACATGCACACATTGTCAGGCACGCTCATATTTTTGTATTTTCTTGTATATGAGTTTGAGGCCTTTGAACTGAATAATTGGTAACTTGAATTCTGGTCATCTTTTTTCGATTCTGAATCTCAAGCTGATTTTTTCTGAGGGAGATTTATATCCAACTGATTATTTCTCTTTCCTCATTCAATACGCAAAGGAGTTCTCCAGATTAAACTCTGTAGTATCTGCACATAACAAAGTGTCTTCACAGATCAACCAAGACTATTCCGATAAACTCAAGGTGATTGCATAATTTAGTTTTCGAATTTTTACTTCGATTATGATAATATTTTAGAGTCTATGCTTGTACTTATCTAACCTGAGTTTACTTTACTTTTTGATTTGATCTTCAGATTTTGAGATTTGAAGATGAAAATCATGAAGAGAGTTACAACAACTTCAGGAGTACAGAAAGAAATCATGTGATTCTGAAAGATTACTTGGAAGATTATTACTCAACAACAACCTATGGCGATCTTGTTCTTCAACAGCGATCTTGTTCTTCAATAGAGGCAATCAATAGTTAAAACGGGATAATAGATGTAAGTGTAGTTTGTAATTAGTAGTTATTCTCTAATCTCCTTACTTTAAGTACATTAATGAATGAATTAATGAAAATATGCAGGAAGCTTCTTGGACAAATTTTTAAGCCAAGGCTTCTTTGAATACAAAAGGAAGCTTCAATTGCTTGCCTCACTTTAGCCACAAGAATCGAAGAAAATCAGATGCACAACTTGTAAGTTGTAACTATTATTCGTCTTTTTGGTACTCAGATGGGTTGTAGCTCACATTGACTGTAATTGATATGTTTATCTACAAAATATCTGCAGTGTGACGCAAAAGACGTTCCAAATTGAGAGCGATGTGTATAGCAGGTGTGAAGTTGCCGCCATGAAGTGGTTGGTACAAGAGGTCCTCAAATTCCAATGTTTCGTTCCCACCACTTACAATTTCTTATGGTGTTGTTCCCCTCCTGTCTCTTTAGTTTATCTTCTTCAATATAATAGTGAGACTCATCGCACCCATCTGTGCCCAGCGTGGCCCATCCCTGACTATTTAGTTTTCTTAGAATATTGAAGAATTTTTTTTTTGCTAGGTTATATCTGAAAGAAGCAAGAGCGGATGAGGGAATGGAGTCTGTATCCAAATATTTTGCAAAGATGTCTTTGATGGACCCCGAGTCTGTTGTGCTACCGATCACAATTAACTGTGTTTGGTCATTCTTTCAAACTTGGCATGGCATCCAATCGATTCCTCCCGCCAATTCATCATGGAGGTAGTGTTATACTTATATATTCTCCTAATTAAAACTCCTATTAAAATATATATACATCTACATACGAGTTATGCATCCTTCACTATTTTATCAATGTATGTGTGGCCTAACAAACAAGTTTAAGAGAGCTATATGGATCAAGTAAGTATGTTGGTATGTTTTATGTTGACAGGTTAGTCATTCATTGGATCTTATTGTTCACTTATATAGTAACAAAGATGCATTTCTCCGGGAGGTTTTCAGGTATATTATTAAAAATCCATGTCTTACTTGTTTCGGGAATATAAATTTTATGTGTGACCTCGTAATTAATTGATACTTATTCTGATTTTTGCTTGTTTTCTCTAGTGAAGTCCATAGATCGAGTTTTTTCTACTTGGGTTTTTGGTTTTTTGTTTAATTTTGTATCAATTATTGCTAAGATCGGGAGAGGTTCAATTAGAATGAATTGGTCGTAGTGTTACCAAATAAGTTGGAATTTATGTAATGATTATCTTTGGGAACTATTTATGCTTTGGATGACTTGACGACATCTTGAACATTCATGGATTTGTTTGTAGCTTATCTCGTGTTCGTAAAATTGGTCCATTAATTGTATAGATAAAATTATGTAAGATACAAGTAATGTTGCATGTTGAAAATTATCTTCTGCTCCAAGAAGCTCACAAGTAAATGTGGATTTGGGATTGGCGAGAATAAGTGTTACGTGGTTAAGTTGTTTAAAAGAGGACTATAATATGTATGGAAAAGCACCAAGGGTGCTACCTAGTGTAGGATTAAGTGGATCTCGTGCTCTCACACATGTTTACATTCAACACCTCCTTGAGATGCCGAAGTTCTCGGGTCATTGGGTCTATTCTACGATGACGCGAATAAATTAGTACTACTCGCAACAGCTAGCCAGGTATTACTGTTGGTGGATATCAACGTTACTCTTCCTATTACTAGATCTGTAGCAATTTAATAAGTTTGAAATATTGTTTACAGGTTTTTGCATGGAAAACCAATTCACTTGCCCAGCAAAGCACTCCCACATCGATGTCAGAGGGGAAGGACCTTTTTCTTTCTATTCGGTATTCTTTAGATGGAAAGGTAATAGCAATACAAGATCGAGTTCGTAAATAGAGAGACCGGGAGGCTTTTGTTCGAAATGCAAATCGGAATGAGAGCATACTTGGGATTCTTTTGGACAGATTATGAACATGTGATTTAATTATCATCAAAACTTGGTATGTCTTTGAAAAGTTTCTACATTTAATATAAATATTCAAGGTTATTCCGGTATGCTAGCATGTTCTTTGATTTATCTACTTTAGAATATTTTGGACCTATGTTGCTTTAGAAAGAAAAAAATGATGTGCAAGTGTGCACTGAATACTAAATAATCTGTTTTTAAAAAAAATTAACCTTGAAGGGCCTGTGTGCAAGTTCTTTTTCCTTATTCTGGTTCAACCCCGTTACGACTTACCTTGCTTTCCTTGCGTTCAATCACAGTGGATTGGATTTGTGCACTTATGAACCTGGCTTGAAAGCACTACGTTTGGTGGACACGAGGAAACTAAACGTGAACTTATGAAGGCCGCGCAGATTAGCAAATTGAAAATCCCCTTCCGCACCGGAGTTGTATGGAAAAAATGCTCATGAGCAGGTAACAGAGAAATGTATTGCTCTTGACTATGAGTTTTTTTCTTAAAGTTGATATGCAGTTTGTACTTGTGGTCTCAAATTTTGTTATTACGAACTAGGCGGGTGCAAGTGTATCATCAGAATCTTTTCCAACATGAACGGCTGCTTGCAGAGGAACAAACTTAATGGTGAATCAAGCTGCGTAAGGACAAAGCCTCTTAGCTACATGCAGGATGCGTGCAAAGCTTCATTTGTTTATTTGGAGATCTCTCATTGCCGCACTTAAGCATTTGTGTGGACTCATGCAACTTGTGAGCCAAGTTTCTGAGTTGGACTAGGTTTGAATGCCTTCTCCTCCCTTCCTAGACCCTGCAAAACGCATACATACCGAAGGAACAGATGAACTACGAATAGTCAGAGCTTAGTGAGTACAAACCCAGATCCTGCCTTTCAGCTGCTACCAATTTGTCAAGTCTTAGAATTTTGTTCAGTTTTTATTTTTAACGTACAATGATAATGGATGTTAGCACACAGATATGTTCCAAGTTTTTTGCTGTCTTATTGGTGTTATAGAAAAGGTGGATGGATTTTTGTAGTTGACTTTGTTGTATCATTTTCAGAATAAAATTCATATTTGTTTTTTGCATTCTTTTGAATTACTTTCAAAGTTTTTGGCAGAGGGCCTTCACCAAGTGAACGTTAATAACCGGACCTAATGTTGGTCGAATTCTTTACCAACGTCACACCTAATGCCTTAACCAGCCAATTATTTTGCGGTTAAACTCCTCTACCCACTCAACTTCAGTGGATAAAACCCATGACCTTCAAAATACTGGGTGGTTAAAATCCTTAGCCAAAAACATTGAACACCTTCACCAACTGAAATTCAGTAAGTTAAAACCTCTAGTAGTTGGCAACGTTATATAACTGGCCCCCTCTACCAATGATGTATTTGTCTTCAAAGAACAACAAATTGTGCGGGTAAAGTATTTCAAAGAACAAATACTTTATGCTTCCACCAACTACAACCAGTAGTTATTGGAAATTTCAAAGTAACCAAAATTTCGTCGTCTATTCTAGTTGAAAGATATCTCTACCAAAGAAGATGGTTGGTCCAGGGTCTTTAGCAAAGCAAGCTTTAGTCACGGAGAGCGTATTCATTTGCCATACGTTGCTAGAGAGCTCCGCTCGCTAA